>MU226272.1:5609211-5646753 GCA_018584345.1 Thuja plicata | reverse complement strand
AGCTTTGATGAGTGAAGTTGGAAGTGATATAAATTAAGGAGATAGATCCGTTGAATATACATTGAAAAGCTAAGTCCCATCGTCATCATAGCCAGAATCCGATGTCCTTGAATGAACAACGTAAGCCTGCCGACGTGATTACCAGCAAATCACATCATTATAACTGAGTTAGGATCCACAGGTGTAAGGAACCTTGGAGTTTTCTCATGTCCTTCATGAGTGATAACTTTTCAAGAGAGGGTTGAGTGTTTGATATCTTGTATCAAGTGTTTAATCCTATATGTTATGTAGTGGTACAAAACTAACATCAACACTATGTTATGGGCGTACAAGATAGAGTACCTGTCATACAACATTGGCAATATGATTTGTCTGTATGTGGTAAAATTGTTGTACAACACTGACTCCTTGTAACTTCAAAATTTGCATTGATCATACGGAATAATGTATGGGGGGTTGTACATGAAATAAACATTGCCCGAGATGTTGTATGGAAGAATGAAGGTGTCGTACAAGTACAATATATGCCACGCCAAAGTGAAAACCCCTGAACGTTGTACGAAATGTGTCATACGGTGCACAAAATGTTGGGCCAGTACATTGTACAGTGTTATCTTATGTCGTTCAAGGGACAGTGAAGTCCATACAAGGTAGTTTCTCCAACCTTCAACTAGCGCAAGAATGATTCCATTCTCTCGGCTTCATACTTCCAAGTTCCCAATTCGTACTGCCAAGTTCGTGACAGTGTAAAATGTTGTCAAGGCTGCCTTCCACTGCTTCTGCCAAAAACAAACATACCCTCTTTGAGAGACAATGGCCTCTGCATAGTCTTCATTATTTTTTTCTTTTTTCTTTCGATTTTCCACCCCTCCTAATTCCCTCTTTCTTTTCGTGTTTATTTCCCCTAAAGTTGATGTCCCTTGACATCTATTTATATGCTCTATATTACACATTCTGCTCTCCACAATTTTAGATTATTCCATCAGTTGCTTTTCTCTGAGAGTTATAACTTTCAAAAAATCACATGAACTTGACAATAATACCTCATAGTCTTCCATTTGTTAGTAGAATAATCTAGTCAGGTAACTCATCTCATCTTCAAAACAATCTTCTAGCTCGAGCACCCCTTCATCATTTGGTTCCATGTCTTTCCTTCTTTCATCCATTCCCAACTCTCCATCTTCAAACTCTAATTCAAAGGATGCCAACTCCTCACTCACCGCCCTGTTTCTCAGGTCAATCATGTACTTCTGCCCGTTACTCTCAATCGAGAGCATGTTCCACTTCCAGTTGTGATCTGTCTTGGCAGCAATCAACCATCCTCTCCTAAGGAGTGCATCGTACACCTTCTGCAATGTGATGACTTTGAAGTCTAAAAGAACTTGTTGTGTCTAATCATTAACTTTTTTGCCATCAATGTCCCCAGCGACTTGTCATGCTGGTTGGCACCTACCAAGTGGAAGGTCAACGGCCAAAGTGTTGGTCTTATAACGCATTTCCAAGCATCTTCTAGCAGTACTTTTACCCTAGAGCCTCCATCAACGATGGTGTTGTCAACTTCTTCCCCATTATTTCCATCCTGACAACGATTGGCTATCTCCTGATGCTCACCCTTGTCATGGGATCAATGGCTTGGTTGCCTTCGAGTGGTGGTTCACTGTCGGATCCTCTCACGACTTACATTGGTTTTGGCCAACTGTGTCGATCATAGACCGTGTTGGTAATTGCCACGCTCAATTGCAGCATAGTTTGAAGAAGGTATGTCACATTGATGGGTACGATTGTTTGTAGCACTTGTCAAACTACTTTCTTCTCTAATTTCAATTGTAATGACGTACTTGCATTCCATTGGAGGTCATTTGTTCCTTGCCAACACTTATTCTACTTCTGCTTTAGCTACTTGAAGTCGTTCCTTCTCCATACGAGGGCCCAAGTACACTACCTTCTTCATCTATGCTCTCCTGATTGGCAGAACTACCTCGTCTTGTTCCTCCACGTCCAGCATATTAATACCCTTTAGCTTCAGGCAGTTGGTGTCTCCATGGTCACTTGGTCCCCACCAATTGCACAATACTTATACCTTGTCTTTATTATTCTAGTAGACTCTCGCAAAGCATCCTCATTCGCTACATTGTTAGTGCTATATGATAGAACACCCCTTGTAATCATATTGTATTTGACCTTGCCCTCCGCATTGATTTCCATAACTACCTAGCGATGCATTATGTGGTTTCGACAGAGTGGACTCCCTATGTGAAGAGTGTTTGTGAACTTCTAGTCATAAAATTATATGGACACTCCTTTAATGAATGAACCATCACCTCACAAATCTCACAGAACATCATTCTAGGACAATTACCTTTCGTGTGCCCCTCAATTTTGCACAGAGTACACCATAGTTCAATAGTTTCTTTATTGGTTCCTTTCTTCGCTTTCAATTCTTCTGTCATTCTCATCATATCCCGTCGCAAGGCCTAAACCGTTTTGAATTCTTTGTTGTTGCTATCTTTGGTGTTCTCATCATCGTTTTCCTCGGGAGGATGTCTTTTATTCACTCTTGATGTCCATCACATGATTGTAGGCATCAGTGTATGAGGATGGAGGTACCATTTCATCTTCTTGAGCAACAAGGGAATTATCCCATCAATGAACCACCTCTTCAACCTATCGACTGGTTGATTCTCCAGCTTGCCCAGCAATTCCTTGAGCCTACGATTGTAAGTTTGCACATTCTCATGGTTACCTTGTTTGTTGTTGTAAATTTCAATGACAGTCTCATTGTCATCCCTAGCAATCTAAACTCAGCCTTGGGTGCCTTTTCAATGCGTCCCAAGAGACTGTAGATGAAGCATCCAATTTTGTGAACCAATCAATGGCTATACCCCGTAGTGTTGCTAGAAACACTCTCAACCAATAGTCCTTGTCCTTGTGATCGCTTGCTATCAAATAGTCTCTCACGTCTTGCAGTGCCTCGTAGGATCTTCTACCCGTTCCCATGAACTTCAACAGTTTCTACCGATTCACATTCAGACTTACCGGAGGAGTCACCATCTTTCTCGCCCGCTTGCTCCCTTGTGTGCCAGACTTGCGTGGACTATTCCAGCTGCCATGTTCCAGTGCTTTCCATGTGCTCTCTTCAACACACACATCCTCTACAGTCTACCTCTAGCGTCCCCAACACTTTGAGTATTTTCAGGCTCTAACTTGATCCAAAACTCCCTCCAACTAAGGGCCATTAGTCTGGATCGTCCAATTCTAGGTTCTCATGAGATGGGCAATGTCTTCTATGTTCTCTTTGTTCTACAATCCTTGAAGATTGTATGATAACTTGGTCTTTACCACCTTGTGGCCTCTTCTTGCCTTTATTGGGATCTAAGGGCATTAATCACCTAGTTCTAACCAGATTTCTTTAAGGCAATGGCTCCAAATGTTTACAGCTATACCTGGTAAATTATATACATGAAATAAAAATAAAGATGGTAATGCATACCATATACAAGAGTAAAATATGTCTTCATTTGCTCATGAAATTATTATAGAGAAGACCAAAGATGGTCGGCCAATGATTCATGTTCATCTTACTATACCATACTACCTTCCTTGAAGATACACAACATATTTAAAGGACCTGACAGTTGCCAAGAGAAACACAACCATCTACCAACCGACACTTACAACTACCCAAGAGTGACAATAAACTTAATATCGACAATTAATACGTTGTTGGATAACCAATATTATCAAAGATAACAATAGGCATTGTACACTGATTAGAAATCTAACTTAGTTAAATCTTTCCTAATGCCTCTCTATAATAATAGTCACTATGCTTATCATTTACAATAAATGATCCTCTATTGAAACATTGGATCATCAAAAAGCATATTTTCAAATGACGGTCCACTTTTGAAAATAACAACACTCGGTAAATTTGTCTTATCAAGCGGGCTTGTTTGTATCATAACACCTGGTGCATGAGTTGCTTAATTGTCTCATCATTGAGGCCTCTTAATTGTAAGTCACTACATTTTCACTCATTATGGCATAAGTTGTTGACTTAAGCCTAAAGTCCTTCCAATTATTCACGTTCCAATTAGCAAATTACACTATAGGAGAGTACAACATTCATTTGTGATCAATTTGATACCAAAAATAATAAAGACTAAATTAAATACAATAATTGATCAGTGCACAAAAGAGGTTACTCGAGACCACTACCATGTATTGACAGTCTTATTATGTGTTTGATGTTGCAACATCCTACATATGTGGAAGTTCTTGATAGAAATTTAAAGCACAATGCAAAACCCATGTAGATCGATGCCAAATAGAAGCAATCTCAAGTGCCAAACAATCTTATACAACTACTGTTCCATCAAAAACAGTATCTTCAATTGGTGCTCCACGTGAATGGAACTCAAACCAATGCATAGTTAATAAGACACCAATTGCAACCTTCCCCATCAATACTCTTAGAGTCTTGATTGATCATCTCCAGATTGGCACTATTCCAACTAATTCATCCCTGGACAATACCGCAACATCCAATCATCTAGACAAAAGCAATTCCAATTGAATCTCCTAAAAACAACACTATACTAGTTGGCTATCTTGCGCATAGGTACTCTCTCACTTGATTCTCCCCATGACGGCCATAGTCTGAGAGTTGTAGTGGATATCAGACTTGGTGCCAATTCTTTCAATGACAAATTCTAGCTCCTTCACAGCTGTCGTATTCAGCTTGATCAACACCACTTTTGGCATCATGAATTCACATAATCAATATGCTTATATATTTCACAGCTCTAAAAAGTAAAATCTCACCAAGGAGGCTAACATGCATAAGAATAGATAATAACCTTCTTTTACTGCTTATAAATAATTTACCATATCAATCTTTCGGAATACCTCCTGTAAATAGTCATTATGCTCAACCAGCTGCTTTAAATGATCCTTGATTGAAACCTTTGCAAGCCATAAATAGTGACACTTGGTAAATTTGTATCAATAGGCAAGCCTCTTAATTGCAAGACATGCCAATTTTTCATTGATTAGACCGTGTTTTGTCAAGTTGGACCTAAGTCCTAATTATTTGCCTTCTAATGAGCAAATTGAATTCTTGGAGATTTCAAGGTGATTACTCCTCTTTTATCAATTTGATGACAACAACTAGCAGAGGCTGAAACATGCTTCACAGTTCACAGCATTTGATTCAAGCAAAGAATAAGTGACTCAAGTTCACTGCAATGTGGTGATAGTCTTATTATCAGTTAGATGTTACAACATCCTATGCATGCAAAAGGTCTTTCACACGAAGCTTGTTCCTAGCATTGAACCTACTCAAAGAAAGAACAAGCACCGAGCATTTTATGGACTAGCACTCCATTATAAAAGAGCACCTTTCATTGGCACTCCACCTTATTGGAACTCCCACGGTCATTGCATGGTTATGTAATGACCCGAACCGGGTCTTTCCCAATATTTCTCAAATATATCTCATGCAGATTTAAACAAATACAGTCATGCAGATAAAACATTGTTTCATAACAAATACCCAGCAAAATGTCCCAATAAAACCCTCAGCAAATATTATTGCATTCTACAACAGCAATACAATAATAATGGGATTTCCACAATCCAAAATCTGAACTACAATATTCAGCAGTAATATCAAATGACAAGAAGAACCTGGAAATGCAATGGCGAACTCTGCAGTGAATCGGCACCAGAGACGAACTGGGGCTACGTCCAATCCACCTCTAAGCCAAAATGGTTTTCGTCCTCACGGCTGTATTCGAAAGCTGAAAGCTTCCTGATATCTCCAAGAGATAAATATAATATCAAAACTAAGCATCACACAATGAGACTCCAAGTCTTCTTTTAAAGCTGCAGCTGTGACTTTAGTTTCCCCACTTTGTCTCTTCATATTCCACTTAAAGTCACTTTTTAAATAAATATAACCGTTGGGTTATAAAGTGACATAATAAAATAAAGTAGGAATCTTCTAGCATTAAAACAGAGGGCCAAACAAACTCGGTTGAAGACGTGTGATAGCTTGCCGGAAATCTCTCGACGAGACGCTCCAAGTCCACTACTGAAATGCCAAGAACACTGAGTTCTACCGACTTACTATAAATAGTAAGCACCCTGGAAACCTTGTGGAAACTACTCTGATTGGCCTGAAACTGAAAACACCTAGACCAAACATCCCTCTGATCACCTGCCAACCTCGGTTAGCCCACCGGACCATGATGAAAAGGCTAACTATAAGGCACGAAATAATGTGCCCCAAAAGGGGACATTACAAATCATCCCTTCCCAGAGATTGCTTGCCCTCAAGCAATCAGCATTCGCATGCTGTGATCATAATACCAAGATCCCAAACCAACCTCAAGGAAGCTGCTCCATCAATCCGTCGTGTGAAACTGAAACAGAAATTATGCCCTGACCTGTGAAGCCATTCATACAGCAACCTGACAACGACCAGTCTAATGTCAGGATCCCAAATCACTGCAAGATCAGTCGTACCAAACTGCCCTGTGTCGTCATCACCTGTGAGAAAGTCCTCAACCCGACTGAGAACCTCACTCCAACTGAGATCACCAACACCTCTACAGTCAAATGGAGGGGGAAACCAAACCTCACACCAATCGACTCCCTGAATAAATACCAACCGCAAGTACGTCCCTCCTAGATCCCATAAGCAAAAGGGCCATCCATCTCCCCAGTTGGCTGAAATATCCTGGTGCCCTTTGCCCCTACTAAGTGAATCACCAGGAGTGTCCAACTGCCATAACACTGCCCCTCTGATCTGTCGCCTGAACTGGAAACTGTACTAAAGAGGCAAGATATGCCGACTGTCGGACAAGGCTTCCATCTGCAAGCGAGGAAGCGTACCAAACCAATCACTCACCCCACACCTCTGCAATACTCGGGAGAGAAAGTTCTTTGGAGGTGGGCTGAATGGAAAACAGAATGCATCCCATACAATGTGGCCAACATGCGATGCACTAACCAACTCCACTGGAATTCCTAAATCAGCGTAAGGATTCCATAATTGTCTCTCAATACCATAAGACTGGATGAATCGGTATGATAATGTAGAGGAGTCGCGGCTGTGTGGGAAGAGGAATGAACCAAGGGATGCTCGCCAACACGAGACATCTCACCATCAACTAGAGGTAGTGCAAGGAAAGGCATATCACCCATCATGCCACAAGAAATAACTGCCCATCCTGGACTGTTGGTGTAAAAACCACACTGCTCAGCAACTGAGCTCATCCCGCTACTCCAACCTGGTGACCAAGATTCACCTCTAATAACTGAACTTGGGTCCCAAATTCTATAATCAACCTCATCCTCGTCATGGGGATAGGAAATACCTTCCTCATCTAACTCAAAGAAAGGATTATCGAATGTCAAATCAGCATCCATCTCAAACAAGAAATTGTCGATCGCCTGAAAGTTATCTAACTCATAAAGAAACTCTAGGTGATCCAAAGATCTTTTGGGACAACTATCCAAATTATAGGTCTGTTGTATGCTATCAAGTTCCTGTATCACCTACTGAAAGAATTCGGACCTTTCCCTGTCATCCTGTTCCCTGTACTGGCTAGTGGCAACAATCTGATTTCTTGCTTCCTGAAGAGCAATACGTGTGTTCCAATGTACCCTGAGTAACACTCAGCTCTCTATTGAGCTTATTAACCTCATCCTCTTTTTCCTTCAACTGCTCAGCATATTTTCCAGCAACCTGTAACAGGTAATCGCGGTCTGAAAGTAAACACAGATATCCTAATTTCCAATCCTCAAAAGTTGTTTTGACCTCCTGTAAATCTGCAACATAAGGTTCAATCCTTATACCACCTTGTCCTGTCTCTTTCTGAGCTTTCCTGTAAAGATCCTCAATGATCTGGTGAGTGCTATCATGGTGAACAAGAGCTGCAGTAATAGCATCGTTATTGACCTCCAGTTGACGTTGCAAGGCATGCTTCTCATCGTTATCATTTTGAAATGCATTCTCTGATTGATCATCCAAATCATTATTATGTATACGTGATGCGCTGCTATAGAAATCACATGATTCCTCAAATTCTGCAACCTGCATATTTGCTACCTCTTCTTTAACCTCTCCTTCATGCATTGATTCAATATTTGTTTTACAATCTCCTGCTTCAATGACAACCTCATAAGGCTTTTCTTCAATGACTGGCTTACTTTTTTGTTCACTTAAGGGTTGATTAATGATAGCTGGGAATTCTTCATATAATTTTCTGCACCTATCTTGCGCGAGTAGATCCTGAGCGAAATCCTGACACTGCTTCTTTTCCATTAAAGTCTTGTGTTGTAGCTTAGGATGAAAGTCCATGAAACTGGAGAAGGTTAAATCTTTCTGAACCTGTGGAGGAAGTGTGTTATACTCATCATACATGCCAAGTATTTCTGTCCTTTTATCAGGTTGTGAAATATGGGCTAACTGTTGTTGTACCTTAACAAGTTCCTTCCAGACTTTTTCCAAACCATGCAGCTAGAAACTACTTGACTCTGCAAGTGAATGTCCAAACTTACACTACTCAAAATCTTCAGATTAACCTGTGGCTGCCAAGGACAAGGTTCCCCTTAGAGTTTAAATCTCTCACCATTTGGTGGAAATGGAAGTTTCAGAATTCAGATAACCAATTGCATGTTATGCTACTAACTGATCTAAAGATTGAACTAACTGATTTGAATTCGTTTGAGAATACCGAGCTTCCTGTAGTAGACTGAATAAGATGTTAATACCATCAACTTCTGTAACTGAGAGATGCTGTCATTACTATAATATTTCTGATTTTTCCAACACTTCTGAACTTCCAGAATTATCCTAACTCTGCTCCAACTGCGAATCTCTGGTCTTGTAGTCCCATTACATTATTAACACAATTCTGAAATGATCCTTTACCAAACAAGTAGAAATTCCTACTAGGAATCCAAATACCACAAGCTCCGTACAAATGATCAACTAATTTGGTCTAAAAGAAGTTAAAATAATTATTTACTTCTCACAGCATCCGTTACAGTTGGGACGCAATGTTTGATTTATGATTAAAGACTGAATTTCCCAGGCTTCTTGGTACCAAATTCTCAAATGCAATAAGAGATAGATTGCAATGGAGAACTAAAATAAGGAGATTTCATTCAAAATCCCGAATAGTCAATGTGATTATATTCTTATACAGTTTTGATATACAGTTGGAATTCCGGATAATCACTAAACTCTTTCCGAGATTAGAAATATAGAGGTGCTGCATATACCCGTACAGGACGAGAATAATGAGCTGGGAGGTAAGTGTTTTCTGTTGGGGTCATATGTTGGTGATATCAGCTCTGTCCTGCTCTCTGGTTGCTCACCCGTATCAACTCTACACCCCATAGCAGCTCCCAACTATCTCTCTTGGCTCGGGACTTCTTTTCTTGCTCACGCCACCTGCGTAAAAGACTGGAGTTTGCCAAAATTATGATTGGCGTGCGTATGTCAATGTGCCTCTATCACACAAACCTGACCCATGATTCACGTCAAACACCAGTCGGGATTAATGAAGTCGACGTCCTCCAGCGCCTGTCTACACTCCAGCCACTTCTATTGCCAAGTGCGATTTAATTGAGTCACCTCCCGTGCCGCTATGCACTTCACATCCAATTGGCATCGATGACACGTCCGCTTAGACAGCTCGTTACTTCACGAGTTCAAACTGTCCCACATTCCTTTCGGTTACTCCAACTTGCAAAATTCAAGGTTTGAATATTTCTTTATGGCGGTTACCCGATATTTCACTCTTTCAAATAAGACAACACCTACAAAGCTTGTTCAAACCACACCGGGAGTTACTAGGCTATGATGGTTTTGAACTAGCTATCAACAATTTGTCTTACGTGGCGTTTAGTGATTTCGTGAAACAATACCAGGCATATGAAGCGGCACCTTTAATTACCAAAGACTTTTTGCAAGGTAACAGCTGCTAATTACACCCTCGTGGCACAATAATGACTTCCACCAGTATAGCCGCCCAGCCGTTATACTACTGCAATGCCCAGAAGTATTGCCACGGTAACTACAGGCAGAATATGATAGCCTTTGTGCGTTCATATGGAAGCCTTACATCTACCGTCAACACTTCCGACTCACACCCTCTGTGTCTGCAAAATACGATAGTTTGAAGGTTGAGCAAGCTAATATCTGCTTTTGGATACTCGATGCAATCACACTAGCCTCATTTCCTTCACCCACGACAGTTACCAAAGGATGAAATATTTGCAATCACTCAAGCTCAACGCTTGTAATGTCACTGTGTATGTAACGCGGCAAGGGAAACAAGAGGTGATGGCCCTGTGGTCAGTACTCTCCTTATGCTCTGTCTACGTTCCAGGCAGAGAGTTCCTGTGTGGAGTGCGTGACTCCCATCTAAGATCACGAGCTGCTAGCTCATACATCGCCCACCCAAAATGAATGGCCCACGCTTATCTCACCCAACACGATAGCTGAAACTTCCCAAACAATGACACGTTAACTCCACCCTTATGCAACGGTCCGATGCGGAATATCAGACTCCCCTCCACACATGATCACAGTGTTACGTCTGGTAAACTTCCAGACACTAACATTCAAGAACGCCCAGCTTACAATCTTTACTACGGATTGACTGCAGGCGTGATCAATGGCTTGGGATATTCACGGCTTTGATACAAGATTTCATCGTAAGGGATGTGTCAGCGGCCAACACAGGATTCGGATGCTAAAAGAGACCAGTTCCACAATACTTGCACAATCTCGGCTGTAGGATTTCAGGGTCGATATGTTCCCAACCAGTCAACAATTTCTTATTGCACTAAGGACTGATTTTCCCTCATAACCAGTGGCTTTGAACTGCTAATAACATATAAGTTCCTCTTGTTGATTAATATGAAAGATGTTGCGTCCTCAATAAATACCAGTCACTAAAGCAACCAGGTTTTAAAATTCCTGTTTATAATATCTCCATCCTCAAAATCACTCCTCAATTTTATACAAACTGTCTCTGCTAAAACTTCATAGGCTGGCAGGAAAACCAACTTTGATACCATTGTAATGACCCGAACCGGGTCTTTCCCAATATTTCTCAAATATATCTCATGCAGATTTAAACAAATACAATCATGTAGATAAAACATTGATTCATAACAAATAACCAGCAAAATGTCCCAATAAAACCCTCAGCAAATATTATTGCATTCTACAACAACAATACAATAATAATGGGATTTCCACAATCCAAAATCTGAACTACAATATTCAGCAGTAATATCAAATGACAAGAAGAACCTGGAAATGCAATGGCGATCTCTGCCATGAATCCGCACCGGAGATGAACGGAGGCTACATCCAATCCACCTCTAAGCCAAAAGGGTTTCCGTCCTCACGGCTGTATTCGAAAGCTGAAAGCTTTCTGATATCTCCAAGAGATAAATATAATATCAAAACTAAGCATCACACAATGAGACTCCAAGTCTTCTTTTAAAGCTGCAACTGTGACTCTTCAGTTTCCCCACTTTGTCTCTTCATATTCCACTTAAAGTCACTTTTTAAATAAATATAACCGTTGGGTTATAAAGTGACATAATAAAATAAAGTAGGAATCTTTTGGCATTAAAACGGAGGGCCAAACAAACTCGGATGAAGACGTGTGATAGCTTGCTGGAAAGCTCTCGGTGAGACACTCCGAGTCCACTACTGAAATGCCAGGAACACTGAGTTCTGCCAACTTACTATAAATAGTAATCACCCTAGAAACCTTGTGGAAACTGCTCCGATTGGCCTAAAACTGAAAACGCCTAGACCAAACATCCCTCTGATCACCTGCCAACCTCGATTAGCCCACCGGACCATGATGAAAAGGCTAACTATAAGGCACGAAATAATGTGCCCCAAAAGGGGACATTACAGGTTAACAAGACACCCAATTCTGCACAAATTGGCACCATCCTTATCGACACTCCCACAATTAAAGTCATTCCCAATTTGTCATCTTAAGACCAGCACTACTCCAATTGGTTGACTCCAAACCAACCCAACATCATTTGATCATATAGACCAAGGTTATTCCAACAAGCTCTCCTTAGAATGAAACACTCCAATTGGCTATCTCACAAATTGGTGCTTTACGTCTCCAAGGGAACCTAAGATCTAATAATTTATTGCATGTCAGTACAATCTCTATCAATCCTAAAGTTCAACACTGTCAATGCCATCTCATTAGGTATTTCCTTGATCAATGCTTTCTTTGGCATTGAGAATTCATAATCATCTATATACACTTCTTTTACACTTCACAACATTGAGATCATGTCAACAAAGCTCGAATGCATAGAAACAAATGATTACATCCCTTGATTGCCATTGAATAATACACAATATTAATCATTCAAAAAGCCTCCCTAAAATAGTAATTGCTCAACCACCAAAATTAAATGAACAAATATCAAAACCTTCAACAACTAAAAACTCAATAATTTCAAATGACAATCCCCTTTTGAAAGTGGTAACCATATTATAGATCAATGCTCTATCACATAAGATCACCTTCACTCGGTGCTCTTTGGCAATGCTTAAGGAAGTGCAAAAGCATCTCAACTACACTACACTTCATGCCAACTTGAGAAAGACCAACAAAACCCCTAGCCTCCCTCCACGCAAGAACACTCTTGACAAAGAGCAAACACATCTTGGCTGCACCACCACCTATCGATAAATGCATGAATTTGCCACGTCTAAACTACACTCCACACAATGAGATTGCCAAGAAAAGAAAATTTGTCACACCCTAGTCTTATGCAACCCTTGTGGGTGCCAAGAACATGTGTCAGCACAATGTCTTGTACTCTTTGTGGAGTAAGCAACCATTGCAAGTCAAGTCATGTACGAAACCAAACCACCAATGGATACTTCTATGGTGAATGTCACTCTTAATTGGTTAACTTCAGATGAGCACATCATTTCATCATTCACTCATCTAGACAATAGGCATTTTGAAAAGCTCTAACCGAAAAGATGCTACTATGTTTTACTCACAGATTAAAGCTTTCTCAATTTGTTCTTCTAGACATCTAGACAAAACTCACAATCTTACTATCGTCCATCATTAACTCAGTGCCAACTCTATCAATGGCAAGTTAGCAATGCACAAGACTAAACACTTAATTGGTTGGGCAAGTTACATCTTTCGAACTACAGTAGTGGATGTGATGCACACCAGAATACATGAGAATTTGAACCATCACTTTCACCCTAAATGCACATTAAGAAAATTGTACAAACACAAGGAGGAAGATGAACTATCAACTATTAATTGTTACAAAATTGAATAATGTAATAGATATTGGTTCTAACTCATCTTTCTTCTATTTCTGGGTGTGTGTGTGTGTGTGTTTGACCTTGACGACATTAATTGAAGAGAAAGTCATAGTTGTCCATTGCCTCGAGATCACCATAATTGTCCTAGCTAGACAAATCAGCTAGTATATTCTCCCATTTCCTCTAGCCCACCACTTGCCATCTCCTAGATCAACACTCTCTCAATTGGTTCTCGAGAGAGCCCACAATCTAAGAATTCTGGCACGTGATAAACTCCCTACCAACTCTACCAATGCCAAAGTCTAGCACCAGCAGCACCAAATCATTCAGCACTACCCAATCAGTTGTCCAAAACTAAACTAGTCAACTCTAAATTAGTGGAAGTGAGGCATACACTAGCATATGGGAAGCCAAAGTATGATATGTGCCATCAACACATGCTAAGGAAATTGTACCAAGGTGCAAAACACTAATGTGTGATTCATGAAGATTCCCTTCATATCAATTTGGAAACTTGCTCAAAAAGTCTAAATTGCAGAATACCATTTCAATGATTTAGACACTTGTTAGACTGAGCCCAAAATACGCTACCAGGACCCAATCATCTAGTCAATCTTTGAGTCTTTTGAGATTATTTAAACTTTGCACAGATGTATACTACATTCACTTTTCAAATGACTACTTCAAAAAGAGGTCATGAATATTCTGTTAGGTATACCTTTTTAATATAAAATGCAAAATAAATAGGTCTGTTTTCTAATGACAAGAGCTAATCACATTGTTTTCTGAAATTACATTTTCTTAGTAGATTAGTTCAGGTTGATAAATTCAAGTTTAGAAGTGTACCTCTTTACCCGTGGAAATGCAGCCATTTATATCTTGAAAAACACCTCGATTAAGCATTTTGAACAGAACCATACGTGTCCTGGGATCCAGCACCTGAAAAATATTTCAGTTACAATCAACAAATTCTGCCTTTTTACCCAACATAGAACAAGTCATAATTAACATGTGAGCTGTCAATATTTTTAAGCAGCAGCAACAACCAATAGCAGAAGCATGCATTATAATATATAACAATTCAAAAAGATGCCTTGAAACGGGAAGAAGCAAACAATTTCCAGTAATGTATCTTCTGTCTAAGCATATAAACATATAATCTTCACATACCAAGTTTACATAGAGAAGGAAATGCCTAGTTCTAAATTTGTATTCCTCTCTAATTTGTCTGTAACAGTCGTCTCACATTCCTCATGAATTACATACATTTGACACTTCACTGATGCAGATGATTGATCACCAACAACTTGTCCATTAAATACAGCTAAATAGCCCTTTCACTCACTCAGAGTTTAAATATATAGCTTAACAGTCCCTTCGCTAGACTGCCCTCATAATAATTGCAGATTTGATTAGATTACTAAATTATAAATCCCTCCTTCAAAACATATCAGCTGCTAGGAATTGAACTTCTGGTTGTTATCTAAGAGGATGCTCGAATACAGATTCCCAAGTTCTTCAATTATTTGTCTAAAAGTAGAACTCAATTTATAGTCCCTTTGATCACCCACAAACATGCACTTGCAATACTCTGTTGCCATTTAATTTCAATTACAACAAACGATGTTTTAACAAACCTAACCTGCCAAGCCATATTATATTTCCCTCTCTAAGATTTATAGAGATTCGATGTGGTGCAGTTTACTGTGTATGTGCATATCCAGTATCATTCATATTAAAACAACCTCTCATCTTATGTTGATCAAAAGCTTTCAAAAGTGCCATTGTTAACAAATATTCAATAAATTCATTAAGCTGCATACTCCAATTTTTTAACTCAGCACTCAACTTCACAGTCTTCATTTACCAACACCAAACTATTAACCTCCACAGAAAACCATGACTATTTTTAACCTTGTTGTCCAGCAGCTCCAAACTCATCATGAGCTCACTTGTCCTCTCAGAAAATTCATGCACCATGAGAAAAATGATTATGATTAAGTTTTTGTATTATAATCATATAAAAAAAATGCACTTTTTTAAACATTTCATAAAAAGTCATAAAACTTTTACAACCACCAAATTGCCTTGAATCCTTGTGTTGGTACTCTGGAGAAGGAGGCTTAAAATTAGATAAAATAAGGCAGGGCTAATTCATTAAAGTGCTTTCTTACTGTACTTATCTTAACCATGGTCGAATGGTAATCTGCTGAAGGAAAATTGTGTGATGCAAGATATTGCCCTAGTGGGGTCCCAATATGAAGCACATAAATGAGTAGAGAAATATTCTCAAGGTTTGCTTCGAATGCTATGAGATGTCTATTAAAACAAAAAAAAGCCTATTTGAAAAGTTCAGCACTATTTATATGTTCCTAGGTGTTTTGATGCAAAAAAGTTCTTTGCTTAGTGAAAAAGGGTGTTAGTTGTCAATTAAAGGATTAAAGAGTTCTATTTCAAAAGGAAGAGAAGAGAAGGGTAGCCCTCAGTGGTAGACTGGACAGTCATGCAATTGGATAACATGTATGATGGTCATGGCTTTCATCCCCTAGATTTACCCCCACACAAGTGGAGGGCAGAACGTGTGGACAGAGATTACAGTGGTACATGTTAGGACTTTTCTGTGCAGGTCACACCAAAGACTTATTTGTTTTTGTTGTGGAGCCTGATCAGTTTCCAAGTGGGAGATTGTTGGTATGTGGCAACAAATCAAGCAAGCATTGTATACTCGCCATGTATCCCTGTCGGGCTTCGGGGTCAGGTCGGGGACCGAGCGGGGGCTTGGGGCGGTAGCCACCAAAAAATAGGGGTTCGAGGTCACAACCCCCAAGGAAAGTTTTTTAGGGTTAGGGTTAATTTTGTTAACCGACTTTGTAAACTGCCTCAAAAAAGGCTTGATAAATTAGTTATTGCGGCTATGAAAAATCATTAGATTGTAATTTGCTCTTCGCTAGATAATAAAATAAGTGGACGGTTGTTTCTCTGGTGGATGTAGCCCATATTGGGTAAACCACGTTAAATCTTTGTGTTATTTATATTTTTGTCTTCTCTATTTCTACATTATCTTAATATTCTTTATTGCTCAGATTTGAGTGGGAGCAATGGCAAAGGAAGGCAAGCTTAAGGTTGATAAGTTCAACAACCAAAACTATCAGCTATGGTAGATGCAAATGGTAGATTATCTATATCAGAAGGATCTTTACTTACTGTTCGGTGGAAAGCAAAGAATTCGGTGACTATGTCAGATGAACAATGGGAAGTTCTTGACAGGAAGGCACTAGGAGCAATACAGATGTGCCTAGCATTGTCGATGGCTTTCAATATAGCAAAAGAAACAACAACAAAGGATCTAATGAAGGCATTTGACAAACTGTATGACAAACCCTCAGCCTCAAATAAGGTATTTCTTATGAAGCATTTATTTAATATGAAGATGCTAGAAGGTGGGTTTGTTAGTGATCATTTGAATGAGTTTAACACAGTACTGGTCAGCTAAGTTTTGTAATAGTAAATTTCGATGATGAGGTTAGGGCTCTTTTGATTTTATGCTCATTGCCTGAACGCTGGAATGGCTTGGTCATGGTTGTAAATAGCTTTGTTTTTAGTTCAAACACTTTAAAGTTTGATGATGTTGTTGGTGTTATCCTTAGCGAGGAAATGTGACGGAAAAGCACAAGTGAGACATCAAGTAATGCTTTGATTATTGAGAAAAGGGGACGACAGGGGGAAAGAGGAAAGAGCCCAGGTAATCGTGGCAAATCTAGAAAGGTCAGATCCAAATCTAGGGTAAATGTGGAGCGTTGGCATTGTGGAAAGAAAGGACATCTGAAGAAAGATTGTTGGTCTCAAAAGGGAAAACAAGGGGATGGAACAAGAAAATAACAAGGAAACAAATGTAGCAGGTGATGTGTTACAAGATGCTTTGACTCTTTCTTTGGATAATATTACTGATTCTTGGGTGTTAGATTCAAGGGCTTCTTTTCATGCCACACCTCATAGAAAATATTTTCAAGACTATGTTCAAGGTGATTTTGGACAAGTTTATTTGGGTGATGATGAACCGTGCAAAATTGTTGGAAAGGGAAGCATACAGATAAAATTACCAAATCGAAATCAATGGTTGTTGAAAGAGGTGAGACATGTTCCTGATTTGAGAAGAAATTTAATATCAGCAGGACAACTAGGAAGTGAAGGTTGCACAGTCATATTCACAAACGATTCGTGGAAGGTTACTAAAGGCTCATTGATAATAGCAAAAGGGGCAAAGGTAGGTACATTGTAATTATGTGTTGGTAATACTGATTGTTCTATTTCCCTAGCTTCCACAGGAGCAGATACAACTCTATGGCACAATCGACTTGGGCACATGAGTGAGAAGGGGATGAAGCTTCTCCATTCTAAGAATTTATTGTCAAGTTTGAAACGGATTTTTGTGAAAATTATGTTTATGGAAAACAAAAGGGAGTCAGATTTCTCAGAGTTGGGAAGGAAAGGCAGAATGAAAAGTTAGAGCTTGTAAACTCAGAAGTATGGGGACCAGCTCAGGTATCATCTCTTAGTGGATCTTATTATTATGTTACTCTTGATCACTTTGCTCACCATCTGATCCTGAGATCATTCTTTCCTCACAGGGTTCCAATTGAGCAAATGGCAGAACTAAATCCATGGGATGCTTCAAATCAGACATATCGGTGTAACATCTCTCATGTTCCACTGATATGGTCTTGCAATGCTTCAACAGAGCCAGGGTCGGATATCGACACAACAGATCGGGGTCTTGCCGATGGTTGTTATCGACGTAGCTATAACTGTGGGAAGAGAGGAAAAGTTGGAGTCCGATGGGGTTAGTTACACCAATGGTGGTGTCGGCGTAGGTCTCACCGATATGCGGTTCGGAGGCAGCGATAAGCGAAGTGTTTCGGCTAGACATCTTTGGGTCTTGCCGAAACGGTCATCCTTTGGTTCATCAGCGCGTGTCTTGCCGATCTCAGGGTTCACCAGCGTATCAGACGCGATCATTTTGTGTGCTCTGAGGGGTGGTGTTTCGTCGATGGACGTCATCAGGGTGAATCACCGCAATGAGTCTCTTCATCGGCGATCGGAAGGGCCAAAATCTTACGGGCTGACAGGGTACGCTATATCGATGAGTTGCATTGGTGAGTGTTTTGCCGATGGGTTTCTTCGGCGAAGATCTTGCCGACAATAAGGGTCATCGATGATCGAAAGTTAGCAGATTTGGCGTTCCGATGATCCATGTTACCCCAATGAATGTCATCGGGGTAACTCGTGCCGATGTGCAATTTGCAGTGGTCAAGGGAATTTTGTATCGGCAGAGTAGGAGGTTGGTTTTGCCACTGGTCTTTTGGGTGTCGAGGAATGAAATATCTTTTCAGCAAGACTTTCCAGGTGCTTCTCCGATGTTCATTAATTTTCAACGACAAATCCTTGTGCTCAGTCCAAAGGTTTGATCATCAAGGAGACTTTCAGCGATGGTTGAAACGATCAGTTTCGGCACAAAAGGAGCATAGATCTTTTCAGGGAGGCTCTTGTCGTAAAGACGAACAGAGCATTTATGTTTCAGCTGTCTTCTTCGACTTGTTTGCTCTTACCAACCCAGTTCAAGCAACGCCATTACTCCAATTTGATCGTAATTTGATCTTGCCCTTCGTTCCATGCTCATTTATGCTTGCAGATAACTCTCGATATCAGATTCTACACGCCAACATAGTACAGCATGAAGACTATTGGAGTCCATAGTTATTGTGGAGGTCACTTGTGGTTGCGTGGCATTCATGGTGGCCTCTTCTTGTCATTTCTAAGAACAGATTTCTTTTGAACTATTCTTTTGTAACTCATCCCAAGTGGGGGTTTGAACTCCAGTGATCGATCTGAGTTATGCTTGATCTATAAAGGCAATCTTGTACATTTTGTAAAGGGTTGTTCTCCGGTTCATTTGCAGTGGCTATGCTCTGCAACTGTAATCCTTATTGCCTTTCGTTAATGAAATTCTCTATTTTACCTCTTCTTGCATTATGATATCTCATGCATTTTATCTTGCCTTGTATTTGAATGTTTCTCCTTTTGTTCCTAGCTCATATGTTGTGTTAAATTGCTTATAGTTGTTGTCTTGTGAATGCATATTTCCTGGTAGCAGCTTATAAATTCTAACCTACATGTATGTCTTTTGGATGGAATTAGACTTAAGAACTATGTATGTTGAGTTTTTATTGATATTAAGTGCAGTCATAGCCAGAGAGAGTAACCAAGTTTCAATCTGGTGCATCACCACATTTCCCTTTTTGCATTTCCCTTTCAGCATATCCTTCTCCCTTTTCCTCAAAAGAGTGGTTTAGGTGCATCCTGATTGTAAGGAAGCCGACCTTCTCCAGAGATTCAACCTCACTTGTCAAGTCCCACACTTGGAGGTTGTTTCCATGTTTCACAAGGTTGCCTAGGTCGCTAACCACCATCTAGGCAAGGGTGCAAACTTTTGTGATAACAGTTTTTGGCACGCCCAGTGGGACAAGCATACAAAGATCAAATCAGTTTTCAGAACAGCCATCAGTTATACCACAGTTTTTGGCACGCCCAGTGGGACAAGCATACAATGATCAAATCAGTTTTCAGAACAGCCACTGGTCATACCACAGTTTTTGGCATACCCGGTGGGACAAAGATTCAGATCAGTTCAAGAACATCCCCTGGTGGACCCATACAAGCTTCATTCACTGAGAATTTGGGTGTTTTTCAGTGCTAACAGCCTTTGGAGGCATTCCATCAAACACCATGGCGAATCTAATTGCAAATCTGTTGGTTTCAAGCAGTCCTAGTGCTGGTATGTGTAAGGATCAACTCTGATCTTTTATGATTTCTCATTTTTTCTATGAATTTGCAGCTTTTATGAAGCTATAGAATGGATTCTTTTCATAGAGATGTTTATTATTCCCCCCATATCATGATTTTTCTTCCCCTCAGCCCTCCTGTTATGCATATCAATGTGAACCACAGCCCAATTATGGCCCAAATTCATTTACAATACCAAACGGCCAGCATGTTCAAAATGCATACCACCCTCCCACCCCTGGTCCATCTACCTTGCCTACATCTTCAAATGATAAACTTGTATACATGATGTTGGCCTTCCAAGGCCAGATGGACAAGATGTTTCAAGAACAAAGTCTGGCATTGCAAGACCTGGGCAGACAAAAAAAAGCAGTTGCAAGCATGGGACTTGCAACTTGATGAAATCAGTAGGCAGCAAGAGCTTGACAGACAGCAGGAGGATATGGCTTACCAGGCCTATCTTCATGAGCAGCAAATGGAGGTCCAACAAGGGCAATATGAGGAAGAATATGCTTGTCAGGCTTCTCATCAACAAGAGCTAAATTATCAGACCCTCTTTCACTATCCAAAGTGAGAGGCACAAAAAAAGCAGTTTGAGGAGGACCTTGCAAGAAAGATTGTTGCAGCAGAGGAGACAAGGCTCAAGCTTTCTCAAATGCAAGCATTTATAGCACAAGAGGCTCCTAGACGAAAATTTGCTAGCTTCAAACAGAGCAATCCCCCTCAAATACAAGAATATACACAAGATCTAGAGGCCCACTCACCCACTATACTTCCAAATCTACCATCTGAAGAGGAGCCACCCAAACAGAAGTTTGCTAGCTTCAGAAGGAGTGAGCCTCCCAAGGCTGCCATTTCAAGCTGCAAGGGTCCTCAGCCTACATCTCAAAAACCTTTGTAGCTTGCTATTTGTGAGCCTTCATATGATTATCATCCCTTCTTCATGGATCTTGAGGAAGTGGATGTATCTTCATTCATATTAGAGACAGTTCTGGAGCACCTGCCAATGGAGGAGGAATTAGTGCTACAGCAAGAGGTGAGAAAGGAAACGAAGCCAAAGCTACCCCATGTAGAGGAAGTACAATCTGCTGCTTATGAACCATCACATGCTCCAAAAGGATAAACATTGCTGCAGCAAATGGAGACCCAAAGGAGGCAGCATGATGCAGAGATTACAAGGTTGTTGGAGGCCCAACAAAGACAACATAAAGAAAGCCTTGCAAGAGAGTTGGCTGCATAAAAGAAAAAATGTGAGGAAGAACTTTTGGAGCAAGTGCTGATAAAGCAGGAGCTGATGAAGATGTTGTGTGCTACCACAGAGACATTAAAAGAAACACAACTAGCTCTTTCTTCCACATTACAAGAGCCTACACAAGTGCGAGAACCAAAAGAGCAGCAGGAACACACACTACCAGCTGTACCATCCGAGCCACATTCAAACCAGCAGGATACCAAAATTGCAAAGCAATACAACAGCGAGGTCAAGGCTGATTGCTTAGACCCAGTTCCATCAAGAGGATGCCCCATAAGGCATCTAGCTCTGCAACAAATTTGCAAGTTGCCCCCGGTCATGCTTGTTTCAGAGCATGAGGGTGAATATCACAAGGAGCAAGTTTGTCTTGCCCAAACAGAGAAGGTCCCAGTGCTAGAGAGCTTCATTGTTCTCAGCATTGCGATGGTATTCCAGCAAGCAACAGTATGCTTGTCGTGTTTGCTGCCCTATCTAGTTTCCCAAGTGCATGGAAGGAATAAAAAACTTGTAAGGGAAGCTATTTCAACAAGCCAGTGAATGGCTTCGTTTAACTTTTGATGTAAATTCTTGTACATAGAAGGTTAAATTTTCTTTGCTTTCCAAGAAGTGCACAAGCACAGTTGTTATTTTCTTGAGGCAGCAAATTTTGATGTTTTGTTCAGTTACAGAAGGGTTGCAAATCTTTGTTTTCACAAGTGACTCCATGCCCAATAAATTGCCACGCTACTAGTCTTTCGCATTTAGCAGGCGAATGCCCCTTTAAGTCGCCATAAATGTTGATCATTTTGCTCACCATCTGATCCTCAGATCATTCTTTCCTCACAGGGTTCTAGTTGAGCAAATGGCAGAACTAAATCCCCCATGCTTGTCTTTAAATGTTGTGCCCCTCTGTAAGATCCAAGTTACTCCATTGGTACTTGGAGAAAGAGTCTGATATGTCGTACACTTCCTCTATTTGTTATCTTATTCTTCTATTTGTCCCGCATTGAATTTTGACATTCAAGGATGATGCAAACTAATGGGGGCATTTAGGCCTTCTTCCATGTTGACCCAAATTTTTATTTTTTTGTCTTCATGTGCTCTTATTCAAATTTGAAGACCTCGGTCCTTATGAAATACCCATATGTAGTCATATATCAAAAAACTATTTACTCTTATGGCTTCTAAAGTTAAATAAATGGATCCCCCGGTCTTTGTTTACTTGTCTTGATATTGTCAATATCATGTGTCACCTGTTGTAGAGTCACATTCCATGGAAACATCTAGCTATGTTGACATGCCAAAATGTCTCTTTCTCCTCAAAATGTATCGTGTTCCCCTCTAAGCAACTCGTCTCATTCTAAGGGGGGGCTATTACTATGACATTATCTCTGTATCACAGGTTTTTCAAAAAATTTAAAAAAAAATTAAACTTTTGTATCTGCCTTTGTGGGGGGCAATTTACCTATCAAATATTTTGCCCTAATGTAGAGTCATCTGGCTTCGCTACCCGTAACAGCATATATCTTTCACCTTATCATACGGCAATCTAGCATTGCTACTCGTACCGACACTGTCAAAATCTCTCGCCCTATCGTAAGACTATCTAGCCTTTGATACTTGTACCGACGTGATAAAAGTCGCCCTATCATACGACTATCTAGCCTTTGCTACTCGTATTGGCACAATCAAAATCGCCATATCATATGGCTATCTAGCATAACTCAATTTGCTACCCATACCAATGTACCATCAATAATCACTCTCTTATCATCATCTCTTTCATCTAGCATGCATGTCTGCAACTTGCAAGTTGGGTGCGATCTCACAAAATTCAAGTCTTTTCCCTGAGGGCAACTCCACATGGACAAAAAACCCTCAAGTAAGTTTTTTGATTTTCTACTTTAGCTCACATCTTCACTAATGATATGCTTGCTAAAGTGGGAGCAAAATGTAGTGTCGCAAATTACACCCCATGTAATCCTCTACCTTAGCCAAAAATCGAAATTACGTAAGCCATTGTATCATTCCATCCACCTTGTCACCTTCCTCGCCCGAATTCTTGACCACAAGGCCTATTTGGCTCAAGACGCGTGTGCGCCATGGAGATGTCTGTGCAGTGCGCACTCATCCCACAAATCTGCAGATACGCAGGTGGTCGTTGGGATGTTACAACTATTGTTTCTGCAATGTAACGCATCTTCCCACCACCCACCGATGTCACGAACCATTTAGTCTGCTTAAAACTTCACATATTGGCTTCATTTCTCTCTTCTTCTTGGTGATTTAAACTTCTTATTTGCTCTTGGCAATCTTCTTCATCATCTTGAACACTTCTCACAACTTTTTGGCACTCTTACGCTGTAGTTTACCACCTTCGTCACTCATTAGCTCGATCTCACCTTTATCCCACCGAGCTCCAACTTCTTAGTCTTGAAGGGGAGTTCTCTCACACTGATCGCATCTCACTCTGTTTAGCATATCATAGTGTCTTGATCATTTTCTTGTTTATCTATTGTTATTTATCAATTTATCATTTATCGGTTATCCATTATCTATCTATCTATCTTGGCTATCTATGGAGGTGCAAACACCAAAGTCGGGGTCTGACTATGGCAGACCTCTTAATCAAGCAGCCCCAGCATTTTTCTTTGTTTCTATGTAGGTTTTGAAGAAGGAAGGAGTGAGTAATCTTGGGATTCCTCTACCTCCAGGTTGTAAGCACTCCTTTACTCTTGTGTTCTTTGTAATAGTTTCTTTTATAGCTTAGTCGTACTTTCTCTTTCTCGCGATTAGTCTAGATTTAATTTATGTTTAGTTAGTTGTCTTGTACCTTTTTGTCCATGTTTTTGTGCCCTATCCATACAGAACATGCGCGCCACACTAGTGTCCTATATCCGCACTGTAGTCCTAGACTCACGTAAACATCCAAGACAATGAGCTCGCGAAGCCGGCCAATTGGTCTCGATAGTTTGCTTTCCTGTTTTCAGTAGTCAAAATATTTAAATCTGTTAGTATCATCACATTATTTTAGTTTCTTTAATTTACCTTGCGTTCATTCAACTTTCAAGTTCCATTTAGTTAGATTTTATCAATCTTGAGGGCGGCGAATTCCCTTCTCCATAGTTTGTTCTGCTTGTGCTAGCTTCTTCCAGTTTTTGGCATAATTTTCTTCAAACAACATGGGTTTATTGCTGAAAATCGCGCCTATATCTTAAAATCATGGGTTTTATGTGACTAGTGCTGCAAATTCTTCAAGATCACTAGGGTTTTAGACCTAGGGTTTGAAATTTGCAGATTTTTGCCAATTTTTTATCAATGAAATCGAAGGCATTTGAGAAGCTGAATTTATCTCATTTTTTGTCTCTAGATAGCGATAGGGAAGGCTTCGTTACCCAACATCAGGTTGGAAGGCAACCAAAGGTTCAACAACAAGAATTATAATGCCTGGAAACAGCGGATGCTCACTATCTTTGAGTACCGGTGTCTTGATCAGATTGTTCTTAGTAAATCTACTCATCCCACAGCTGTGGGTAAAGACCACTACAAGTTCGATGATTGTAACTGTGAAGCGGTTATGCTGCTCAAATTATCTATTGCCAATGGGATGCTTCCAAAAGTGTCCTCTAGCAAGACTGTTGCAGAAGCTTGGACTCACTTCAAGAATCTATGCGAGATGTCAAATAAAGGCAGAATGTTCTTCCTTAAAAATATGTTGTTCTCGATTATGATGGATGACAAGATGCCTTTGAAGGATCCTTTAATTAAGATCAAAGACATTTGCAATCAACTGGAGGCCATTGGTTGCAAGATGGAAGAAGAGGATATGGTGGTTATTACAATAAAAAGCTTACCACGATCATGCTTATCATGTCAATTAATAGTTAAGTGAAAGGTAAATTAGTATATCCATCAATAAGTTACATACCTTTTACGAAGGCATGCAGAAATATGTCATTCCTGAATCACTTAACCTATCTCTCATTCATGTCTCTTCTACTATTTTAGTACGCTTAAATCCAACATTTGATCAGCCCGTCGAAGTGCATCGCTGAGATGAAGCCAAAGATTGAGTACACAATGTCAGGACTGGAGCATATGGGAGAAAATAGACCAGGAAGGGGTTTAATTTCAGTTTGTTTTGTGAAATAAAGGAGACATCAATAATCAGAAAGTGATTGCAGTTCTACTCTCAAATATCCACTCACATATCTACAATAGAAAACAAAGTGCCTTGGAAGAACTAATTTATATTAAATGGTATCACTTTCTTTGGAGCTGCCCAGTTTATTGTATAGATGGCATATGTGAACTACCTAGTTGTTACTAGACAATAAGCATGTTTGTTCAATGAATGAAATTAGTTCTGGACATTGTGTATCTAAACTTATGTTTAAATGTAACCCATGTGCATAATTTCTGTAATATTTTTCATTTATCAATCATAAAGAATACTTGATTTTGTTTTCAAAGTGCAGTATTGGTTTTACTCTTGAAATACATAAGTTGTTTGCAAAGACAGAAAAGACAACAATACATTAGATTGAATGAAGGCTTCAGCAGCAGTAAGCCCAAGTAACATTGAAGGCCACCTGATTTTTAGAATTTGTCTTCGGCAATTTCTAAGACAGTGGAAGCATGCCATTATAAACTCTACCAAACACCAAATTCTTTCAGCAAGGTAGCATATATAATATATACTGTCAAAAATAAATTGATTCGGGATGAAGGTAGATTATTAAAAGAAGAAGAAAATTGTAACCTGCAGAAGCAAAGATGATTTCCACAAAGCTGGATTAAAAAAACTGATGACAGCTTTTCCTTGAAATAGAGAAAAATATAAGAGTTCCAGTTGTAATTAGAGCGAGGGCAACATTAGAGAACATCTTAGCAAAAATTTAAAAATGAGGTGTTGGCAAAGTCTTTTTAATGAAATTGTTTTTGGAAGAGAGTTTCTTTTTTTTTTTTGAAAAGAGAGTGGAGAATGAAGCCCCAGAAATATTTTTATGATGAATTTAAGACATATTTTCTAATGAATTTATGGCGAAAGGAAATATAAAAATGAATTTTTTTTAGTTATTTTTGGTGGGATCCAGAACTGCACTTTTTTAATAAAGTTTTTCGCTATCCAAGAAGAGTTCATAGTCCCAGTACCAAATATGAAAGTAACAGTCACTGGAATGTGTTCTTGGTGGTTGATTTTTTATGTGCCAGATTTTGAAACGATTGAAAATTTCTTTGCACCAACCAAGAAACCATTTGGATGGTTTACATCATATCAGTTACATCAATTTACAAATAAAACTAAATATAACAATTTTGAAGAAAGAGTGAATGTTGATGCTGTTGTCCGTAAACTTGTAATATACGGGAAGTCTTGTTAATTAAGTTGTTAGCCTCGGACGTTAGTGGCTGACGGGTAAGTAGTTGTGTTGGGACAGTTCAGTCGCATCCCTTTGGGTATTATATGTATTCTCTTGGATGGAAGAGAAAGGGAACAGAAAATAAATAGATGAATGTACTGGCAATTGGAATGATTAATGGAAGCTTCTATTCTCTGACATATTCTGTGTTATTTATCATGTTTATGCATTATTAAGTTTACCCGTGACGGTAAACATTTGGCGCTGCTGCTGGACTGAATCTGGGAAGCAGCAAATGGAATACAATGGATGGATGGGAATACATGTTGAAGTTGCCGAAGAGAGGTACGGGAAGAAGTTGCCGAAGATAATGTTTCGGACACGTTGAATGTCAGCCAACAGGCTGTTGCATAACTTGCCCGTCTGCCAACACATGATGTGCTGCTAGGGAATTTATGCCAAATTCATTGAATAAAGATAAAAATAAGAAGGACGAACCGGATGCCTTAGAAGCCACACATGAAGCATTAATCCGCGCACAACAAGTAGAACGCCGACGGAGGCTAAGACAACTCGCCAAAGGACAACTGACCGAAGGATTGCCCGAAGGGGACCACGGAAGTGTCACGGGAGGTGACCAATGGCTTGTTTCGGGAGGTGCAGCATCTGAAGGGGAACACTCGCGAGACCATCGACGTATAAGAAGTATTGAGGAGTTACTCGAAGAGACCCGACATCGGTTGAGTGATCTGTCTCTCACACCGCGTACGGAGACTAGGGCAACCCAACGGAGTGAGGAAGAGGCCAAGGAGGGAGAGGACACCGGGGCTGCCGCGAGTGTCGGAGGAACACAGGGGCACAGGGAACATGGCATCTCAGAAACAAAAACTACCAA
The DNA here is from genome assembly GCA_018584345.1 of Thuja plicata. Classification (NCBI taxonomy): domain Eukaryota; kingdom Viridiplantae; phylum Streptophyta; class Pinopsida; order Cupressales; family Cupressaceae; genus Thuja; species Thuja plicata. Next base: position 5,619,058 of record MU226272.1, on the reverse strand, counting down.
AATTTAATGGTGATGGGAAGGAAGATCCCGTACGGCACTGCCGGACCTGTGAAACCATTTGGATGGCGAACAGAGTCGTGGACAAGGATGAATGGGTCCAACAGTTTCTAGCTACCCTACGAGGAGTCGCCATTGATTGGTACTCCGACATGGATAAGACAACAATAAACACATGGGACACCCTCAAGAAGGAGTTTCAGGCCGAGTTTCGGTTGCTAAGGGACGACAACGAAATAGTGGCCGAAATCTACAGTGCCAAACAAGGGAAAAAGGAAACAGTACGAGCGTACAATCGGAGGCTAAAGGAATTGCTCGGGAAGATGGAGACCTAGCCAGCCGATAAATTAAAAAAGCGATGGTTCGTGGAGGGATTAAAACACTCCCTGAAGAAGATGAAGATAGTACCACCCACGTCGTACGCAGACGCCTACGATAGGGCCATGAACCTGGAGAGCAAGGACAAGACGTCCAAGAAGAAGAAGAAAAGTAAATCCTCATCTGAAAGTGACGAATCATCCGACGGGAGCAGCAGCGAGGACGAATCCAATAAGAAGGTGCAAGCCCTCCAGAAGGACATGGAGAGGATGATGAAAGAGTTTAAAACGAGGAAGGGAAACACGGGACACAGCGACGAAGGAGAAATGTGGTGTACGGAGTGCAAGGAGAGCGGCCACACGAAGGGGTCATGCCCAAAGAAAGCATTTTGCAATATCTGCCAAGTGATGGGCCATTCCATTAAGGAATGCCCACATAATATGAAAACAAGAAGCCAACAAGTGTTGTTCACAGAGCAATCGTCTACCTCCAAGGCAGCAAATAACAATGCATCATCTGGCGGGTTCCGAAACAACCAACGTGGGGGAAGAGGAGGTAACGATAACAGAAGCCGCATACAATATGATTCGAAGGGACGGCCAATGATTCAATGTCGGGCGTGCAGCCAGTGGGGCCACTTCACCCGAGACTGCACAAAGGGTGAGACGCCACAAAAGTTGTCGATGGTGCGGCCCAAGAGATCACGAAGATGCTAACTGCCCGAAACGTGGCGTGAAACTCCTGAACGTCGAAGAAGAAAGAATCCTTGCGGTCACCAGAAACCAAACGAAACAGGCAATGTATCCGAATCCCCGTACAAAAAAGCAGAGAGCCCGAGAGGCGAAGGAAGAAATAGAAAAAGCCATGAGGGTCGGGAAGGACACGCACGAAGGAATAGGCACTTCCAGGCGGACAGAGGCGGAAAATAATATATTACGGTAGATATTGCAGATGGAGGTGCCTGTCAAAATCCAGGACCTCCTCCATACCATGCCTCAATTGAAGATGGCATTATTAAATGCTTGTCCAGCACAACCCGACACCACACAACAAACGTCTATCCTGGGTGGATCAGCAATAGACCCTATGCTCCTGGCGGTGAATAATGGTCGGTACCCGGCGGTCGTCGAAATGGGCATCATAGGAACAATTCTTACAAACACCATAGTCGGTGGCGGCTCCGGAGTGAATGTCCTTCCGGAAGAAACATGGAAGAAACTAGGTAAGCCAACGCTATGGCCTCCGACCTTCAACCTGTTGAGTGCAGACCAGCACAGAATAAAACCCCTGGGGACACTCATGGCCCAGTAGGTCACCGTCGGCGCGCAACCCTTCGTGCTAGACTTCGTGGTCATTCCATTGAAGAAAAAAGGGTATGATGCTATTCTTGGCCGAGGGTGGCTGGTCGAAGCAAAAGCCACCCACAATTGGAAGAAAAACACCCTCTCGATGGAGAATGGGGGGAGGAAGTTCACCATCGACCTTCGCACCCAGATGGTGAGCGAAGAGATAGCCTCTTCTTCAGAATCTGAATCAGACTGTGAAAATAACCGAAGAGACGAGGGTAGAGTGGAGCCCAACGATGAGGGTGTGCTGGAACTGGACGAATGCTGGGGGGATGACGGAGACTCGTTGAACGGTCTCTTCCACTAGCAAATGGAGGACTATGAGATGTTCACACCATCCTGCAACATGCTGAGCATGGAGGAGCTTGATAAAATTCCTCGGGAGTATGGGGAATGCACGGAAGGGGACGCCAAAATCAATGAAACACCAACACACCAGTTTGATGAGAAGAACCCCATAAAGTATAGAGTCGTCAATCAAACCTGCGAATCTCGGCACCGAAGCAGAACCCAAGATCATTCGGGTCAGCGGCGATTGGAACCCTGCGTGGAAGGCCGCAACATTCAAAATCTTCATTTTTAATCTTCTCGTTATGTATGGGCAGGGGACCGTGGTCCCTGGGGAATTTATGGTTCCAAACCCTCGAATGGTCATTAAAAACAGACTCAGAGACAAAGCTCGGGAATCGGGAAGTCGGCTACAACACGACCAGAAAGTTGGGGACTCTCGACGAATTGAAATCCCATCCGGAGAGGTTGGACCCGAGAGGCCCGACCGACCAACCGGAGAGGCATCTGGACCCACCCGAGAGTCACCGAACGGACGACCCGAGAGAATGGAAAGGGACTCGAGAGGGCAAGCAGGCGACTCAAGAGCCGTCCATACGGATGACTAGAGAAGCATCCAAAAGGTAACTAGATAAAAAAAAAAGTGTCGTACGGTGAGCATCACCGACGATGGGACCGCCGAACGGTGGGACCACTGTGCGGTGGGAGTGGCGAACGGTGGTCTCCCATCGGGTGCAAAAAAAAACACCCCACGGGGTAATTAAAAAAACAGTGTGCAGCCGAGGGAAGAGGAAGAAAGCGGGTGCAAGAAGAAACGGAGAATTCACGGCATAAGTGAAGGTCGTATGCCCGTACGGACTTGAGTTGGTGGTAGCACATTAACTTACTTGCATCATAGGGCAGCTCTCATTGTACAGTGCAGACGAAAAACGCTTGAGACTACAACCGTACGGCATTGCATAAAGTCATAATTATTGACAGCCTCACATTCTCTAAAAAAAAAACGACGACAAATAAAGAACAGTTTAGAGTGAGTAGCATATGGTACCGAAGGGAAGGACATAACCAGGTAGTGAAGAATGCATAGTTATTGGCTATTTGCACAGGCACGGTAAGAAAGTATGACAACGGACAAAAATCACGAAAACGGTGTGCGCCATGGACTTTTGTGTGGGTTTGAAGGTACTAAATTGGTCTTGGCGGCAGGGGCGCTGCCCCTCGACCCCGCCCTGTACCGCGACAGAGAGCACGCCTGGGGCGCTGCCCCGGGACCCCGCGAGGGCGTTGCCCCCTAGACCCCCATGTCACTTTTGAGTTACACTACAACTGTGAGTTTGGGGCATCGAAGCAGTCAAGATATGCATTGGGTTTGATTCGTACGGTGAAGGAGAAGCCTGAAGCCAAGCCTTGGAAGGAAAGCCACTTGTTTGAGGCGCACGGATGGTCGACCATAGAGGCTCTAGAGATGTTAGATGCTTGGGTTGTTGGAGAGCCTGTAAGTTGCCACTCAAGTAGAGACCTTGGTGAGCGAGTTGGAGAGGCCTTCAGGGAGCAATACTATACCCTGAGGCGTACGGAGTACATTTCTGGAGTACATGAGGCCGCATGGGTAGCCGCGGAGAAGGCTTGGGAGGAGTTGGGCACCCGATTGGAGGTGGTAGAGAGTAATTTGGTTCACCAAAGGCAAGAGTTGGTAACTCAACAAGCAGCTTCGGAGCAGAAAGGGCCGAGTTGGTGGCCCAATTGGAGGCAGTAGAGAGACTTAGCTCAGCGTACCCAGGAGTTGGAAGTAGAGCAAGCGGTGCAGGTGGCTATCGAGGTCAGATTGGCTAGGGCGACAGTATCAGTTGAACAGGAGTTAGTGTACTTCTTCTCAGTGATTTTCTTATTTGTGTAGTGTACTTCATCTCCCTTTTGTTGTGAGTCGCCGGAGATGACTTTCCTTTAGGGGGGGATGATGTTGTCCGTAAACTTGTAATATACGGGAAGTCTTGTTAATTAAGTTGTTAGCCTCAGTCGTTAGTGGCCGACGGGTAAGTAGTTGTGTTGCGACGGTTCAGTAGCACCCCTTCGGGTATTATATGTATTCTCTTGGATGGAAGAGAAAGGGGACAGAAAATAAATATATGAATGTACTGGCAATTGGAATGATTAATGGAAGCTTCTATTCTCTGATATATTCTGTGTTATTTACTTTTCCTGTATCATGTTTATGCATTATTAAGTTTACCCGTGACGGTAAACAGAGGCTCTTGTTAATTACCTCAAATCAAATAAGTCCTGATTTTGTTATTTAAAACTAGTGGTAAAGTTATTCGAGTCCCCACGAGCATGATGACAAGATAGAGAAACTTAGTCTACTCTTGTTGATGACTTCAAAGATATCCAATACCATTGTTGGCAAATTCTAGGAACATTTAACACGATCCAAGATAACAACCGGACCATCGATTGAAAATGTGTTTCTTTCATATCACTTTACTAAGGGACGCTATTAAGTATGTAATAAAATAGAAACAAAACCCAATATTAAGTTCAAGAAAAACAGCTCCAAATCATTTGACAAACTTGCAACCAAGTTGCAAATCAAGTAGCGTAAAATGCAAATAAAGGTCAACAGGAAAGTTCCCAAAGAACACGAGATATACAGAGCAAAACAAACATTAAACAAGTGACGCAACACACACAACTCTAGTAATTATACTGATGAAAATGAAGCACTTGAAAATCATTGCTTGTTCATATACAGCCATAAAGTTATGATGCCAAATGCAAACAAATCACAGATTCTGAGAATTTAGAATCATGCCATAGTAGCAATCAATCAGGTAGCATCACCTTTTAATTCTGATCCAGAATTAGGAGTATTCCATTCCCAAATGTGCATTAAAAACTAGCTTGTGCATTTCAATGTTGACAATGGTGGCAATAACATGATTTCCCAAACATATCACTCATTATTGTGATATTGCTATCAGGATTCAACAGTGTAGTTTTCGGGTCAAACTCATTGACCCGTGTTTCATGACCTCCTACTTATCAATGTCACTCATTAGTCACATTTTGGCATACAAATCAAGCATTTAAAATATTAGGTCATTTACGATGTAGTGCCAATGAATGTATGTGATCTAATAAAGACAAGAACATATCCTAGCAGTACAAGCTAATACACCCACACCTCTGATAGGGAAAATGCAAATGAATCAAGCTCCAGAAATACAAGAACTACTCCAAATCCCAACTGGAGTTCTAGTGCAATGTTGGGTGACACAAACTTAATTTGATTCCAACACTATCTCTACTTAATACTTCACTTCAAAAAAAAATCATTCCTCAAGAACGAATGAACTATGAACTTTGTGGATGTTCCATTGAAAGCCTCATATTAATACAAATTTCTTTGAAAAGCCCTATAGCTCACAAAGTTTTATGCCTTTTCGAACAAAAATAAACCCTTCAAATTAAGATGTAAATACATCAATTATGGCTACTTTCTAATATCTAAAAATCCTTTAGCAAATGTTAATATGCCTACATCAAATGTGTCCTTCAATTTATACTCCAGAACACTGTTGCACACATGTGATTGCCTAAACAATACACAAACCTTAGTGCCATTAAGAGTATGCTTGTGTGGGGTTAGTTCCAGCAAATAAGTATTACGAGAAATAAGAACTATGTTAAAGAAATTATAATTTATTGTCCTTAAATACAGCTTCTTTTCATCTATTTGTACTATGCATTGTTAGAAAACTTAAAAGAAAATAGCATAAACAAGTGAAACAAATATCAAATAGGAGCAGATCAATACTAGTGAATTACCCAAGAGAAGCTCAATGTGGGGAAAAAATCCAGCAAGATCCACTAGCAAAATCAGTTGTACAAACTTGCTCCCTTCATGAGGACCTGTACTACACCTCCTTGTTATACTATTACTTTCACCTAGTAAGATGTAGACTAAACAAAGTCTAGCTATCCTGGGAATCCATGGCTAAGACCATTGAGCTAATCTAAGGTGTCTCATCCTCCACAAATCTCTTAATCTCCACCTATATACACATATCCTCCAAAACATACCACGAGCGATGTATTTATAGGAAAGGATAGATGAATTGACCAAGAGGTTGAGTAACATCTCCCATGTGAGGAGACAGAGCGAAAAATCATTAGGCTTTATTATTTTGTCTTGTATGACACAAGTTTGACAGTGGTTGGACTGTTGTATCAAAGATGAGTTCCATCAAATACAAATTCAACAGTGGTTGAACCTATAAGATGAATTCAGCCACAGCGGAGCCTGTCACTGATACATGGTCTTGCAATTTCCAGAGGTCATACTTCCTGCATGTGGACTCAAAATGAGGCAACTTTTTGTTTTGAAATCGCAAAACTTTTTAAGAGCAATCGAAATATGTGAAAAAATCACACTGTATTTGTTGACCCTCCAACAAAACTTCATTTTCATGCTCCCAGCCAACTGTATTTGAATGTTTATCTGAAAAATTTCGAATCAATGAGGGAATACAGGACTGCTCCAAGAGTTAGTGAGATCAATCACTATTTTATAATGTCTGTTCCCTTTTCTATCATAGTGGAAATTCAAATATTTCAAAGGCATATCTAGAAAATCCCTTCATAAAAAGTGTCTTTTCAACAAAATCATTAAGTCTGCTTCTCTCTCTAGATCAGAAATTTGAGGCCCTGATTGAGGATTAGTTCATACAATCATGTCCTAGTTGACTCTTTCAGTCTAAGGAATTTTTGAGACATGCAAATATCAGCCCAGATGAGAAATCTATCCTGAACTACAAAGACGAGGAACCTATCCAGTAGTCACTCTAATCAATTTGAAAGCCTGAGGATAAATGATCTAGATTGTAAAATCACTATTTGTTATGGCAATTTCATTATACTAACGTAACCTAATCAAGAGGATGCAGTTCAATTATATGACTACTCAAGTGAGATATACGTGAGTCTTAGAAAAGGATTGCATAAAAGAGAAGTAGAATAAATTTATGGTCTATGCATCTTGCAGTCCAAAAATAAATAAAATATTGGACAAAAACATAGCAGCGTTAACTGATAAAAAGGCATGCTGTAAGCTGAATCAACATTCAAACCAAAGCAGCATTATAAATTTGGTCCAGAGAGAAATAAAATAAGCTCGTAAATTTTTAAAAATATGGTTTTACATTCATAACATTAATATAACCTGTTCAACAGTAGCCCTATCTGCTCTCTCATTGTTTCGAACGCGGCCCACTGAAAGCTTGAGAACACTTTCACGAATTTCCTTTGTAACAGAGTTTGACATACCCAAATTTGTCCTGCCTTCCCATTCCTACAGCTCAACACACTGATATCTTTAAGTGAAAAGAAAAACAAGATCTCTACAGTTATCAAGTGTCGTAAATAGAAGAAAAAAGGATTACTTGAATTCAACAGAAAATATCACTATGTACCCTTATTAAGTACAAAGAGAAACCATTCCCAAGAATGCTTGTAAGATGATGAGTATATTAAAAATATAATGATGTTAGCAATTATATTAACTCAAAATATCACCATGAAATGCAATATCAAAATGATGCTATGTACAAATTATGTGTATTTAATGGTCTATCCAAATCTCAAACATCTGTAATCTAATATGAACATAAATTGGATGATATCTTTAAAAGAATTTATTAAACTAAAGCAAGAATTTTGAAATTGGCAATTTTCTTAAACATTTTCCTCTTTTAACAGTATGAAGTTTATGAACATATTGAATTTTTCTCTGCAACTTTTGGACGCATTCAAGAACTGAAATGCAAAGGATGCATGAAGAAACTATGGCCCTACTAGATCCAATGAGAGAAGAGGTTACGGCAGAGAAGCTAATTCGTAATATTGATTCTAAATTAATTTCTCTGTAGATTATTTTAAGACATTTTAGAACTGTCCAATATCACCATTATTGATTCTATTAAAATCAAATTTTAACACAGTTAGCCCAAGATCGCTTGAAAAATCACATGGCTCTGGTCCCTCTATTTTTTCCTCCTAACAAACAATAATAAAGACAAAAATAAGGTCCCTGCATGTCAAAATAGAAAACATATATTAATTGTCTGTTGTCTGACAGGCACTCGCTAAACACTGCTTCTGATAACCAAAATAGTAATCTGATAGACAAAATTCTATTGTCATTGACCTTTGACTATGGGAATGCTCTTGTTTTCCAGACCTATTGAGCTTTGGGTGTGACTATTTGATGTTATAGTTTTAAATAAGTATTTTCCTAAGCTTCAAAATTGTGTCAGCTTTTTGAGGTCTATTTGGGAGATGGTGTTTTTTAATGCTCGTTCATAAAGAGAAACCTCAAAAAATACTACCAAAAGCTTGTTATGATACTTACAGGAAATAAATTCACACTAGCAAGTATAAAATGTTCATTGTTAAGATTTATCAGATTTAGAGGTTATAGTAATTTTAATTTTTCTATATAATATATTGATCACAATGTCTCTATAATTTCTTCTTAAATATATATTAATAGCAATGTAATATGAATATAAAATATATATTTATCTGCAGAATTCTAAATATCAATATTAATGAGGAGATGCTTCAATACACTGAGATTGTAGTACAGATCAGAACTGTATATATAATGCTGCCGATATATACTTGATTCAACAATTCCACTATATATATATGTGTGTTGCTCAGACTTGTTTAGCACTTATCGATTTCGGTACCTCCCAAGTCATATTGTATCGAGTATATATATAAATGAGTGGAGACATGTCTCTACGTGAGACATGTCCGTTCACCGACCATGAACTAATAATAATCAAAGTGTGTTTGCTGTTAATTACCATCGATATTAATATCGATTCATATTAAATTTGAACAAGGTCGATACTCATTATCGAACCATATTGATATCAATGCAACATTTAATCAATATGATATCGATATCATATTATGCTATCATTGATAGCATAGTATGATACCGATATCAATGTGGATATCGATACTCAATATCAATGCATGGCTAAAATAATATCAACAGTGTCATTAGTATTAACAGCATGATTAACATTAATGGTATGAACAAAATCAACAGCATGATTAATGATAGTTATATCAATTTTAATTTCAATCATGTATATATGTATATTTAATAACATACATGTACAATATTAAATATATATATATACATGATTGTTATTTAACTATTTATTAATCATGTATTATGATAAATCATAGCAGAATACAGAAGAAGGATAGAAATCAAAAAGGTCGATAGGCCACTTATGCATTTGATTTCATCGATAGGAATAATCCAATCGAAGCTACAATTCATTAACACTCCCTCTTAGCTAGGGAGGATGATTACTATCCTCATGAAAACACAATAGAACCATATATTGTATGGGAGGGATATCACCTCAATGTGATATCGGAAATTATGGCATATCCACGGATATCAAGTCTAATGATATCCACCATAAATGATGTCACCTCACGATGTCATCAAGAGTAACGGCATATCCACAAATATCAAGTCACATGATATTCACCATACACATATCTTCTCTGGTATGTGCACTAGCATCAAGTCACATGATGCCTACCAAGGAAGATATCTGCTCATGGCCTATCCACGGATATTAAGTCAAATAATATCCACCATGACATATCTGAGTAATATAACTTATCAAGGTTACACCACTCAGTTAATATTAGGAAGGAGATATGAACTATCATGACATGTCCACGGGTATCAATACACATGATATCCATCATGATATTAGGTTAAACTATAGTAAGGTCGTCACCTTACAATAGTAACCAAAGATGAGTATTCATCTTAGAAAGATCGTCACCTTTCAAGATGTCTA
>MU226272.1:5597202-5608936 GCA_018584345.1 Thuja plicata | reverse complement strand
TATACATATTTCTTTGTAGCTTTCTTCTGATCCTTCCATGGCTGCCACACCTGCTTGTGCCTAAGGAAAAACAACAAAAAAAAAGATGGACAGTTAGGGCTAGAAGGAGAAGAATAGAGGAGAGACAAAACAGAAAGTGTTTTGGTCATCTCATTTTGGGACCCTGACCCTAATTTCGAATTAGGGTTAGGGATTCCAAAATGAGAGGGAAAACACATTGTTTTTAAGTTATTATATTTCTTTTTCTCTCCTTGGGATATTGGAGTTTCCTTTTTATGGGAAAACATTTATCTATTTGTCTTAAGAGGAGTATTATGATTACACTATTGTAAGAATTAATTTTATTTTTTAAATAAGTAAATTTAAGGAAACGAATAGAGGGGAATATATTATAACTTGTGTTGTATCATTAAGGTAACTAAATTAAATTAATAAATTTTTGATTTTACTCTAAGTTAATAACTATTAGAAATTCTATCCGTGGACCCCCTATAATCTAATTGATTTATAAATAAATACTATATTGGTATAGTCGCATTCAACAAACAAACTATTAAATGTTATTATTTTCTTTGAAAAAGGATTAGTTGTTATTCAAGAATTCAGTGTGTTAAAATATTAATTGAACTATTGCGATTTTAAGTTCGACATGAAATTCTTTTAATCTCTTAACTAGATTATTCTAGCCTTGGGATTTAAATTATAAGTTATTATACGAAATTCAATTTAACATAGCCATTAATTAAATAGTCAAGATAATGTATTTATTTAATAATTAAGCCGATAATGCTATTTTTATGGGACCATTATATGTGGCTAGTATAATGGCCTCCGTAAAAATAGTGTTATTGTGGATACACTTGTATAGTCCAATTTTAGTGTTATAAGTATTAGCTAGAGACAAAAACATTAGATTATCTAGTCAATAGGGATTATTGCCATTGGGTAGATTAATCTCTGGATGACGCCATGGTACAACTTTGCGATGGTTTATGCTGCCCACCTAGAGAATTCATTTAACTTAAAACTATATTTAATTATTCCGATTTAGGGTTGAAGGATGTTGTCTTAATGACATGATACCCCTTGACCCTTCAAGACATTTCATTACTTTTCAACCCAGTAGTCCTGGATAGGTGAAGTTCTAACTTATTCGATCAGTAAACCCTTGAATGTGACCTTTTTAGGCAATGTCTAATCTTTCAAAAAAAAAGTTGTTGCGTTTTTGGGCGCGAAAATTTTGGGCATGACAGATATTAGGTTAAACTATAGTAAGGTCGTCACCTTACAATAGTAACCAAAGATGAGTATTCATCTTAGAAAGATCGTCACCTTTCAAGATGTCTACCAGAGCCCATAAGTCATGTAATTTCACACATGACAAAAGAGTTTACACATTAAACATCTTTTCACATATATTAGTACAATAAATTTGTTGAGACTCAATCTCAAATAAAAATTACATTTCTACTATACCAAGTTTACTTTTGAAGTGTTTCACCTTTGTTTTGGAGAGAGGCTTGGTTAGAATGTCTATCATTTGCTCATTTGTACTAATATCTCTCAGTTGGATAACATTTCTTTCCACCATGTCTCTAACATAATGGTAAGGTATCTCAATGTGCTTTGATCTATCATGAAATACTGGATTCGTTGACAGTTTTATACAACTCTGGTTATCATAGTGAATAAAGTGGAATCCATGGTTTGTTCAAACAAACCTACCAGCAGTTTTCTCAACCAAACAGCTTCTCGAGCTCCCATGGATGCAGCAATGTACTCGGCCTTGGTGGAACTCTGTGCAACTGAAGATTGCTTCCAGCTGAACCAGGATATCATGGTCGATCCCAAGCTGAAGCAACATCCTGAAGTACTTTTACGATCAGTAACACTTCCAGCCCAATCTGAGTATGTGTATCCATGTAGATTTAGATCTACATTATCATATTTTAATCCATATCCAATTGTGCCACCCAGGTATCTCAAAATATGTTTTGTTGCAACTAAGTGTAATTGTCTAGGTTCACACATAAACTGACTAAGTGCATTTCTTGCATAACAAATATCTAGTCTGGTGTTGACCAGGTACATCAAGGACCCAATCATTTGTCGGTAGAGAGTAGAATTTGCTAACTATGAGTCTGCAATTGCTTCTCTTAGGTTATGTAAAGTTGTTTACATAGGTGTAGACATAGGCTTGCAGTCCATCATCCCGAACCTTTTCAAGATATCAATAGTATATTTTCCTTGATTTAGGATAATACCACTGTCCTGTTGTCATACTTCTAAACCAAGGAAGTAGTGAAGGAGACCCAAGTCCTTCATGTCAAATTTGGATGCAAGATCTTGTTTGCACTTGGTGATGAGATGATCTTCTCCTGTGATCAGCAAATCGTCAACATAAAGAATGAGAATTAACATATCACCATTTATTACCTTGAAATTAACATATCACCATTTATTACCTTGAAATTAACATATCACCATTTATTACCTTGAACTAAAGGTTAGGATCTGCATCATTCTTGGAGAACCCTAGTTTGGAGAGGTAATTGTCTATCCTCTCATACCAAGCTCGAGGAGCCTGTTTAAGACCATATAGGGCCTTCTTCAATTTGCAAACATGAGAAGCATCATCATGAACCATAAATCCCTTAGGTTGTTCTAGGTACACTTCCTCTTCTATAATGTCATTCAGAAAAGCAGTCTTCACATCCATTTGGTGAATCTTCCATCATTTTGATGCGGCAATAGCAATCACAGCCTAGACGGAGGTGTAACGAGCAACTGGAGCAAATGTCTCTTCATAATCAATTCCTTCCTTTTGTGAGAACCCTCTAACAACAAACGTTGCCTTATATTTTTCAATGCTCCCATCTACTGCATGTTTGATTTTGAAGAGCCATTTGGACAAAACAACTGATTTGTCTTTAGGTCTAGGTGCAATGTTTCAGACATCATTCTTGAGTATGGATTGATATTCTTCTGTCATGGCATCTTTCCAAACTTGATGTTGGAGTGCTTCCTCAAAAATAGAAGGTTCAGACTTGATGATTTCACTCATAAGAGTAACATAACTGGAGTATCTATTTGGTCTTTTGCTTTCTCTAAAGGTTCCTTTTGGAATTGCATAATTTTATGCTTCTTCAATCATTTTCCTTGTCCAAAGAGGTCTTTTACGACCCACAACAGAATCTCTAGGTTCAATAGTAGAGTTCATAGGTTCATTGAGATTATTGTCTTCTATAGGTACATTTGTCTCCCTCCAAATCTCAGGAGCATGATCCTCTTCCATATTTTGAGGAGACTCATCATCTATTTTATTAATGTCCTTAGATCTTTTGAATACAACATCTTCAAATATTACATCCCTGCTAGGCTCAATTAGTTTCTGTCCAGGGATATATAATTATAGGCTTTAGATGATTCGTTGTAGCCAACTAATATTCCCTTCTTCCCTGAGGGTTCTAGTTTAGATCTTTTCTCTTTGGGTATGTGAATATAAACAGGACAACCAAATATTCTAAAATGACTTATGTCAGGCTTCATCCCTGTAAATGCTTCTTCAGGGGTTTTGTTATCTAGAAGAAAGTGAGGACATCTATTTTGAATGTAAACAGCAGTACTAGAGGCTTCAAACCAGAAGGAGGTATGAAGGTTTTGATCATGCATCATAGCTTTGGTTGCTTCTACAATAGTCCTATTTTTCCTTTCTGCCACCCCATTTTGTTGAGGGTTGTAAGGAACAATGTACTCCCTCTTAATCCCAACATTATTGCAAAAGTCTTTAAAGTTATCAGAAATGTATTCCCCCCCATTATCTGACCTTAGGGTTTTAATTCCTTTGCTTGACATATTTTCTACTAGAGCCTTGAATTCCTTAAATCTCATTAGGACTCCATTAGACTATGTACATTTAAAAAAGTATATCCATGTTTTCCTAGAATAGTCATCTACAAAAATAACATAGTACAAAAATCCTCCTAAAGAGGTTACTGTCATAGGTCCACATTAATTTGTATGACTGAGTTCTAGTGCAATTTTAGATTTAGTTTCACTGCTATGAAAGGTGCCCTTTGTGTTCTTTCCTAGAGCACATCCTTTGCACATTCCTTCAAGGTCTTGTTTTAGTTTAGGTAAGCCTGTTACAACTTTCTCTATAGAAGGTAATGCACGGAAGTGAAGATGCCCTAACCTTCTATGCCATATCTCACTTGTAGTAGAAGATTCACGAATTAGGGCTTGGAAAGGAGAAGTGCAATGTTTGTATAGGCATCCATGTCGAATTCCTATGGTGTGGGCCTTCTTTATATTTGATTTCTTAGACCATGCTAGAACTTTACCATCCATGAAGGTGATTTGGTATCCTTTGTCTTCAAGGGCTGAAATGGAAACCAGATTGTGCTTGATACCTGGTACAAACAATACACCAGTCAATTGAAGAGAGATGCCTAATTTTAGTTGAATAGTGCAAGTTCTTATTCCTTTCACAGGGTAGTTGGAATCATCTCCAATGGTGACTTCTTCATCTGAATTCTCCTTTATGTTGTCAAGATGTTCTTTGAATCCTGTTATATGGCGAGAAGCTCCATTGTCGACCCAAGTGTTAAGGTTGGTGGATACTTGGCTTGATAGGGCTGAATAGAATACAAGTCTTCCAAAATCCTTACTCACTTCTTCTAGGGAGGCTTGAGGCTTGGTCCTATCCGGACACTTCATTGCAAGATGGCTAAATTTGTCACACCTAAAGCATTGTACTTTAGACATGTCTCTCCTTCTCTTGAATGAGCGTTTTCCATGGGAGTCCTTTCCTTCCTTCCGTTTGAAGTTGTCTTTCTTCCCTTTCTTATGAGAATTAGAAATTTAAGACTTGAATCTCTCCATTTGAGGTGTTTAACCCAATTCCTCTAGTGACCAGCCTTGACTCTTCTTGAATGTTGTCGGTTTTTAAAAGATCAAACTTAGGAAGTTTAGATCAAGCACTTATCACTGTATGAATGCTTCCCAAGATGTAGGGCGTCCGTTGAGAGCCAGCATTGCTAACTCCTTGCTATCAATTATGTGGCCAATGGTGGATAGCTGATCTCTTAACTCTGTTATCCTCATGAAGTAAGATGTGATGGTTTCTCCCTTGTTCATCTTGACATGGTGGAGTTGTTGTTTTAGAGCAAGAGCCTTGCTAGTATTATTTATTTCATATACTTTCTCTAGAGTTGTGAACATTTGATAGGATGTGTCTAGTTTGGATATGATTGAAACTATGTGATCTTTCACTGCATCCACTAGTATCTTCATTGCCTTATTGTTGTTCTTCATCCATAGAAGTTTCTCATCATCTTCTTTAGGTATAGGTATTGCCTTCTCCACAAATGTGTTCAAATCATGTTCTCTTAGCGCAAGCATGATTCTAAATTTCCAAGATACAAAATTTGCAGCTCCTTCAAGTCGGTCCTCAAATCTAACACCATTCACCATTTTGTCAGATATGAAATTCTAGAGAATTTTAATGGTGGTTAGTTTGCCTCTTTTATCAATCTGATCAAATCTTCCTTATGCTAGCTCTGATACCATGTTAAGATTTATCAGATTTAGAGGTTATGGTAATTTTAATTTTTCTATATAATATATTGATCACAATGTCTCTATAATTTCTTCTTGAATATATATTAATCTGCAGAATTCTTAATATCAATATTAATGAGGAGATGCTTCAATACAATGAGATTGTAGTACAGATCAGAACTGTAAATATAATGCTGCCAATATATACTTGATTCAACAATTCCAAAATATATATATGTTGCTCAGACTTCTTTAGCACTTATCAATTTCGGTACCTCTCAAGCCATATTGGATCGAGTATATATATAAATGAGTGGAGACATGTCTCTACGTGAGACGTGTCTGTTCACCAACCACAAACTAGTATTAATCAAAGTGTGTTTGTTGTTAATTACCATCGATATTAATATCGATTCATGTTACAATTTGAACAAGGTCGATACTCATTATCGAACCGTATTGATATCAATGCAACATTTAATCAATATGATATCAATATCAATGTGGATATCAATACTCAATATCAATGCATGGCTAAAATAATATCAACAATGTCATTGGTATTAACAGCATGATTAACATTAATGGTATGAACAAAATCAACAGCATGTTTAATGATAGTTCTATCAATTTTGATCTCAATCATGTTTATATGTATATTTTATAATATACATGTAAAATATTTTATATATATATATATATATTAATGGTATGAACAAAATCAACAGCATGTTTAATGATAGTTCTATCAATTTTGATTTCAATCATGTTTATATGTATATTTTATAATATACATGTAAAATATTATATATATATATATATATATATATATATGATTGTTATATAACTATTTATTAATCATGTATTATGATAAATCATAGCAGAATACAGAAGAAGGATAGAGATCAAATGCTCAAGGCTGATAGGCCACTTATAATTTGATTTCATCGATAGGAATAATCCAATCGAAGCTACAATTCATAAACATAAAATTCACCATAGCGCTTATACAAGAATTTTGGGGTATGATATTGTTCTTTTTTTACAACTAAAAGATGTTTATATGAATGGTGTACAGTACAAGACATATGACATTTATTATTTTACGTATTTTAAATATTTTCAATATTTTGAATTTGAAAATAAGAACAGAGGAACCAATGGATAACCTAAAGGAGATAACTGATGCATCTGATGATAGCCATCAAAAAGGCCTTGTCTATTCAAGGGCACAATGGTGTGATTTTTAGAGGGTGAAGCAAAGCCATGCATACCATCATCGAAACTGCAGTAGCCTCTTACAATTTATCAGTATTAATTGAACATGTCAATATACTTAAATATTTTGAAGTGCTAAGCAAAAACAGAGGAAACAAAGGAGGACTTAGAAGAGAGAAGTGCACCTGATGATAGCTATTAGAAAGGCCTCATCTATTTAAGTGCACAATGCTGTAGTTTTTAGGGGGCGCAGTGAAGAAATGCATACCATCCTCAAAACTACAGCATCCTCTTCCAATTTATCCGTATTAATTGAGCAAGTTAGAATCATATATAAAAATGGAATGAAAGGGATGTTACAAATAATAATATTGTAATGTTTTGTCAACATAAAGATAGGGTATATGTAATTATTGGGTGCATAAAGAGTTTCTTAATATAACATTTGATTGAAGATGTTTTGTTGATATAACAGTTATTGAGGTATAGGAAACATGGCAAGGCTATAGGCAGCTGAATTTAACTAGGGAAATTCTCCCACAGACAACGGTTTTCCTTGTGGACTGATATTCTTCTTAATTTCTACCATGGAAAATAAAATGTCTTTAGATTCCTTAAATCTGTAGTGTCTGTGTTTGGTACATCAATTCGTTTAATATTTGCCACGACTGCTAAAAAAACTCCCCCTAAAGTGGGATATGGCTCAACATAATATCAATGGCTGGGATGTCAGACCTGAGATAAATGGCAGCAAATACCACTTAGAGGCTGAGTTTTGAGAAATTGTTATAGACCAATTCTGAAAACTAACAATTAACCGAAAAAAAGATAGAAAAATCTGAGATAGAAATCTGAAAAAGATTGAAAAATCTGAAATAGAATTCTAAAAGTTCAATCAAGTTACTATTTTGAAATCAAGGTCCAAAACAATATTTAAGTATTTAGGAAATTACTCTTCTGAAAATAATTTGGCAAACAAAAACAGTAACTTTTTGAGAAGATAAAATAGTCACACCCAAAGGGACATCCAAGAGCAGTCTTGAACATCTTGTAACTCCTTCATTATCTCTGTAACTACCTGTAACATTAAAAATGCTGTCTAACTCCTATAACAAGGCTCCTGAGCTGGATGACAAGATTCTTCATTACTCTCACATATCATCATATATAAATATCCTCCTCCCACATTTGAATACACCATTCTATAAAACTATAAAATAAGTTTACTTTTTAGCATAAATTACAATGAATCCTAACAGAGGCCAGTCAACGAGAACCAACATTGATAGATATAAGTTGAATTTAACTAAATGTAACATGGCTATTCCTTGAGTTTCAAAACAAAGAAAAAAGAACAGCCAAAACCCAAAATAAAAGTTACCTCAAGGGGTCCGGCATGGATGTGAGTAAAGAGCTTCTGCTGTTGATTGGTACGCGGCTGTAATGAACTGGTAACATTGGCATGTACACCTCCGTGGGCATTAGGGCGCCTGGTTGTAGCAGTGTATGAGCCTCCATTGTTCCCTCTTGCCTCTCGCAATTCCGCCCACTCCAACGCATCCACCACCTCATCCTCCTCCTCCTCCTCGTCTGTCTCCCCGCTCCATTCCAGTGTTTCCCCTATTCCTGAATCCCCCATGATTCTGCCATCTTCCATTCTATTCAAGCGTTCAAGAGAGAAGGTTTCAAGTAAGCCAGTTCAGAGCTCGAATGGAACTGCTGCAGAGTAGGTGTGAGTTTCCAAAATAGTTGAGGCTCTGAGAACAATTTGAACAAATTCAGTCTTAAACCTCTTTTCAAAAGGAAAATGTACGTTTTTCCCTATGCTACTATTTAGGTTTTTAATTTTTTTCGATTAGAATTTCAGATTAATAAAATGTTAATTTAGGAAATTAAATGTGAAGAAAGGTGTATTTATTTGTATTGATTATAAAGACAATTGAATTCGTAATATATGAAATTTAATTATTTTTGGGTATAGGAAAATAGAAGTTTGTTTATATGGTTATTATGTGGAATCCTTTTTTTCCTCGGTAATAGTGATATGTTATTGATATTAAAAATAAAGATTTACATTTCAAGTATGTATAATCAATTCGGTAATTTACCCACTCTCCACCAGCTTTAACATTCATTTTACATCTATGTAAAAAGCATTGCATGCACTCATTCAAAACTGACTTTACAAGAGGCTTTGCATGTGTAGCATTTACGGTTTTCTACAGACAAACTAAGCTAAGAAGACAATATTTATCATAAATAATTACATCAATATTCAATTGATCATCTACCATGTTACATCGGTGACAGCAGCATTATCATACCCCAACCATGTCATTTGTATCTGAGAGCTCTGCATCCCCATTCTTCTCCATGCATCGAGCAAAAACTGCCACTATCTTTGGCCACCAATAATAGTAACAAAATGTAACAGACAAAATGGAGGGTGGTGCTCCCCACATTTCCAAAAAATTCTCTGAATTCACAGCTTCACACCATCGAAAAGCCACCCAAAAAGTTTTTCCTAAATTTCAAAAAACCTTCATTTCTTTTCTTCACCACCACCATCCACACAGCAACCCCAAAGAGGCTAACCCCTTCTTCCCCTTCTACCTCATCTGTTTGAACACCTTCTCCTTGGAGCACGTTGTGGAGGCCCCTCATCATCCCCATCACTATTAGCCTCATGGTTCCTAAGATCCAGCTTAAGGCTTTCCCACCCAATAAGTCAGCCAATTTTGTGTTCGCCCTTTTCAACCCTACGATGTCAGTGATTAAAAGGGACCCGACCCTCAACCAGTGTCATCTCGTCATCAGCAATGCCTTCTGAATAATCAAAGCCCATTCCTAGCCATGCCCACTCCAAGAAAGATTCCAACCCACCTAATACATCATCCTCAAAAAGAGCATGCATAGCCCACCTAATCACATCAAAACCCTCACCCAACTCAAGAGCCCACGCCAGTATCATGGAGGCAATACCAACATTTAGGATGCCCCTATGAGTTGCCTCTTGAAATTTAGGGCCCAACATTTCAAACGCCGCTTCCATCAGCTCCTCGTTCACCCATTTCAAAAGCTTCTGCAACTTTGACTTCTTAACCGAGCCAAAAAAAACCTTTATGTTGCTTCTAGGCCGCTGGTTTCAGAGTAAAAGTTGCCTCGATAATCACTCCAACACAGTTCTCCAAACAAAAGCCACTAACCAAATAGTTTTAGGTTGGCAAAAAAAAAGAACAGGGCAAAAGAAAGCTATTTCTTGGGATTTGTTAAGGGAAATTACAATCCACAACTCTCCACTGGCATTTATATAAGAGTCAAGAAGCATTAATTTCATGGCACAAAAAAATCTTTTTTTTTAAATAGGCATTTTGTCCTTTCCGTTGTGTCATCGATCTTCTTTGAGTGTGCCATAAAAACCTAAATCTTAGAGAGACACCCTTTGCCATGATTGAAATCAACAGAACGCATTCCCAGGCATGATACTTTAGGAATGAAGAAATAACCAAATCTTTCATTATTACTTCATAAGATCCCAACGTCACTCCCTGACGCACAACATTGGTCATCATTATCATTTCAAAGCATTGGGCACAATTAAATATTATATTACATATGTCATTCGTCCTTTCAGTCATCCCATCCATATCATATTTAAGTCCTTTGTTTACATTGTGCATCTCTCGAACCTATTTTTTAAAAAATTTCACATGCCATATAATCTAGTCAAAAATAAGAGGACGTGATTGCATTACTCCCGAACAATGGACAATATATTGAAATTTTCATAAAAATTTGTTCCCACTTTCTCAAATGAAGTTGCCCATTCTGATAGTGCATCAACTTCTATATTCCCCGATCTCCTAATATGTGTTATTTTGGATTCTTCAAAAAGCTTCAACAGATGCACAATTGCTTGAATTATGGGTTGTAAATGTCAAGCCTCTGTATTTTGTTTCATAATAGCATTTACAATAATGAGTGAGTCATCATCTAAATGTAGTTTTATTACTCCCTGTTTCAATCCCATTCTTACACCCAAAAATGTTGCTTTCACTTCCGCATGTTGTTCGTCTCCTCTGCTAGTCTCTCAGCACTAAAAGCCATAGTCTCCCTGATGCAGAGCCCTTGCTTCTCCTCTTGTTGTATATATTATAGGTTCCTCAATCATAGAACCAAGCCAAGGGCTCTAGCATCCCAACACTGACTCCATAGGGTGTAAGGTACTTAATTTGTTAGGTTCCATATCCCCTCACACCAATTGCTTCCTTAACAAGATCAAATTCTTTGGTTTATTTTAGAGACTCCAAGTGACCCTTAAGGATCCAATGACTCCTTTAGGCCAAATATTCTTCCCAAGACCCAAGTGACCCAAGGGACTCTCAAATAGTTTTATCTAGGCCAAAATGACATGACAAAACCATTGGTTTTGTTCTTACAAAGCACTGGTGTATACTTTCTTCCCAAAGGCTTCCAATCCTAGTAGCCATACCTGGACTTTTTTCCCAAGTTTACTCCTTATTTCTCCAAAGGACCCATACAATAAATAGGGGTTTTAGACACCCTTTATAGAGTTATAAAATATCCCCAAGAGGATTGGTCTGATACACAACACAAGGGTCTAAATCCTTACTTTGTCTAGGAGGCCTAATTGACCTAATTAGGCTTGCATTACAAAGGAAGTACTCCACACAGATTCTTCCCTACCAATTCAATCACTTGGATTTATTCTAAACATTTAGAACCCTCTAAATCTAAGGTTATAGTCTCTGTTCAACACTCAACTCAAGATATGGAACCTTTTCTTCAATTATGCACGGTGGCCATTGTAGAAGTTGATAAATGCAACTTCACCCAAGATCACCTGCATGCATAGCTGTTACAAGACAGAAGCAAAAGACAGAAGAAGACAGAAGAGAAACTATGGCGGCCAATAGGCCAGAGACTGCAAAAC
>MU226272.1:5555847-5597152 GCA_018584345.1 Thuja plicata | reverse complement strand
AAAAGGAAACACAAAACCCTAAAAGGGAAACCCTAAGGTTAGCTGAAGCAAACTAGAGTGAATAGGAAAGTTACTAATTAGATCATAATGATTTAATTTAGTAACCCGATAGACTATTACTCTAACAGCCACATGGAGATATCCACCTAGGGCATCGAATCTCTCCTTGTTCCAAACTAGAACCTTCAAACACCACTAGAATCTTAAATTACATTGGCCATAATTTCATTTCCTCTAGGGTCTTTAAGAACCAATGGTGGATTTGCAATTTATGGCCATTTGTTTGCCAAGCCCTAGGAATTATTGTCTACACAAACCACCACAGGGTAAATTTGAGTTTTCTCCTTTCGCACAAAGAGGTAGGATCTCAGACTTGTTGCATTAGAAATTTAAGAGACAACACTTGAAACCCCAATTAAAATCAGATCATTACCACACTGTATAGGGCCGTACACAGTTCCAGAACATGGAAATTGTAGGAAATTCACAGTTTTTATTCAACTTCAAGATGACAATCATTACAATGTACTCTCTCCTCCTTGGAGAGGTTAGATTAAATATTTGTATGTCTTCCCCAACTGTCCCTAGCCACTTTTCGAACTATGGTGATCATTGAGTGCAAATTGCAACTTTTGGTGAAAAGTTGTCATTGGCAACTTTTACAAAAAGTTGTCAAATGTGACAGTTTTGCAACTCGGTGACTTTGAGTCATCTCAAACTTGTCTCAAAACTCCTAAGACACATCATAAACACTCAAATGACTCTCCTAAATACCCCTAGGCCCATATTTCCATGGTGACTTATAGACTTGCCAAATCCATGTCATTGGGTTACAAGTTGGGGTCTTATTAAAAACAAAAACAGACTTATTACAAAGAGACTAAGGACCAAATCCTTATGTATTTTTGGTCTTTAACCTTCCTTCTCTTTCTCATGAAGTGCCCCTACTCCATACTCCCCAAATGAATTAATCTCAAGTCCAGTTGAGATGATTTCTTGTAGAGTAGTGTCATATGCCTTGATTTGATTCTCATCCATCCAAATAGCTTCAGAGTCTAGTTTTCCTTTCCACTTAACCAAATATTATTTGTACTCCCTTCTCCGTGTCTTTTTCACAACTTTGGTATATGATACTTTTTCAAGTTTGGGTGGCCCATGTTCGGGAAGATCTATATCTACTACATCTTTCTAAGACTTGTTGTGAGTCACCTACATTAACATCACCTTTGAAAGGAGTTAGATCATAAACATTAAAAATTGGAGATATACCAAGATCTGGTGGGATTTGAATTTGATAGGCATTGTTGCCAAATTTCTTGAAGACTTCGCATAGGCCCACTTTCTTTTGCATTAGCTTGGTGTGTTTTCCCTTTGGTAGTCTTTCCTTTTTCAAATTTGCCCATACCAAGTCTTTTATATCAAAATGTACTTCTCTCTTATTCTGATTTGCATGCTCTTTGTACTTGTCTGAAGACTTTTGTAGTTTCACTTTGACTAGTTCATGCACTTCTCTGGTTGCTTCAGAAAACCTTTCTCTATCTGCACTTATTAGGTTTGTTTGGGGTAGTTCTCTCAACTCAAGCACTCCTCTTGGATGTAATCCATACATAATATGAAAAGGTGACTTCCATGTGCTTCTATTCATAGTATCATTATAGGCAAACTCAGCTTAAGATAATATTGAATCCCATTTTTCACCATGTTGTCTCGTAAGGCATCTTAACAAGTTACCCAAGGATCTATTTACAACCTCTGTTTGCCCATCAATTTGTGGATGATAGGCTGATGAAAAGGACAAATTTGTGCCAAGTTTCCTCCAAAGAGTCCTCCAAAAATTTCCTACAAATTGACATCCCTATCAGAAACTATGTTTAAAGGGAGCCCATGGATTCTCGTTACTTCTTTGAAAAATAGATCTATTATGTAGGATGCATTACTAGTGGATTTACATGGCAAAAAATGAGCCATTTTTGTCCACTTTAACGAATACACGATCAAACCCCTTTTGTGTTCTAGGTAAGCCCATCACAAAATCCATAGATACACTCTCTCAGGGTCTTGAAGGAATTTGCAAGGGCTGATAAAGACATGCATTTGTATTTCTTCCCTTTTCTTTTTAACATATAGTACATGTGTATCAACAAAATTTCTCACTTCAAGATGTAACTCAGACCAAAAATAGTGCCTCCTTACCAATTCTAGTGTCTTGTCTAATCCAAAATGACCTGCCATAGCCCAACTGTATTTTTCTTTGATTATATTAGTCCTCATTAAACACTTTGGTATGCACAATTGTCCACATTTGAAGAGAAGCCCATCCTGAATCAAAAAATAAAAAAACTCCACATTATATATGTCACCAAAATCAGTACACACCTTATAAATCTCTCTGAAGTCTTCATCTATAGCATACATATCCTTTAATGCACAAATCCCAACACTTTCTAATTGAATTTTAGATATTTTTAGCACTCTTCTACTCAGTGCGTCAGCTACTTTATTTGCTACTCTTTTCTTATGTTTGATGGAGAATGTGTAGGCTTGGAGGGATTCTACCCATTTCATGTGCCTAGCTTAATTTATCTTGACTATTTATGAAACTTAGTGCATGATTATCTGTATAAACAACAAACTCCTTTGGCAATAAATAGTGTCTCCATTTTTTCAAAGATTTCACTAATGCATACATTTCCAAGTCATAGGATGAGTATTTTCTTTTTGCTTCATTTAGTTCCTCACTAAAGAATGTTATAGGTATGCCTTCTTGGCTTATAATTTCTCATATGACAACATGACTAGCATCACACTCAATCTGAAATACCTTGTTAAAATTAGGACAATGCAAGGACGTGTTGTTGTACTACCTTCTGCTTGAGAGTTTCAAATGACTCATCTACCTCCTCTGTCCAAGAGAACCTGCACTTTTTACCACCTTTTATAGTATCGAACATTGGGGCACATATTTGACTGAAACCTCTTATGATTTTTCTATAAAATGCAGATAATCCATGAAAAATCCTATCTTATCCAATAGTCATAGGAGTAGGCCATGAGAGGATTACATTTACCTTATTCTGATCCATTTTAAAATTACCTTTGGAGATGACAAATCTAAGGTAGGTGAGCTCCTCCTGCATGAAGAAACACTTGTTCATATTGATCATCAACTTTTCTTCATTCAATTTCTTCAAAACCATGTCTAGGTGCCTCAAATGTTTTTCTTTTGTCCTGCTAAAGATTAGTTTATCATCCAAGTATACTATCACAAAATTTCTTATGAAATATTTCAAGACTTCATTCATGAGCCCCATGAATGTACTAGGGGCATTAGATAGCCCAAATGGCATAACTTTCCATTCATACAACCCTTCACTTGTTTTGAAGGTTGTTTTCCACTCATCCCCTGGTCTAATTCTAATTTGGTGGTAGCCACTCTTTAAATCAAATTTAGAAAACCATTTTGTGATAATCCTTAAAGGATCAGAAGTTATCATTAGTATACAAGCAGACGGTTTTGGTCGGTTGATCATGATCACCGAGCGACAACACTCGCCAAGCAACAACAATCACTGAGCGCAGTGATCAGCAATATGTTTTGAACACTAAGAAGCATATCAACTGAGCAGTATATCAACCGAACACCAGTCTACAGAGACATCACTGAGCACCAGTCTATCTTGAGAGATAACATTTCACTGAAAAAAGTAGATCTCAACTACACGTCAGCTAAAGCACTTTAGTCTTTAAAATAATTTTTTGCTTGGTTGGATAATTATTTCTTGTGGATCAAGAAAAATGTTAATTATGGATGTAATTAGTTAACTGATTGTATTCATGAAAACTAGGAGATCAAGTTGTAAACCTTTGATCTTAGAGTATTTCAAGAAAAGCGTGAAACCTAATTAGGTCAAAATCTCTTATATATAGATAAAATAATCAATCGAGAATGAGAGGACAGTAGCTACTAAGGACATCTATGGATCAGACATAGAGTTTCATGCAAAAGGATAGATAAAGAAGAATTTAGTTTATGAAGAACTACATTCAAGGCTACTAAGCATAACAGAGGTATTATCTATCACAATAGGTGATATATATTTTGTGAACTTAATGGATCTATAATCAACAATTTAAGATTGTAGTAATAAGGTCATATGTTTTGTTACTCTCTAACAATTGTAGCAAACAACAAAATCCTTTCATAAGGTGGACTTAACAATCTTTTTGTAAATCTCTTAATTGAGTGCACACATACATTATATTGTTGAAATCTCTTAACTGAGTAGACTTAACAAGTCTAACATGTTACTCCTAACATGGTAAGATCATCAGAGGTGATCACAACTTGTAGTCCTAACAGGCACCTTCCATTCTACAGATAGTGAAGCTTTGTGGGTTTCATCCCCACCGCATTTTTTACCTTCTAACAAGGGTTTTTGCGTTATCAAATACTTGTGTTGTGTGTAAATGAGTTTCATGAATGTTTCAATGTTTGTTTACATGCATTTACATTTATGCTATGATATTGCATGCATGAAGTAGAAAAGCTACAATGGTCAGTTATACAAGTAATGAGTACCAAGGTTTAAATTGTAAAAATTTTAACGGTACTAATTCACCCCTCGGTAAATGCTTCACCTAAGAAGAAACTCCAAATGCTTATCGGTAAATACTGAGTATTATATACTCACCGAGATGAAGACCTTGGTGTGTTAACCGAGCATCTACGTTTTGTCAACCGAGTGGTACGTGAACTCATTTGTTCACCTAGCATTAAAGAGCAAATTACAGAGTGAAGAAGAAGTGATTCAGAGCGACTACATTACAGATCAATTCACAACACTTTCAAAGCTACTCCAACAATTTTCAAGCATTCACAACTTACTTCTAGTGAGTATCTAGACTCACCGAGCTAATAGATTATTTGCGAAGAAGCCCTAAATTAACAAACAATGGCATCCACTTCACGAACCTCAAAGATCAAGATGGAAAAGGACAAGAAGGTTGTTCTAATAACTAACTCGACCTATGAGAAACCAAACTATAATTTTTTCCCTGAGGTTTCTGCTCAACTCAATGGCAAGGGAGCATTTTTTAGTATCCCACCTAGGGTTTTACTGGTTGAAGACATCCATGCATACATCCACTACAAAGTTACAGAGATTAGAGACTTTGACCTTGTGGAAGCTTACAAGAAGCTATGCAAGGATGGTAACCTAAAGGAAGAGTACAAGAACATTGAAGTAAAAGGGTTAACTAATGCCCCACTGCTCCCAAAGGCTTCAAAACAGAATGGATTCGCATTGTTCTCAGTCGAGTTCATGACGGAAAGATGTATTTAGATGAACCCAAGACAATCACAAAGGGTGTGATTCACACAATAATTGGTTACCCGATAACCGAGAAGGCAAAATCTCTAAGACACCCTAGACGCCCCACGATTGAAAAGCTATCTAGAGCCGAATGGGATGATAGAGGTCTAAAAGTCAATTCAATCACCGACCCTAAAATGAAATTTGGTGCATATGTGATTGGATAAAAGATCTTTCAAGCAAGCAGAATGAACAACGTTGCTTGTGGAGTTGTTGACACTGCATACAAGATAGTAAAGAAAGGTGTGCAACTAGACCTAGCTGAGCTACTACTGAAACATCTGGAAGAAAACATGAGAACAATTAGATCAACCTAATCTAATACATGTAAGTTTGGTTTGCTACTGATGTGCACATTCTTTTACTTCCATAATTTATTTCCTTTCGTCGGTAATGTCACTTGGGACACCAACCAACCTATCACAAAACATATTAGTGATTACATTAAATCACTACGAGATAATTTCATGCCACTATTGGATGTATACTTCACAACATTCAAGAATAGGATGCAGAAGAGGATGAGAATCCCTGCCCAGTTGGTTGAACAATACAAGGATGAGATATGCTTTGTAGTTGACACCGACAATACACTCATCAAACCTACTATCCTAAGAACAGCATGGTTACCGTGCCATTGGATTGTGAAATTGACATAGATCTGGCTACAAAATCTATTGAAGGCCTACTGAATGAACCAGTTGAAAAATCTATAAACAGATTTGGCACATATGAGGAGGCCAAGTCAAGAATTAAGACTGGTTTAGTAGTCAATAAAATAGGAAGGACGAAAAAAAAATGGTGAATATACTTAAGAAGAAACTCTCGATAACTGATGAAGAGTTGGAACAATCAGTAGACATCACCGAGGAACTAACACCCATCGGTGAAAGTAAAGATTTAAGTGATTCAGAGTCCATAGAATCAGATGTAGAGCCACCAAAGGCCAAGAAAACAAAAGTTACTCAAGTAATGGTTGCATCTAGAATGAGGAGCAAAACAACAAAGGTAGATTCACCGCCATTAAAGAAAGGCACTGTAAGAACATATATGAAAATAAATCTTAAAGCCTCAACCGAGCCAAGACAACGAAAGAGATATGTGAGAGGAAGAGAAGACAAGGATGATACTGCAGAAGCTAAAAGAGAATAGAGAATCCAAGCAGAAAAGGAAAAAATACCAAATATAATTGATGAAATTCCAGAGTCAATCATCAACACAGGAAGTATACAACATCATAAGATTAGACAATGGGGAACTTTGTCTACCGAGGATCAGAACAAAATAGAAGAGGCAATCATTAAGATGATGGTAGCTTACAAATATGTACCTCTACAATTTGGCAATCATGTTCCACATGAGCTACAAAATAAAATATCATCTAGGTGGACATATGCATTGCACATGGAGAAACAAATGAGGGAGAGACCCCTAGTTGCATTCATGCCCAATTCCACAAATTGAAGAAATTGACTCAACAATGAAGGAGCATGCAAAGAAATTTTCTGCAAAAACCAGAGCATAAAAAGTATTGCAGGATAAGTTAGAAGATATTGACATAGAGAGCGATAAGATTTGGACTAAAAACTTTAATCCACCCGAGAAGATACTGGCTCTAACCAAGACTGCTCACACCAAGGAGAAGGAGGCCACACCAATCCCTAAACATATATTTATCAATGACACAGAGGATGTCAATCCTATTGACTTAACCACAGAGGCAAGTAAGGCCATGGATGATATTCCTCAAATATTGCAATCATTAGGAGAAACACCAGACATAACTATAAAAGATATCACTCATGGTGATTTTGATAATGATGCCACGACTCATGAAGATGTCAATATTGCAACTGAGAAAACAAATGAAAAGGACACTACTGATATTGTACAGGCACTAATACTAGGTAATATGCCTTTATTGATGCAAGCAATCAATATAATCACTGAAGCAAAGCAAACAACACCTGAGCCTGAACCAAACATACCGATGGACAAAGGTGAGGAACAAGGGGAGAAGATAGATAAAAGTGATGCACCCACCGAGGACAGTAGAAAGGAAGACAAGGCTGCAAGTCAAGACAAAGTTGAAGTAGAGACATCTACTACCGAACAACAGGTTCAGACTGAGAAACCTAGCAAAGGAACCACACCTCCCAAGAAATCAATGACAGAAACTGAGCAACAAAAGCTCTTACTATAATACCTCATTCACCTGCTACAAGCAACATTCAAAAGAAAAAGAACAAGAATAAGAAAATTAAAGCCCTCGTCACACTAGATGAGATCATAGACATACCCGACTATGATCCAAGGACACTTGATCCCGAGTCGCTAACAAGATATGGGGAGCTATGCAAAAGAAAATTACAATTGGACAAGCTCAAAAAGGAACATAGAAATTCACAAGTCCTGGAAACAACAAAGGAAATCCTATTGCAGGTAGTGCCTAACACCAAGATTGATCAAAATGCACACATCATTAATCAACTTGCAGTTCTGACTGAGGCAATCACACAACAGAATGTAGACGCTGAGAAGGTCATTGAGGAACAAGCAGAAGAGAAGTATCACTACAAACTCACAAAGAAAATCAGCCAAGAAGTAGCAAAGAATAAGGTGAAACTTTCTGAGCTAGTAGCTACATTAGAACATGTTATTTCAGAATTAGTTACCTTGGTTCAAAAGTTGTGCACTCTTAAACACTTCACTACCGAGCATAGTGAATAGATAGCTAAATTAAATTAGGATCTAAAAGCTAGTGCACTAAGTCTTTCAACCGAGAAAAATGCATTCCAACTGCATTATGAAAAGCTAGTTGAATCTAAACGGTTAAGACTTGAAATACAAAAGGCAGAAAGTAAAATCAGAGATGAAGTAACCAAGCTACAAGCCATGTTACTACCGAATCTCACATTGTTGTTGACACACATGACTACGACAAAGACTCTAATTGCCACCCCAGAGAGGTCAATAACAGAAAGCATCTATGACATACACGCTCAAATCACTTTGGAGCAAATGACCCTAGAGAACTTAAAGGAGAAATGGGACAAGCTGATGGCAGTAATTCAGCAATCTCATTCACACATACTTGACAAGCTGTAAGTTTGCCATCTTTGTCATTACTTTCAAAAAAGAGGGAAACATGTACATACATTGTATCTACATATCGAGGCATGCACATAGGGGGAGTCATTGTAAAGGTAACACATTTGGTGTATATATTGTACATATCAATTTTTGACACTAATGTCAAAGGGGGATATTGATAATCCTTAAAGGATCAGAAGTTGTCATTAGTATACAAGCAGACAATTTTGGTCGATCGATCATGATCACCAAGCGATGACACTCACTAAGCGACAACATTCACCGAGCACAATGATCATTGAGATGTTTTGAATACCGAGCAACATATCAATCGAATAGTATATCAACTAAGCAATAGTCTACAAAGGCACAATTGAGCACCAGTCTACAGATACATCACTGAGCACCAGTCTACACCGAGAGATAACATTTCACTAAAAAAAAATAGATCTCAACTACACGTCAGCTAAAGCACTTTAGTCTTTAAAATAGCTTTTTGCTTAGCTAGATAACTGTTTCTTATGAATCAAGAAAAGTTTTAATTATGGATGTAATTAGTTAACTGATTGTATTCATGCAAACTAGGAGATCAAGGTCAAGTTGTAAACGTTTGATCTTAGAGTTTTTCAAGAAAAACATGAAACCTAATTAGGTCAAAATCTCTTATATATAGATGAAATAATCAATCAAGAATGAGAGGATAGTAGCTTCCAAGGAAATCTATGGATCAAATAGAGAGTTTCATGCACAAGGATAGATAAAGAAAAATTTAGTTTATGAAGAACTACATTCAAGGCTACAGAGCAGAACAGAGGTATTATCCATCACAATAGGTGATATATATTTTGTGAACTTTATGGATATGTAATCAACAATTTAAGATTGCAGTAATCAGGTCATATATTTTGTTACTCTCTAACAATTATAGAAAATAACAAAATCCTTTCACAAGGTGGACTTAACAGTCTTTTTGTAAATCTCTTAACCGAGTGCACACATACATTGTGTTGTTGAAATCTCTTAACTGACTAGACTTAACAAGTCTAACATGTTACTCCTAATAGGGTAAGATCATCAAAAGTGATCACAACTTGTAGCCCTAACAAGCACCTTCCATTCTGTAGATAGTGAAGCTTTGTGGGTTTCATCCCCACCGCAGTTTTTACCTTCTAACAAGGGTTTCTGCATTATCAAATACTTGTGTCATGTGTAAATGAGTTTCATGAATGTTTCAATGTTTGTTTACATGCATTACATGTATGATATGATATTGCATGTATGAAGTAGGAAAGCTAGAATGGTTGGTTATACAAGTAATGAGTACTAAGGTTTAAATTGTAAAATTTTTAAGGGTACTGATTCACCCCTCCCCTCTCAGTACACACGCTTCCATTATTCCAATGTTTTTTACCCCCAAAAAAATCAATCAAACCTTATATCCCAGGCCTTGGAAATTTGTACCTTATGGTGATTTTATTGAGGACCCTTGAATCGGTGCAAAGTCTCCATGTACATTCTTTCTTTGGTACCAAAACATCAGGGAGTGCACATGGGTTGGGGCTCTTTCCAATCATACAAGAATCAAGCAATTCTTGAATTTTCTTTGTCATTTCTTCATTTTGTTGTGGTGTGAGTTTATATGCAAAATTATTAGTCAATGTAGCCCCTGAGATGAAGTCAATACAATGGTTGATCTCTCTCATTGGTGGAAAATTCCTTGGTATTCCATCTACAACTATACTCTTATAGTTTTTAATGACCTCCTTCACCTCTTGATTGATATCTCCTACAGCATGATTCTCCTTTGGCTTTGGTACTGGAATCAATGCAAAACATAGACCTTCTTCATTTTTTATCTCTTTAAGGAGGTCTTTCCCTTCCACCATCATAATTTTTGACTCACTGTTTTCTGTCAAAGGTAGCAGTTCAATAACCTTGCCATCTTTTGTGATTGAATAGGTGTTTTTGAATCCATCATGGTGTGCCTTTAGGTCATATTTCCATGGGATATCTAAGAGGAGATGACAAGCATTCATGTTTGCAATATCAAACAAAATTTTATCTTTATATGCACCTATTTGAAATTCTATCCACGACTGCTCCTCTACAAGAGTTTGTTGTCCCTTTGTGAGCCAAGACACCTTATATGAGTATGAATGGGGTACCCTTCTTAATTTAAAATTTTCTACCATTTCTAATGACACAAAATTATCAGTAGACCCTAAATCAACCAAAACTTTACATACCTTTCCTCTTGATTTGCAAGCGGTAAGAAAGATAAACTTTCTTTGAGGTGGCTCCTTGGGGTTGGTACTTTCAGCAAAGTCTTCCTCACCATGAGTGCATGTCCTTGTTCTGGATACCCATATGAGTGAGGTATGTTCACACTTTGACAATCTAATTCCTATGCTAGATGAGTTCTCCTTTCTCCGTGAGAACTAATTCTTTCCTTCTCTGGGCACCTGCTAGCAATGTGTCCCTCCTGATTGTAGTTGAAACACCTGATGGTTCCTTCTCCTCTTCTCGGAGATATACCTCTAAAATTGGGCCTTCTCCCTCTGAAAAATTACCTCTATGGTTATTATCATTCCTTGACTGGTCTTGACTGGTTTCTGCTTGGAACCCAAAACTTGGTCCTCTTCCTCTAAAATCCCCTTTCCTCTAGACTATCTACCTCTACCCCTATTATTATGCTCCTATCTTCTTTTGTGTTTCTCTTCCACCTGTTATGCCCTGCATACCCGTCCCTACATTTTATGGGCAAAATGTTGGGTCCCCCTTTTCACTTTTGGCTCTTCCTTGGTTTCTTTTTGCTTCTCTTGTTTTCTCCGGCCTTTGCCTTCGCGGGGCCGCTGTTTTCTTTTCTTTTTGGTTTCTCTCCCTCTGGGACTTGGTCCCAGAGTGTTTTGTTTCTTTGTACTAGCTAGATTTTGGACTTCGGGATTCATTGCCACTTCTTCCTCCTTTGTTAAAGGGTGAGGTTGCACGGGATCCCCGAGCCCGGAGTCCGGAGGTTTGCCTTTTTTTGGGACTTGCAAAAGGAAGCGGTGCATTTTTACCTAAGGGTATAATAAGGGTTTCACTTGTCATTTTTAAATTTACCACAAAAAAATTACCATGAGCAAATTAAGAGCGATTTGTGAAAATTACCAATGAGTTTAGTGCATTTACTTTGAGTGTTTAGTAGTGAAGTTTGAGCTTGCGCGTGCTTCTGGGTATCCTACACGGTTTTTAATGTTCATGGTCCATGAAGCTATCTATTTGTAGAGCACTTCCCGTGCCCTTCCTCCCATTTTTCCTGGTTTTAAGGTAGGCCCTTCGGTTTCTTTCTATTTCTTTTTTTGTTTTTCTTTATTCTTTTCGTTCCTGGTTTTGTTTGCATTTTGTCTTTCGTCTTCATCTTCGCCTACCGTTGGCAGGAAGGTTGTCCACCTTATGTGCGTTGTATTTTGTGTAAATGGCATAAAGTAGTAGTTGATAATGTAGGTTTTTGAGCAAATCATTGTAAATGGCGTAAAGTAGTTGTAAATCTCTGTAAAGTAGTGTAAATGGTTGTAAATTCTTATTAGTTGTCTGTAGGTTAGCAAGTTATCTATTGTAAATTTGTCATTCTTCGACTTTCGTTAGTTAGTGCGTCTCTATATACATTGGTTTGTGTATTCTGTCATGTCTGACCCATCTTGTGGTGAGCTCACTGCACTCTCCGTGTTGTTAAACCCAAATTTGAGCTCGCCCACTTGGTTTCTGCCTAGCTCGAACTCAGAACCTTTTCTGTTCAAGTCATGGTCATTTTCTCTCTCCTCCCTCACTTCAGCATTCATGGCGGGATTAACTCCCCACATGTGGGCATTCAAAACTATCCCATCTGGCATTCAATTCACCTGTGTCCAAACATCTATCACCTTTAATGTCATTACACCATTTATTGCATTACCATGTGACAACCCACGTCAGCTCAGTACGACTCACTGCCTGGTCCCTTCAATAACGGTGAGTTTTTCTGGGCTCCAAGTGCTGAGAAGTTCCTGGGCCTTCATCCCATTTGTCACATGACTCAGAATCCCCAGAACCCCCGTGTGTCAATCAAATTCCAAGTAAGTTGTTAATTGTTATATTTCTGAAATTTCATGCAGGCTAATGTCTTTTGAACAGGTGCAAAATGGCAGTGAACGCTCCGGAGTTCATGAAATTAATTTATGTTTTATCACATGTATTAACGGTTGTCCGGTCTTGCAGGTTGCAGGGCACCCAACAAACAATGTCTGAAGTACAACTCCACCTGGAAGTCTGGAACTCCCGACCACCTTCACCCGGGCGACCACCAAGACAAGGGAAGAGAAAATGTTGGAGAAGCTCTCGTTAACATCCAAATACCTGAAGGATGGCATCCTTATGGGATCCAAGGTGGATTCCAAACTTTAGAATATTACCAACACAAAGGTAGGATCATGGGCCGAAATACAAGGCCTTGTCTGAGTAATGTATCAACAATGATCTACAGGGCATAACATGGCAAAGAACGTGGCCACTTTCGACATCATCAAAAACTGCCTGTTTCCCCTACTCAGTGCAGCACTAGAATTGATTCTCTCCTTGGTGAAGCACTACAACACACCCACTTGGGTTGTTTTGCTTGCTGCTTCCCTCCCATTGAATTACCCAACAACCATAGTAACTCTTGATGTTGCCACCTTTGCTTCGGGACTGGGGATCCCCCAGTTCAGAAATGCTACTATCATTTCCCGGGCTGCATCATTGAAGGAGTTTGAGAAAGTTCCATAGCTTGTCTGACAGAATCGCAATTCACACTGGTTGAAGTCCCAAAGGAAGGACTACAAGAAAATGAAGCTAGAGATCCCCCGTGGAGATTTCAAGGAATGTGTATAGCGCGGGGATCATATTTTTATGCTGGATCTTTAGGGAACCCCATGCCAGGGACTTTTCAGCATGCATGTATTATTTTCTATACTGCATCACCACCCATGGACAAACCTTTGATTGGGTGACTATTATCACCAACCATGTGGATTTGCAACTAAACAATGCAAGTCAGACATCAAAGTTCCACATGACTTCATATGTATTATGGGCACAAGCACAACAAAGGCCCGTACTCTGGGGTTTAGTTATAGTGGGCGTCCATGGGAACGGGCCTGACCAAAATGCTCCATGGGATCATTATCCCCAAATTCAATGGGAAGCCAACTTCCCCATTTTTTGTCAAGTAAATGACACCTTTATTTACCACAACATTTTGACACTTACTTGGGATTCCAGGTATCGACTGTCCAAGGAAGCAATGAACTTGGTGAATTCTTATGACAATTACTTTATTCAATTTCAGTAACATTCTTACATTCAGGTGACCGGGTTCTCCGGCAAGATCTACCTACTCCCCAAGCATTATGGGGATAGGATTATTATTTTGGAGTTCTGCAGGCAAATCCTAGAACTTCATGCATTTTATGGAGTGAAGAAGGTTGCCTCCATCCCATTCTTGATCACTTGCAAGAACTATTCTTGCAGCCTTATAGTGGCCAAAGAGGCCGACAATGAGTTAAAATTTTTGGGGCTGGCTGAGTTCTACCTAGCAAGAAATAATTTTGACCCACTCAGCAAGATCAACGCAGCACTCCACCGAGTGTCCGCACCCCACGAGCCTCACATGGAGGATTTTTGGGCAGATTTCTAGGATAATTTTGACCTCCGTGGCCGAAAATACTCAAGGATGACCAAGGGAATAATGAAGAGCCTCAGCTTTCGAACCTTCCCAAAAGATTTTTTGCACAATGGGCCCTTAAAGGACCCGTCTTACAAGTCACAGGGGATTGACAAGATGGATCTCCCTCCGGTGGATTGAGACACCCCAGAGAATTTAACAATTGAGGATGTCACCCAGGGTGTCCTTCAGCGTAGCCATGAGTATTTTGCATAAGTGTACAAGAAAAGCGCCCGTCGGGGTCCAATTTTGCGGGGGTCCTATTCGGCCTCTGGAGCGATCGAGCCTAGCAGAGACAAGGGGAAAGAAAAAGAAGGCACCCCGGCTGTGGATGGGTGGGTCATTGAGCAAATCATAGTCGTAAGGCAGTTCTTGGCAGCGACACTCCCAGACCTATATCAGGCCAATAATATTTTGGACCAAGTGAACAACGTCATCTCCCTATGGGAGAAAGAGATGAAGAAATATGAGGAGTTGAGGTCCTAATTAGAAGAGATGATGACCTTTGGGGAGGAAGTTATCACAAAAACAAGTGTTTTGGGAGAAGAACCCTTTGGGTTCCTCCGGGCCCAAAATGCCAGACTTGGCCTCAAAATTAAGGTGAGCAAGCAACTGGTAGCGACCCTAAAAAATAAAATCTTGGAAGTTCAGAATTCTTTGAATTCATATACAACATTTGTAACAAGGGTTTCACAAGTCGGTCCCTTCACCACCAGGACTTGTGCTCCATAAGATTTTGTATTAAGTAAATTTGATGAGTTGATGGAGTATCGGTACTAGTCCGCCAGAGATTTTGATGAAGGAAAGATGTCACGCCTAACCAAGATGATGCTCCAAACTCATGACACATTGAAAGTGGCTACAAAATTCAAGGAGGGGGCCGACGATGTTGACAAACAATTCAGGGTTGTCAATGACTGATGGGACTGCGTCAATGATGCAGATGAGGAAGGAATTGGCTAGATTTTGGAGGCCTTCAAATAGAACAAGGAACAATAAAGTTCTTCGGTCTCCAGAGATTTTCACCAGCAAGGTACAGTTTGGTAAATTCATTATTCTTTGAGAGTAAGCTCTCGGACTTCGGAATTCCAAGTCTGAAGTTTTGTATTCATTTACAGTGATCTACGTCTAGGTTCCTCAGAGCCGACCGATCACTATCAAGCAGTTAATAAGTGTCAAAAGGTGGGTGATCCAGATATGGTATGTCAGACGGAAGAGATGTTTTTGACAGGTGATTTTCCTGAGGTGTCGCTCCCACATTAATTAACTGGTGCACATCGAAGACAAGGAACCACAATTTTCATTTATGAGTCATGTAGCCTCAGATACCGGGACAATCATATTTCTTCTATAAATACCCCGACACTCTTTTATATGTCGATTCTTCCAGATTTCTCCTCTTATCTTCCTCTTTTGTCTTGTCAGACCTCTGCATATCCCGAGGTGATTGTAAGTGGTGCAGGTAGTACTGACCACAGATAATGTATTATATTGGCAAGTGTACAGTTAGATTAGGTCAAACTTTGTGTATAAATAAGAAGTCTGACACCATAACAAGGGTCGGCAAAATTGACGATTTTGCAGTCCAGCAAGTAATAGAAGCATATCATTTTATTTCAGTTGTTTTGAGGAGCTCAATGCTCAGTTGTTCTTAGTAGTTTAGAATGCTCCCTTAGAGCCATGAATGTACTCACGAGTGATGCTGGAACCATTTGAGTTAATGAAAGAAGGAAGGACATCTTATGGCCATGTGTTATTGTTGTTCTAATCTCTGAAGTTGGCTAACATATTTTGTGCAGTATGTTTTCTTATGTCCATTGCTCCTATGTTTTAGTTTAAATTAGTGATCTTATCTCCCATTGCTACTGAATGCATGTGAATCGCTAGTTCTTTGTGGTTTTGGTATTTAGTGTAGTTTTCTTACATTGGAGCTTAGTTTGATGTTTGAATATTTATTGCATAACTATAGGTAGAAGCATATATCTAACCTTGATTGATCTTTTGCAATTTCTTTATAAAGTCTAAATGCTTGCAGGAAACCCCCATCCCTTTTGAAATCCTTGAGAAGATGAGTAAAAACCAGCTATCCCCTCACACAATAGTCACTTGCCCAACTTAGCTCCCCTGCACCATCGAGACCCAACTACCAGGTGCTTGGAGGCTAGGAGAATTTATTCTCCAAAAAACCTCTTTAGGCCGAGTTGGCCAGTACCGCGGTACCCGGTGAAAACTTACCTATGTTGGCAGAGCTAGTCACAAAGTCTCATCAACATAAACTGGTGCTAGAAGGAGGGCATGAGCTCATCTCCCTAGGAAGATTTCAATTTCACACTACCTGAGGGCTCCCCAAGTAGTAGTTTTAGGAGCCAAGCTTTCTACGGAATAGGGTCGTCTTCACCCCTACATTTTGAAAGAATTCTTCGATCAACTCTTAATCCTAGAGAGTTTGTAGAACTTGAACCTCCCATCCGAAAGAGTAGGACGTAGCAAACCAAGTAGCTAGCCAATTTTATCTAGGGATTCGCTACACACTCGAATATCCAATTCCCCCAGATAATCCCAGGGACTAACATTCAAACCAACCAAAACCAAACAGTCCCAATGGCTACCTACTTTGGTAATAATGGGTCCCCCATGGGGTAGTTCCCCGGTGCTACTAACGATCTTCCTCTGCATCTGGAGAAGATCTGTCCCAAATATGAGCATCTAGGCCCTCAAACTGTAGAGGAACACCTCGAGGCCTATAAGGATTCTATGAACCGACACTGGATACAACATCAAGACGTTGTAACCCAGATGTGTCCTCTACCTTTAGGGCAAAATGAGTTAAACTAGTACCTAAACTTGCCTGCCAAATCCATCAACAGTTGGCAGGATATGGAAGACACCTTCCTGGTGGCCTTTCACATTCATGCGGACCCAGCGTGGTTCCACAGCTAGTTTATCTCCATCAGGAAGGAGCCGAGTGAACCTCTCACCACATTCAACCATCGATTCCAACGTGCCTTGAAGTGGTGCACGAGCCATTTCATCCCATCCACTAATGTGACCATCCATACATACCTAAACACCATGGAACCCATTGTTGCCACTCTCCTTTGGAGAACCACCATCGCTAATGACCGGGATACTCTAGCAAAAGTTTACAACTTAGCCCTGGAGTTGTCTCGCGGTTTGAGCAAACCTTCTGGCGGGATTGGACAGAGCCTGCCATTCAATATGATACATGGTGGAACTCCTTACGCTGGAGGATACAACCCCAATCTGACAATGGGTGCCCCAATGATGGCCATGGGCCCACCGCCGATGGACCAACAGGCCTGGTATGTTAATCCTTGTCAAGCTCAGACAATACCGGGT
The DNA here is from genome assembly GCA_018584345.1 of Thuja plicata. Classification (NCBI taxonomy): domain Eukaryota; kingdom Viridiplantae; phylum Streptophyta; class Pinopsida; order Cupressales; family Cupressaceae; genus Thuja; species Thuja plicata. Next base: position 5,579,608 of record MU226272.1, on the reverse strand, counting down.
CTAGAGTATGTTCCCTAGAACCAGCCACAACAAATGCAACAACCCTTGACACAACCCTCCAACGTACCTTTCTTCCAGTTTTTAGTGGTTGGAGGATTACCATTCTCGACTTCGAGAGCTGCTATCACTTTTCCCAGGAACCCACCACAACAACCGTCACATTGTGACACAACTACCCAGCTTTCTGCCGAGGTTGAATCCCTCTGGTGATTGTTGTCATCATTAATGAAAAACATGAGACAACTAAAGGTGGGGCCTTCCATGCCCCACAACTCTAGTTCCCAGAGAGGGAATATTTTCTCTTGACAACGAAACACTAATTCTGGAGGTAGGAACTACAACAACAGGCCTTAGCCCAACCAACAATAATGGAACAACAACACGAATACCAGAGGTCCTCCTTCGAACCAAAATACCATTCAGGGTGGTGCTGGACCCAGTCATTCTGCATAGCTTGAAAAATTCTACCCCTTGACCATGTGGTGTAGATTGCATGACATTGGCTCCCATTCCGAGGTGAACTGTGTCACATTGGAGAAGATCATTATGATCTCCCAGTCGGACAGACAATAACCTGTTGACCCTACTCCCTCAAAATCATCCTCATTAGATCCCCCTCACACTACCTTCACATGTGAGACCGTCTTCTTCAGGACAGACGAAGAGGACAAAAAAGAACCTGAATTACAGGGGTTATTTGATGAATCCATCCCAGCCTTTGAGGCCAATGCCTTCACCAACCCGCAGACTCTCTACAACACTTAGAGTCAGGCTAGCAAAGGGCTAGCTTAGGTGCCAATGCCTCCCAATAATACCACCCCTAGACAACATAAATGATCACTCCTTCCCACTGAAAGGACCTGGCCCTAACCACACCAGGGATCCAACTGGGGAAGCCAACTTTACCCCAGGGGACAGTTTGACATCACTAAGGCGTTAGAGAGAACCACCACCTCCATGACCTTGATGGAGGTATTTCTAAATTGTCTCAAGCAGAAGAAGTCCCTTCTACAGCTTTTGGGAAACCCGAAAGTCGTCAGTCATCCACCAAAGACTGTCATATTTGATGATGCCAACTCAGTCATCTTCCGGAGAAACACAGAGGATCCTCCCTTCCTACTAGGCTTGAACATTCAAGGAAAGAACCTATACAATTGTCTGGTAGATTCTGGTGCTTTGGGCAACATCATGCCCTTATCCATATGCCAGAAGATCGAACTCACTCCTACTCCATCCAAAGGAGCAGTAGTCCAATTGGATAAAACTATCGTGAAAATGGTTGGTGAGCTAAAAAATGTCCAGATTCAGCTCATCCAAGACCCCCGAATATCCAGCACAATAGACATCCAAGTGGTGGACATCCTCAAAACTTACAGGATGTTATTAAGTCAAAATTGGTCAAAGGCCCTGAACATGTATTTCTCTAGAGACTTCTCCCACTTATGGCTCCATTGGAAGGGAAAATCAAATCAAATCCAAGTGGTGAGTGAACCCAGAATGAAATAGGCCCTTACCAAAGTTGGGAGGGTAAATGAAGTCCTTTTCTCTGAATACTCCCTTAGGGTATACCGAACATGAGAAATCCTAACCTTTGATTTCATCACCGGGGAGGATCCTATAATCTCTCAGAGAATTCAGGATCTGGACAAAAAACTGAAGAGTGAGGTAGACTCAAAAGGTAGTCAGGCAACTCTGGCCACTCTCTTGTCTGGCACTTGGTGTTAGGTACACTATCAAAAACATTCTGAACTAGAGTGTGAGCCTTACATCATTGCTTCCACCCACCACATCATCAACCTCTAAGAGATAGATCGCAAAGCCAATTTTCCTGGACCAAGTAATCTACCCAATGACACACCAGAGGTGTCGCTTGTCCAAGAATCTAAACTAGAGGATTCTCCAAAGAAAAGTATCATCCATGAACCATCAAAGTCAAAGGAATCACATCCCAAACCTCCCAAAACCAATCCAAATGCCACTTCGCCTCCCCAGCCCCAGAAAATGAACAACAATTTATGGATCCTGAAGTTTGATGGATCCTGGTCTAAACAAGGCTGCAGGGCCAGAGTGGAACTAATCAATCTGCAAGGGAAGTCCTTCCTCGCTTCTTACAAGTTATAGTTTAAATACACCAATAATGTCATGGAGTACGAGGCCTTGGTCCTCAGACTCTTGGTCACATTAAGAAAAGGGATCACTCGCCTCTGGGCAATGGGTGACTCAAAGATGATTATAAAGTAGGTCTAGAGCCAATACACGTGTCATGACAAAAGGCTGGCTGCATGCCACAACCAGGCATGGAGCCTAATTGAAGAATTTGATGTTTTTAACATCGAACTCATTCCCCAGAAATGTAACTATGTTCTGGATACCCTTGCTGTGTCTACCAGCACCCTCGAGCCGATGGCTGGTTCCCGGCTCCAGAATTTTTTTGTTGAAATGGTCCCCACCCCATCCATCCCAAATAATATCACCCACTTTTAGGTTTTTGAGGATGACCAACATATTCTAGCCTTCATGGCTAATGTTGGCATCTTTGAGGATCAGATAGTTTAAGAAATTGATCACAACGATACCGGGCAGGGTGAAGAAGATGATGGGATCATTGATCTACCCACCAACACCATCCTTAAGGGGATGGTAGCTCTAGAATGAATCTTTGATTCAGACCCTCGGGGCCGAGACAAGATATCATCCTCCTCTAAGGGAGGAAAATTCAAAAAAGTCAACATCGACAGGACCGATGAAGAAAAATTGGTCCACATTGGTACCTCCTGCTCCCCATAAGAGAAGGAGAAGATTCTAGCAGTTCTTCGAGAATACATTGATGTTATTTCCTGGGGGTATGAGGATCTTAAAACCTATGATACATCCAGCATGACTCATACCATCCCCCTAAAACCAGATGCCGAACCTTTCTGGCAAAAGTAGAGGTGGGTGAACCCATTGATCTAACCTCTAATCCATCAGGAGGTTCAGAAGTTACTGTCAGCCCAGATTATCTTTCCTATCCGACACACAACATGGGTTTCCAACCTCATCCCCGTGCGCAAGAAGAATGGTGAGATCTGCCTGTGCATGGATTTTGCAATTTAAACAAGGCCCCCAAGAAGGAAAATACCCTCTCCCCTCGCTAGATGAGATGTTACAAATTGTTAATGGTTCCCAAATGATGTCCTTCCTGGATGGGTACTCCAAATATAACCAAGTTATGGTTAAGCTCGAGGATAGAATGAAAATGGCATTCACCACCAAGTGGGGAATGTTTGCATATTGGAGAATGCCCTTCAGCCTAATTAATGCAAGGGCCACATTTCAGAAGGCCATGGACATTGTGTTCAAAGGCCTGGTCAACAAGTGCATAATCATCTACACGGATGATTTAACAGTCTTTTCCTGGGACAGGAATGATCACTCTTCCCACCTTGCTCAGATCTGTGAGAGATGTCATCAGCATGGTATTTCCCTCAACCCTAAGAAATGCATATTCGAGGTCATTGAAAGGAAACTTCTCAGGCATATAGTCTTTGAGAAGGGGATATCCATCGACCCTGAGAGAGTTGAAGCACTGCTGAACTTGCAAATGTCTGACAGTAAAAAGGAGATGAGATCTTTCTTTAGAAAGATAAATTTTGTCTGGCGGTTCATAACTGGATTCACCAAAATCGTTAAACCACTCAATGACATGATGAAGAAAGATACCAAGATTGAGTGGAGCCCCAAAGCGAAGCGAGCATTTTCTCAGATCAAACAAACCATAGTGGAGGCACCAGTCTTGGCAAGTCCAGACTATTCCCTTCCATTCCACATCTACTCCTTTGCTTCACCACATTCTCCAGCTGCAGTGCTAACCCAAAGGGTTGAAGGGGAAGAATGACCCATTGCTTTTATGAGCTCCCCCTTCAAAAATGTCAAAGTTTGATATACACCCTTGGAAAATCAAGCCTTTGATCTAGTCTGGTCTGTGAAGAAATTCCAACACTACATCCTCTGGAGTAAAGTGCATGTTATAATTCCAGACCAGGCTGTCAAATCTTTACTGTTACAGAGTGAACTAGGTGAACGTTAGGGGAAATGGATGGCCATCCTACAAGAATATTATCTCAAGATTCAACCAATGAAGATAGTATGAGGCCAAGGACTATGTAGAGAGATGGAAGAAGTAACTCCAAACATTGAATGTCAAACCTATACTGTGGATTCCATCACTCAGGATCCATGGTATACCAATCTGGTGTACCTATTGCTCAATAAAAGATGCCCGGAGGGGCTTCCCCCTAATAAATGTCGCGCCCTGCGACTGAAAAGCTTGCACTTCATGATAAAAATTGAATACTTTTTCACAGGAATTTCAAAGGGATTTACCTCTGGTGCATAGATAGGGACCGAGCCACCAAAATGATAGAAGAATTCCATGAGCAGTTTGAAACTAGGCATGGCTCATCTGATGCCACTGCCCATCAAATTCTCTAGGATAGATATTATTGGCCCTTCATATTCAAATACATTTACACCCACGTATGGAAGTGCCACACTTATCAAACCACAGCTCATCGTGAGTGGAACCCACCCATTCTTTGAAGTTTGACCCTTTGCCTAATGGACATTCAATTTCATTAGGGAAATAAACCCCAAATCATCTGCCAACTACTGGTATATTTTGACTGTGACTGATTACTGTACCCAGTGGTCCTAGGCAATCCCATGCAAGAACAACACAGCAGATGTAGTTATCAATTTTTTGGAAGAAAATGTAGTCATCGAGTTCAGAATGCCCTTCGTTATAGTGTGTGACAATGGTCTGACATCTTCTTTAGTGCAGTTATTATAATGGACCTATCAGAGGAAGATCACCTTGAAGTTCTCTAGCAACTATTATCCCCAGGGTAGTGGTGTTGTTGAGTCTACCAATAAGAACATGTTGGAGGTGATCAAACATTTGCTAGGGAAAAACCCCCGGGACTGGCACCAAAATCTTAGGTTCTCCCTTTGGGTAGATCGTATCATAATCAAGGCAACCCTATGACTTCCCCATTTCACCTAGTTTATGGCCAGAATCTTGTGTTCCCAATCAACTTACAAATGCCAGTTTTACAATTTATGCAGGAATTCAATGTCCGAGACAACATTGTGGAGGTTCACCTTTTGAACCTGGTGAGAATGGAGGAACAAAGAGACATGACACTAGAACATTTTGCGCATCATCAAGTAGTCGTTAAATGATGGTTTGACCGAAGAGCCCAATACAAAGCCTTTCGGGTTTCAAATCTAGTCCTGTTGTGGGACAAGGCCTGGGAGAAGAAAGGAAATCACACTAATTTTTAAAGGCTCTGGCTCGGACCTTACCTAATCTCAGAGATCTACGGGGCCAATACTTATCGCCTCAGCACCATGATCGAAGAATATGTGCCATTTCCCATCAATGGACAGTTCCTCAAACATTACTTCGAATGAGGCAGGAGGTAAGTTTCCCAAAGTTGTATCATATGTAAAGATGTATTTTCTTGTAAATATCTTTCCCCAACACTCCTTGGGAGTGTCTTGTCCTTGCAAATAGTTGTTGGCAGTCTTCTGGGGCCATCTTCTTTCCTTTTGCTTTGTTGTCTTTGGTTTCCTTTGTTTTCTTTGCGTGTCTTGTTTTTCAGGTTGCCGTAATGTTTCCCTCTTCTTGTAGACAGGTATGCTTCGCATGACATCTAGTCCCTGGAATGGTGCCTTATGAATTTTGGTTAGTCTGGAATCTATTGTTAGCATGGTGCAATTTGTCTGCACTCCTGAGTTATTTTGCACGCTTGGTAAAAGGTTATGGGTAATCTTCATCAGATTCACATCTTGAAAGTATTGACACTAGTTAACAGGAAATCTAAGAAGCAAGTAATCATATGATCCTTGAGAGCGGATCAGTTGCACTGTTTATTGGCCATGTCCAAAAATCAAAATAATATCCTGGGTCCAGAACGTCTCTTTTATTTAGCAATTCAAAATGGATGGAAAGGTGAAAGAAGTACCACCGTAAAAATTAGCTATGCTTAAGGTTCATGGTGAAAGAAGTATCACCTTCCCCATCTTCAAAATAAAAGAAAGAAAACTAGAGAATAGAGAATTCTGGGATCCGGGGGATCATGCAAGATATAATGATTTTGGTTTGATACATTCAATGCCCTCTCTCTGCTTCTCCCTGAAGTCATCGGCTTGATTTGCTTCCAAAGCACACACTTCACAACTGATAAAATATTGAAGGATTGGATCAATGATGAGTCGGGTTTTCTTAGACACCTCACGCCTTGCAAGTGAAGTGCTTCGGGTAAAGATGAATTCCATTTTTTCTAACCAGAGATTCTGTGGTTCTCAAATGTGCTAAGGTATTCATCCCAGTGAGTCACCATTTGTTATGCCCTGCATACCCGTCCCTACATTTTGTGGGCAAAATTTTGGGTCCCCCTTTTCGCTTTTGGCTTTTCCTTGGTTTCTTTTTGCTTCTATTGTTTTCTCCGGCCTTTGCCTCCGCGGGGCCATTGTTTTCTTTTCTTTCTGGTTTCTCTCCCTTTGGGACCCGGTCCTAGAGTGTTTTGTTTCTTTGTGCCAACCAGATTCTGGACTCTGCGATTCATTGCCACTTCTTCCTCCTTTGTTAAAGGGTGAGGTTGCATGGGATCCCCAGGCCAAGAGTCTAGAGGTTTGCCTTTTTTCAGGACTTGCAAAAGGAAGCGGTGCATTTTTACCTAAGGGTATAAATGGGGTTTCACTTTTCATTTTCACATTGACCGCAAACAAATTACCCTGAGTGAATTAAGAGCAATTAAGTGTGATTTGTGAAAATTACCAGTGAGCTTAGTGTGTTTAGCAGTGAAGTTCAAGCTTGCACGTGCTTCTGGGTATCCTGGAGGGTTTTTGGTGTTCGTGGTTCGTGAAGCTATTTTTTTTTAGAGCACCTCCCATGTCCTTCCTCCCGTATTTCTTTGTTTTAAGGTAGGCCCTTTGGTTTCTTTATGTTTCTTTTTTGTTTTGCTTTGTTCTTTTTGTTCCTAGTTTTTTTTTTTTTTGTTTGCTTTTTGTTTTTCGTGTTTGTCTTCGCCTCCCGTTGGCGGGATGGCTTCGCAGGAAGGTTGTCCGCCTTCCTGCACTGTATTTTGTGTGCATTTTTGTAGATAATGTAGGTTTCTGTGCAAATCAGTATAAATGGTGTAAAGTAGTTGTAAATCTATGTAAAGTAGTGTAAATGGTTGTAAATTCTTGTTAGTTGTCTGTAGGTTAGCAAGTTGTCTACTGTAAATTTGTCATTCTTCAACTTCAATTAGTTACTGTGTCTCTCTATACATTGGTTTGTGTATTATGTTGTGTTTGACCCATCCTATGGTGAGCTCACCACGCTCTCTGTGTTGTTAAACCCAAATTTGAGCTCGCCCACCTGGTTTTCGCCTAGCTCAAACTCGACACCTCACCTGTTTGAGTCATGGTCATTTTCTGTCCTTCATCTCTTTAGCATTCATGGCAAGATTAAATCCCCATGCATGAGCATTCAAAACCATCCCATCTGGCATTCAACTCATCTGTGTGAAGACATCTGTCACCTTTAATGTCATTACATCATTTATTGCGCGACCATGTGACAACCCATGTCAACCTAGTATGGCTCACTGCCCGAGCACTTCAATAATGGTTAGTTTTTCTGGGCTCCAGGTGCTGAGAAGTCCCCAGGCCTTCATCCCATTTGTCACATGAGCCAAAATCCTTGGAACCCCTGGGTGTCGATCAAATTCCAAGTAAGTTGTTAGTTGTTATATTTCTAGGATTTGATGCAGGCTAACGTCTTTTGAATAGGTGTGAAATGGTGGTGAACGCTCCAGAGTCCATGAAATTACTTTATGTTTTATCACATGTATTAATGGTTGTCTAGTCTTGCAGGTTGCAGGTCACCCAACAAACAATGTCTGAAGTAACAACTCCTCCTGGAAGTTTAGAACTCCCGACCACCTCCACCTAAGTGGCCACCAAGACAAGGGTAGAGAAAATGCTGGAGAAGCTCCCATTAACATCTAAATACCCAAAGGATGGCATCCTTGTGGGATCCAAGGTGGATTCCAAACTTCACAATATTACCGACATAGAGGTCGAATCATTGGCCAAACTATAGGGCCTTGTCCGGGAAATGTATCAATAACGATCTATAGGGGATAACATGGCAAAGAACGTGGCCACTTTCGGCATCATCAAAGCTGCCTATTTCCCTTGCTCAGTGCAGGCACCAGAGCTGATTCTCTCTTTGGTGAAGCACTACAACACACTCACCTGGGTTGTTTTGCTTGTTGCTTCCCTCCTATTGAATTAATCAGAAACCCTAGTAACTCTTGATGCTGCCACCTTTGCTTCGAGACTGGGGATCCCCCAGTTTAGAAATGCTACTATCATTTCTCAGGACGCATCATTGAAGGATTTTGAGAAAGTTCAACACCTTTCCTAGCAGCATCTCAATTCACACTGGTTGAAGTCCTCGAGGAAGGACTACAAGAAAATGAAGCTAGAGATCCTCCACAGAGATTTCAAGGAATGTGTACAGGCTGGGATCATATTTTTATGCCAGATCTTTGGGGAACCCCATGCAAGGGACTTTTTGACATGGATGTATTATTTTCTATACTGCATCACCACCCATGGACTGACCTTTGACTGGGCAACTATTATCGCCAACCATGTGGATTTTCAACTGAACAACGTCAGCCAGACATCGAAGTTCCACATGAATTCGTATGTATTATGGGAACTGGCACAACAAAGACCCGCACTCCAAGGTTTAGTTATAGTTGGCATCCTTGGGAATGGTCCTAGCCATAATGCTCTATGGGATCATTATCCCCAAATTCAATGGGAAGCCAACTTCCCCAATTTTTGTCAGGTAAATGACACCTTCATTTACCACAACATTTTAACACTTACTTAGGATTTCGGGTACTGATTTTCCAAGGAAGCAATGACCTTGGTGAATTCTTACGATAATTACTTTATTTAATTTCAACAACATTCTTACTTTCGGGTGACTGGGTTCTTCGGCAATCCCTACCTACTCCCCAAGCATTGTGGGGATAGGATTATTATTTTGGAATTCTGCAGGCAAATCTTGGAAACTCGTGCATTTTATGGAGTGAAGAAGGTTACCTCCATCCCGTTCCTGATCACTTGAAGGAACTATTCTTGCAACCTTGTAGCGGCCAAAGAGGCCAACAATGAGTTAAAAAGTTTGGGGTTGGTCGAGTTCTACCTAGCAAGAAACAATTTTGACCCACTCGGCAAGATCAATGCAGCACTGCCCCGAGCTTCCGCACCCCACGAGCCTCACATGGAGGATTTTTGGGCAGATTGCCAGGATGATTTCGACCTTTAGGACTGAAAATACTCAAGGATGACCAAGGGGATGATGAAGAGCCTCGGCCTTCGGACCTTTCCAAAAGGTTTTTTGGACAGCGGGCCCTTGGAGGACCCGTCTTACAAGTCACAGGGGATCGATAAGATAGATCTCCCTCCAGTGGATTGCAATAACCTGGATACTTTAACAATTAAGGACATCACCTAGGGCATCATTTAGCGCAGCCATGAGTATTTTGTACAAGTGTGCAAGAAAAGCGTCCTTCGGGGTCCAATTTTGCGGGGGTCCTCTTTGGCCTCTGGAGTGGCCTGGCCAAGCAGAGACAAGGGGAAAGAAAAAGAAGGCGCCCCAGCCCAGGTTACACCCCCAGCTCCACTCCCTATTTTGGAGCAAATTCACACTCAGCTTGAGGCATCCCGCCAGGTGAGTGAAACTTTGAGTGCCCAGCTTTCTCTCAACCTCCCAGTTACTCTGGTGAGATCAGCCCTCCCGATAGGCTCGCCATTACTTGCAAAATTAATGAGCCGGGTGGTGAACACAAAGGATGAGAATGCAACTTTCATGGATGTCAGGCTCCCACTGCAAACCAGAAGAAAGAAGCTAAGGGTGGATAACCCTCCACCAAGCGCAGATGTAAGCCCTGGGAAATCGGGCAATATTCCTTTGGAGGTTATCTCATTCAACCCTAAAGTAGAAGATCGACTAGAGGATTCCCCTCCCCATGACAATTTTGATGACATCTTCTAGACCAAAGATCTAGTAAATATACATGAAGATATCGAGAGAGAAACATAAGAGATCATCGCGCAAGAGGTGGAGAATGTCCCTAGGGAGAGAGAAATGCAACAAAAGGAAATTTCCCTAGAATAAGAAGTCTGGGAGAAAGGGTAGGAATAGGAGCAAGAACAAGTATTGGTGAATATACCAAGTAATGAAGAATTACCGGTCCTAGGGACCGAGACAGAGGAAAGGAAAACAAAAGATGAGCAACCGACAATGGCTGGGCAAACCAGACCTTCGGGATCAACTGTACCCCCATTCATTGCGCTCTAGGTGCCTCAAGTTAATCTGGGTGATCAACTACCCCAGAATTTGACATTTGGCCAGGTGGTCTTTGTGGAACAACATCTAGATCTAGGCTAGACACCTTTGCCCCCTCCAGAAGATGTGCCCCTGGAGGAGAATGTCCCGGCAGATAATGCCAAAGAAAACCAGCAGCAAAAATGCACAGGGGAGAACCCTAGAGACAAAGATATAGATGTTATAGGTGTCGATGGAGATGGGGTCCCCGACATTGCAGATAAGAATGCCACCAAGGTGGGAGACATAGGGAATCCTAGGGAGCAAGAAAAGGAGTCCATAAAGACCATAGATGTCAGAGAAGAGTGACACACTCCTGAGGAAAACCCCAATACCCAGGACCTAGCCATAAGACCACCCATGCCACCTCAGTGGCTGGTAGAGTTGAGAAAAAGAAAGGCCCCAATAGTAGCGAGAGTCCCCATCTCCTTGGCTGAAATGATGGCCCAAAATCAAGAGGCTCAGAAGCCTAAGAAGGTCTGGACCATCCATACTCTTTGGACCATTCTAGGAGGAAGTACAGTCGTAGTAGTGGTGATACCTCCCCTAAATGTAGATGTGACAGCCGTAAGAGCTGAAGAATATACAGTTACAGAAGTTCCTCTAGGGAGGAGAGACAAATAGGGAGAATTAAAACTATTGAAAGAAGTGAGCCATGAAAGTAGCGAGAGTCCCCCTCTCCTTGGCCAAAATGATGTCCCAGAATCAAGAGGCTCAGAAGCCTAAGAAGGTCCAGACCATCCATACTCTTCAGACCGGTCTAGGAGGAAGTACAGTTGTAGTAGTGGCGACGCCTCCCCTAAATGCATATGCGGCAGCTGTAAGAGCTGAAGAATATACAGTTACAGAAGTTCCTCTGGGGAGGAGAGACAAACAGGGTGAATTGAACCTATTGAAAGAAGCGAGCCAGGAAATTAAGGTTTGATATGACAAGCAGGCCCATAAGCTGAAGGAGGAAAGAGAAAAGAATGTAAATCTCCTCAGGCTTCTCATAGAATTAACACAGCCACTGGCCGAGATTCATTCGAAGCCTCTACATCTGGAAAAACACTCCCGCAGGGTGATATTGATGCTCTAAGGGCCATGAAGAGGAAGGCATAGGCTGTGGATGGGTGGGTCACTGAGCAAATCACAGTTGTAAGGTAGTTCCTAGCAGTGACACTCTTGGACCTATACTAGGCCAATAATATTTTGGGCTAGGTGAACGACGTTGTCTCCCTGTGGGAGAAAGAGATGGAGAAATATGAGGAGCGGAGGTCTGAATTAGAAGAGATGATGAACTTTGGGGAGGAAGTTATCACATAAACATGTGTTTTGGGAGAAGAAATCTTTGGGTTCCTCCGGGCCCAACATTCCATACTTGGCCTGAAAATTGAGGTGAGCAAGCAACTGGTAGCGACCCTAAAAAATAGAATCCTGGAAGTCCAAAATTCTTTGAATTCATATACAACATTTGTAACAAGGGTTTTGCAAGTTGATCCCTTCACCACTGGGACTTGTACACCAGAATATTTTGTATTAAGTAAATTTGATGAGTTGATGGAGTCCCGGTACCAGTCCGCCAAAGATTTTGATGGAGGAAATATGTCACGCCTGACCAAGATGATGCTCTGGGCTCATGACATAGTGAAAGTGGCTACATAATTCAAGGAGGGGGCCGACGATGTTGATGAACAATTTAGGGTTGTCAATGAATGATGGGACTACGTCAAGGACATAGATGCAGAAGGAATTGGCCAGATTTTGGATGCCTTCAAATAGAACAAGGAACTGTAAAGTTATTTGGTCTCTAGAGATTTTGACTAGTAGGGTATAGTTTTGTAAATTCATTATTCTTTGAGTGTAAGCTCCCAAACTCTAAAATTCCAGTTCCAAAGTTTTGTATTCATTTACAGTGATCTACGTCTAGGTTCCCCGGAGTTGACCGATCACTATCAAGCAGCTAATAAGGGTCAGAAGGTGGGTGATCCAGATATGGTATGTCAGATAGAAGAGATGTTTCTGATAGGTGATTTTCCTAAGGTGCCACTCCCACATTAATTACCTGGTGCACATCGAAGATAGGGAGCCACAATTTTCATTTATGAGGCATGTAGCCCCGGATACTGGGACAATCAAATTTCTTCTATAAATACCTTGACACTATTTTCTATGCCGATTCTTCTAGATTTCTCCTCTTATCTTCCTCTTTTATCTTGTCAGACCTCTACATATCTCGAGGTGATTGTAAGTGGTGTAGGTAGTACCAGCCATAGATAATGTATTATATTGGCAAGTATACAATTAGATTAGGTTAGTTTTAGGTTAAACTTTGTGTATAAATAAGAAGTATGACGCCATAACAAGGGTCGGCGAAATTGACAATTTTGCAGTCCAACAAGTAATAGAAGCATAGCATTTCATTTTAGTTGTTTTTTAGGAGCTCAATGCTTAGTTTTTATTTGTAGTTTAGATTGCTGCCTTGGAGCCATGAGTGTACTCGCCAGTGATGCTAGAACCATTTGAGTTAATGAAAGAAGGAAGGACATCTTATGGCTATGTGTTATTATTGTTCTGATCTCTTAAGTTGGAAAACATCTTTTGTGTTGCATGTTTTCTTATGTCCTTTTCTCCTATGTTTTAGTTTAGATTAATGATCTTATCTCCCCTTGCTACTGAACACATGTGAATCGCTGGTTCTTTGTGTATTTGGTATTTAGTGTAGTTTTCTTGCATTTGAGCTTAGTTTGATGTTTGAATATTTATTGCATAACTATAGGTAGAAGCATATATCTAACCTTGATCAATCTTTTGCAATTTCTTTATAAAGTCTAAATGCTTGCAGGAAACCCCCATCCCTTTTGAATCCCCAAGAAGATGAGTAAAAACTAGCTATCCTCTCACACAACAATCACCTACCCAACCTAGCTCCGTTGCACCGTTGAGACCCAACTACAAGTTGCTTGGAGGCTAGGAGAACTTATTCTTCGTAAAATCTCTTCAGGTGGAGTTGGCTAGTACCCCGGTACCCGGTGATAACTTACCTCTTTTGGCGGAGCTGGTCACAAAGTCACATCAACACCACCTTTAATGCTAACTGATATGATTTATGAATAATATCAAGGCTTAAGAGATTAAACTCTTCTTGTATATTCCACCTAAGGCCATTCAAATATCTTTCTATACATAGAATTTGCTCTTCCCTTTGTTTGGATTTCATGCTCAATCTTTGGAATCATTCAGTATAGGTACAAACATCCATCTCCTTTTGTCTGAGATCATGTCTTATTTTATGCACTTGGACCTAATAGTCCTCAAGTACATATGCTTCCTTAACTTATGAAACTATCTTCTTCCAAGAGGTTATCATTCCTCTCCCTTCCTTTACTCTCTCTCCTTGTATAAAATTTCACCATGTCAATGTTGCTCCCTTAATATTTGACTTTGCAACTTTCACTTTCTGATTGTCATCAATGTCTTCACATTCAAAGAAGTTAATCAAGGACTTAATCCAATTCATTACTCCATCAACATCCATATTCCCATTGAACATGGGAAGGTCTGATTTCTGGTCCAAGGTTCTTCTTTCCATATATTTTAGGGCAGTCACTAGATACCTATGCTCTATAGAGATTTCCTCCTCTTCTTCCTGCTCTTGGGAGCTCTCCTCTTCTCCCTTTTACACTCTCTCTGAGCTTCTAGGTTATTCTCTTCCTAGTCTACCCTCTAATCTTTCTACCAATTGTCTATGTGATGATTTTCTTCTATGTTTTCTTGCACCATTTTGGCAAGCTCTACATTTGTCAATTTTGGAGGCATGATCCTAGCTTCACCTTCTGATTCCTTTGCTAACATGTATAATTATCCTTCCAAAAATAACTCTCCTACGCTCTGGTACCAATCTTATGGGGAGCCCTTGCTTCTCCTCTTTTTGTATATATGATAGGTTCCTCAATCATAGAACCAAGCCAAGGACTCTAGCATCCCAACATTGAATCCATGGGGTGTAAGGTACTTATTTTGTTGGGTTCCATATCCCCTCACACCAATTTCTTCCTTAACAAGATCAAACTCCTTGGTTCATTTTAGAGACTCCAAGTGACCCTTAAGGATCCAATGAATCCTTTAGGCCAAATATTCTTCCCAAGACCCAAGTGACCCAAGGGAATCTTAAATAGTTATATCTAGGTAAAAATTACATGACACAACCATTGTTTTTTCTCTTACAAAGCACTAGTGTATACTTTCTTCCCAAAGGCTTCCAATCCTAGTGGCCCTACCTAGACTATTTTTTCTAGTTTACTCATTATTTATCCAAAGGAAACACACATAAAATAGGGGTTTTGAGACACCCTTTGCAGATTTATAAAACATCCTCAAGAGGATTGGTATGATACACAACACAAGAGTATCAATCCTTACTTTGTCTAGGAGCTCTAATTATCCTAATTAGGGTTGGATTACAAAGGAAGTACTCCAAAAAGATGCTTCCCTACCAATAAAATAAATTTTATGTCTTATTAACATTTATAAATCTCTAAATCCAAGGTTATAGCCTTTGGTCAAATACCCAACTCAAGATATGGAACCTTTACTTCAATTTTGCATGGTGGCCACATGGAGATGTCCACCTAGGGCATCAAATTTTGCTCTGCTCCCAACTAGAACCTAAAAAAAACCTCTAGAACATTAAATTACATTTTCCATACTTTCATTTCCTCTAGGACCATTAAGAACCAATGGTGGATTTTCAAGTTATGGCCATTTGTTTGCCAAGCCCTAGTAATTGGTGTCTACTCAGACCGCCACAGAGTAAATTTGAGTTTCTCCCTTCACACAAGGAGTTAGGACCTCAGACTTGTTTTATTATAAAGGTAAGAGACAACACTAAAAACCCCAATTGAAATTCGATCATTACCACACCGTACAGGGCCGTACATGGTTACAGAACACAAAAATTACAAGAAATTCACAGTTTTTATTCAACTTCAAGATGTCAATCATTAAAATTTACTCTCTCTACCTTGGATAGGTTAGATTCAACATTTATATCTCTTACACAATGGTCCATAACCAATTTTTGAACTCTGGTGACCGTTGAGTGCAAATTGCAACTTTTGGTGAAAAGTTGTCATTAACAACTTTTACAAAAAGTTGTCAAATGTGACAGTTTTGGAACTCGGTGACTTTTATTCATCTCAAACTTGTCTTAAAAATTCTAAGAAACATCTTAAATACTTAAATGACTCTCCTAAATAATCCTAGGCCCATATGTCCATGGTTGCTTATAGACTTGCCAAATCCATGTCATTGGGTTACAAGGTGGGGTCTTATTGAAAACACAAACAAACTTATTACAAAGAGACTAAGGACCAAGTCCTTATGTATTTGTGGTCTTTTAAACTTCCTTATCTTGCTCATGAAGTTCCCCTACACCACTCCCCTTCCCAATTTCTTTCTATCACCCCAGCACCATAATTGCCCGAATTCCCTTTTGAAGGACCGTCAAAATTAACTTTGATCCACCCAGCTTCGGGTTGTTGTCACTTACAACAATATTTTTTATTTTTCAGATTTTCTATTGTCCCTACCTGGCCCAATTTTCCTAATTTTAACACCCAACCAATTATTTTGAATTTTTCTATCATTACTTGTGAATGGATAGTTGAGTGCTTTCTTACTTGCAGATGAGGTCAACACTTCCTCTATCGATTGGTTAATTCTATAAAGTAGCCTTTGAGTTGACTCTCCCTTATCCACAAAAATCCCTTTTTTATGCTCCTTCCATATTTCTCATATTACTATTGATGGGCTAATGTTCCATATGTTAGATAGCATTGATTTTCTATGACTTGTAGGCCAACTCATATTCCTGAATTGTGTTCTGTAGAGGGCTCTGCCAACCCAACTTTGCTTTAATCATTCCCTAACATTAACTTGCAATCTTGCATTTGACAAGGAGATGATCCACATCTTCTTCAACTTATTCACATAATACACATTTAGTTGGGCCCATATATCCCAATCGCCTTCTTCTCTCCCCTGTAAGAATCATTCCCCTTGACACCAACTTGGTAAAAATACCGGCCTTTGGTAAACAATCCTTACTCTAGCATAATCTTGTAGCCCACTGCTCTTTGTTATCATTATCTTCCAATATTTGATAGCCCATCTTGACAGAATATTTCCCACTTTTAGAACCACACCAAACAATATTATTCCCACTATTTAAACTTAAATTCTTGGACTCAAAAACATCCCTCATCATTCTCTTTTAATGCTCGAACAGTCCTTCATTATCTAAATTTCCCCAACTACATTCCCATCCAAGTAGGTCTTCCTTCCTTTCAAATTAATCCGCAACACTCTCCCCCCATGACCTAACAAAATGCATTCGTAGATCATGTAGCTTAGCAGAATCCTTCAATGTTGGCTAACCATTCCATGAATCCTCCCAAAAAAATTCCTTCTTACCATTTTCAATCTTCCAAGTGATATGCTCAGTGATTACATATCTACAAGATATGATGAAATTCCATATTACAAATCCTTTAGGGGGATTCCTTATTGTGAGTATTTTGTTGCTTTCAAATGAGTCCAAATATTTTTCTTTAATGATTCTGATCCACAATCTATTAGGGTTTGTAAAGATGCTATAGACCAATTTGGCACCAAGAGCAGTATTCATCAACTGCCAATCTCTAATGTTGGCACCCCCTATTTTTAGCCTGACAAACCTTGTCCCATGCAAGCAAAGGTATTAATTCATCTTTCTTAGCACCGTTCTAGAATAATTTTCTCATAATTTGTCCAATTTTGTTTATGACTTTGGTTGGGATCCTCAAGAACATCATAGAAAAAATAGGAATAGCAGATATTACTAATTTAAGCATTAGAATCCTACCTGTAAAAGATATCCACTTACCCCTCCATCCTTCCATAGATCAGATCAACATGCTCTGCCAAATAAAGGAATGCCCAAATATTTTGCAGGTAAAGTGCCTTTCCTCATCCCCAAAATTTGAAAAATCCCTCTCTACCTCTAAAGAGGGGTATTAAAAAAGCATATCTCTGATTTCCTCCAGTTGATTCTCTAACATGAGGCATCACTGTATTTATCAATTGTTGATTTCATCATTTTTTCTTCTTTAATCTACGCCTCACTAGCTAAGAAAGTGTCATCTATGAATTGCAAATGGGAGACAAGGGGTTCACCATCAACAACTTTTATTCCATGCCACACACCACTCCTCCTTTTGGAGTTAATTAATTTTCCAAGGACTTTCGCCATTATTATAAATAAGAAGGGTGATATAGGATCACCTTGCCTTGTTCCTTTATTAGTTTCAAAGAATCCTTGTGGGATCCATTGACAATAATAGATAACCTTACCATTGAGATGCAAATTCTTATCCAGGATACTCATTTACTTGCAAAACCAAACTTCTCCAACACTTTCAGGAGAAAGCCTTTGTAAACTTTATTGTACACCTTTCTGATATCAATCTTAACCATCATTCTATCTATCTTTGCAATTCTAACAGAGTAACCAAATTCATACGCCACAATAATTCCTTCAAAAATAGATCTTTCAGAGCAAAACCACTTTGTTCCTCTAAAATAACACTATCTAAAACCTGCTTTATCCTGTTAGCTATCAGTTTGGATATAACCTTGTAGATTGTTTTGCATAATGCAATTGGGCAAAAGTCATCAAAACCTAAAATCACCTCCTTATTAGGTATGAGAGAAATAAATGTATTATTGAAATCCTTTAAGATGAAACCCCTAGTGCGAGCTTCCTCCGCAACCTCCCAGATTTCCTCCCCAAAAAACCCCAAAATTTTTGATAAAAGAGTGCAGTAAAGCCATCCGGCCTAGGGGCCTTATCTCCCCCATATCAAACAAGGCTAATTTTATCTCATCCATAGTAGTGGGAGCCATTAAGAATTCATTATGGGATTCTTAAATATAGCTTGGAATGACATTTAACACCTCCTCAACAACATTATTGTTATGTCTATCTTCATTAAAAATATTTGAGAAATATTGAATTGCTTCCTCATTAATCTCCTTTTCAAACTCCAGAAAGTGCCCATTATGATCTTTAATGGAAAATATCCTACTTGTTTCTCTTTCGACCTTTGTTGAATTATGGAAAAATTTGGTGTTACGATCTCCATCCTTCAAAAATGATTCTCTTGACTTTTGTCTCCAATGTGTTTCCTCTCTGGCTAATATTTATGAGTATTCTTTCATCAAGGTCTATTCTTCTACAAATTATGTATTAGTCATGCCTTGTAATATAACTTTCTTGTTCAAAGTTTTTAAATCTTCTTCAATTCTATTTTTTTCTACAAAAATTTTCTTAAAACTTTCTTTGTTCCATACTTTCAGTTTTTCTTTTAGATACTGCAACTTTTTACTGAACAAGAAAGCCATATTACCAACCCTTAAAGTGGCATGAACCCACCAATCCTTTACCATATCATCAAAGCCTTCCACTCTTAACCACATTGCTTCAAATTTAAAAGGGAAATGTTCACGAGTGGCATCATCATGGATTCTCAAGCATATTGGGAAATGATCTAAACTTGTATGTGGGAGAAATTTTGCATTACAAATCCAACCTGTTTAGGCTCTATCTCCATAAATATGGAATCTATCCAATTTTACTGCAATATTATTAAAATTCAGCCTCCTATTAGTCCATGTAAAGTCACCTCCCCTAAAATCTACTTCCACAAAACCATTATCCATGATAAAGTTGTTGAAATCCTTTTGACTTTGACCTGACCAACCATCTCCCCCTTCTTATCTTAGGGTCTAAAAATTGCATTCAAATCCCCCACAATTAGAAACAATTCCTCAGAATGAGCACTTAAGACATTAGATATTTTCACACATAAATTTTGCTTCAACATTGGATTATTGGGTCCATAGACATTAATTAATTTGAATCTTGATAAAAGTTGTTTTGAGTAAGCCACTACCCACATCCAATACCTATTTTTCTTAATGATATGGATAGTAACTAAGGATTCATTCCAAAGTATCCCCAAACTACTAGAAGCACCCTCCGCCTCTGCAAATGAACTTTTCCATCTATAAAATTTCCTTACAAAAAAGTCAAAATCATAATTCTTTAACTTTGTTTCCTATAAAAAACCATCTCAGGTTTCGCCTGATCAATACAATGCTTGATCAAGCGACATTTGTCAAGGGTATTTCAATGCCTAAAATTCCATGAAAGGAGCTTCATTTCTCTTGAGAAAAGGCTTGGCCTTTTCCCAATCTCAATTTTCTCTAGAACTAGCACAACCAGCTTTGGCAAGTCTCATTTTTAGGGTGCTTTCCCCCCTTTTATTTTTCTCTCCAAATCTGGCTTTGTCTATTGAAGAATTAGATTGCTCTACTTTCCTTACATTAGATATACCCTGTTGTTATGATAAACCTAGAAAATCATCAATGTTTTTGTCATTATGTGAATCTCCACTAGTTTCCAAACCCACTATGTTACCTCCACTATCTTCGACATCCCCAAAGAGTCCCCCAGATTCCTGATTGTAGAGATGGGGACATCCTTAACCATTCTTCCAGTTTTATCAAACCAAAAGGTTGGCTCATAGTTTCCATCTCCCTCTTTCTCCTCCCAATCATAATCCTCTAGTGGGTGCACATTATGATCATCCATCTCTTGTGTTGACCCTAGCTTGTTTACTTGCATACCTTCTGTTGTTAGATTTTCTGATCCCTTGTTACTCTCTAGGATGTCAGCATGCCATGAGCTAGGGCTTCCTTCTTGATTAACCATTAATTCATCTCAATCAATGTGGTTATCCATTCCCCTTAGCTCATCCTCCTACACCCCAACTACATCTTTAGTTGTTTCAACTAATGTTTTTCACTGCTCTGGACCATTGCAATATGTGTCCTGGATAATTTCCAAACTTTTTTTTTTTTTTTTTGTCTTAGAGCCAATTCAAAATCCCCCCACCTGACACTAGGTTTTCATGCATCCTCCCCTTTGCAACTTTCATCATTAAATAACATTATATCAAAGGGGCTTAACTAATGTGTGTTCATTTACCTATTATTAACATCAACATTTTGGGTGCTCATCATCTATGCTAAATCTAAGCAATCCTCTAAAGGAATTTTGGGTTTTTTCTGAAAAGAGTAATAGTTCCTCTATAACATTATCTACCTCCCTCCTTTTTCCTTTGAGGTCCATCCTGAGATTGCCAAATTCTATTGTTAGGTCACCTTCCTCTATTTTCAATGGTTTTCTTTTATATTTTTATACTTGATTTTGTCTCTAGGAAAGTGGGGAGAGGAAGAACCTCATGCCAAAGAATCAAAATCCGTAAGTGGATAGATCCTTGTGATCTAGAGCTTCTTCCCACCTTACAAATTTTCTCAGCTTGTACCCTATTAATCTTAAGGTGACAATATTCCAATATTCATGAGGTGAATGTTTCAACTTGATCCACATTGGGATATCCTTCAAAGTTTCCTTGGTTGGGTCAAAGTTGGGCTCCCAATATTTGATGAAAAATCCTCTTCCTTCAATAAAGTATGGACCCGATTGCAAAACCTTCTCCTTAGTCTCTCTAGTAGGGCATATAACTATATAGAAGCCAGTGGTGAGTGTTTTGAGTGAACAATTAGGGCTCTAGACAGAGTTACACCAATTTTTATCCTTTCATAGGCAGACCATGACCCTAAACATTTCATTACAAAAGCTTTGCATCTAAAGAAATCAATATTATCACTCCACTCCTCATGATCAATCTGTAAAGATATAACACAATGATGATTGGGTTTCTTCTTTTTTTTGGTCGGTAATAGTGTTTTTTTATTGATAGAATAAAAATATTACATTATACCTTTAGCAGCTATAATAGCTTTAAACTATTTCATCTATAGGAGTCATCGCTCCATTACAAAATCAAACTTTCATCCTACCTTTCATCCTACCTATTTGAATAACAATCTATCTTCATATGATGATTTTTTTAAAATATTACAGAGGCAGGCCATAAATCATTGACATTACAAGTATAAAACTTGAGGCACTTTAAGCCTAATAACCATGGCTACTGTGACTAACCCAAATACTATGCATCGCGGGTCATAGGAATATCTGTGCAAAAACAACAACAAAAAGAAACTTCCACTTGATAAAAAATGTGGGCAGATAACTTTCAGCGCTCCCACAACTTCAGACTTTCCCCGACAATTCATTGCCTCTACTAACTGTTACTTCAAAAAGGGTTCATCAAAAAACTATATGGAAATATTTTCTATTGTAAACCAACCTTCCTTCTGCCACGGCTGTGAGGATTCCTCTTTTTCTTTATCACGTTCACCGGAATTGCTGCTACCTGTGCATTGACTATAAGGGTTTGATTCCTCAATTCTTCCTTCATCTCATTCCAACCCTCCACTACTTGTTAATACATGTAAGGTTTGTCCACTCATGCTTGCCATCTCAGAAAGGGAATAAGCCCATAGCGCCGAGAGTCATCTTCATCCTTGAAACACTCTGAGATATCTTGCCCAATGTCGGGCACTGACCATTCCAAAATTGAATCCAGGTCACCTAAAACGTCCTTCTGAAACAAAGCATTAGTGATTCGACCCACTTCATCAGTACTCTCCCTAATTTCCAAACCCCAAGCCATAAAAATTGAGATGACATCCAGATTAGTCCTTCTTTTCACCTTCCTACTTTGGAATTGTGTTCCGATAACTTTCAAAACACTAGCTATCATCCTTTCCAACTTTACCTTCAGCAATCCTTTAATTATTTCATGACTAACTAGGTCTTTAAAGGCCTTCATCTACTTCTCAGAGTCGACTCTAAATTTAGCTTCCATTCTCATTGTTGATTTACCAATGCAACCACACTGCAATTTGAAAAACAAAACAAAACCTTGCGCTAGTTTTAAAGACCCAACGAAGTGACTTGCTCTGCCTTCACCAGAATTTGTGTGAAGTGACTTTTCTTTCCATTTTACAGCTTGAGCCATAAATGCTCCTCATAACAATAACTAATCATGTCATCTTACTGTCCTTCCAAAATCATTACCCTTTTGGTAATTGATCCTGCAATGATGCACTCTTTTAATACTTCGAGAAAGACGGATGAGCAAATATTACACATTTTTAAATTTAAATACTAGATTGCCTTTATTTGAAAAGGTGGTGGCATTAATAGAAGTTGATTAAAATCCCTTACACATTTAGACTTAAATCACATAAGTTAAGAGTAGAAAAATTATCAAAAATCTGATCATTACTTTTCTCAAAGGTAGTTGCCCAATTCACAACCTTATCTACCTCAGTATTTCCCTCATGTAGAGTGTGAGAAATTTTAAATTCCTTCTACTCCTGCAAGAATTCATTGATTTCTATGATAATTCTATTGACATACCAGGTGTTAGATTGATTCTTTTTTATTGCCTCGATTATGATTTTAGAATCCCCTTCTAAATGAAATTTTCCCACCCCTAACACCTTCCCCACTTTTAAAGCTAATAGTGCTGCTTGAGACTCTGCAACATTGTTAGATCCATCTTCTAACATTTTAGCTGCTAAGGCTAGCATCTCACCTTTATAGTTCCTGGCAATGGCTCCTGCTCTAGATATCCTAGTGTTTCCTTTCGATGAGCTGTCAAAGTTAATTTTTATCCAACCTGAATCCGGAGGAACTCATCTAACATCATCTCTGCAAGTTTTAATCATTCCTGATTGATTCCCATCAGTTTTATACCTGATCTTAATCCCTAGCCAATGGCATTGTATTAAGCTATCCCATTTTGTAAAGATGGTATTAGCCTTTAATTTGCTGACTGCCGAGCTCATGAATTCTTCTATACTCACATCAATCCTATGGAAAATTCTCTCTACTGATTCTGACACTTCTCTGAAAACCCTTCAGTTCCTCTCCTTCCATATTTCCCAGATGAAAATTGCAAGATAGATAGTCCAAATTCTTGAAAGATTAGATTTCCAAGGGGGGGGTATACCATCCTTTGAAAACATCTAAAATAGAATAAGGCAGAGGGCCTATGAAGTTTAGTCTTGACTTTATCCTTTCCCAACACTAATGAGAGAAATCACAATGAGCTAAAAGATGATTTACATCCTCATTAGCATGTTCACACAATGGGCATCTTGAAGGGCCTATGAATCCATACTTCCTTCTTCTATCATGTTAGGAATAAGGTGTCTCAACCTTGGATAATTCCTATTCTTATTATTTGTTTTGTAAAATGTATTTCTTGCAAATAATGTTGATGTGTCGGCATCTTGAATTGTGTGTAAGGAGATCAT
>MU226272.1:5475668-5523115 GCA_018584345.1 Thuja plicata | reverse complement strand
AAGTTGTAAACCTTGGATCTAGAGTTAACTTGCGAAGCATGAATCAAGAATTGAGCCAAAATCTAGTATAAATAGATGTTCAAATC
Organism: Thuja plicata; assembly: GCA_018584345.1. Lineage (NCBI taxonomy): Eukaryota > Viridiplantae > Streptophyta > Pinopsida > Cupressales > Cupressaceae > Thuja > Thuja plicata. The sequence goes on along the minus strand of MU226272.1, from coordinate 5,523,029 downwards.
AATTGTGAGTTATGAATTCATTGTTGTTGATAGCCACAAAGTGCATCTAAGGAGCAGAAGGAAGAATTCATGCAAATTTTAGAAACAGATCACATCAGTTGTCAACAACACACAAAGGCTACCGACGAGCAGACAAAGGTATTATTCAATCATGGAAGGATGATTACTTATACATATGAAACTTTATTGGATTTGTTATCAATAATTAGAGATTGCATACATCATCAGATCAAAGACTTATGTAGTTGCATTCTAACAAGTGCATCACATCTAAAATCATTTTATAGAAGGTGGACTTAACTGTTCTTTACAAATATCTTAACAATGTTGCTAAAGCTTCAAACAAAGTAGATCTTAACAGGTTTCCACTGTAATACTCCTAACAGGGTAGGTCATCAAAAGTGACCAATTGTAAGCCTTAACCGGCCCCTTATTATCTACAGATAGTAAAGTCTTGTGGGTAACAATCCCCACCATATTTTTTACTTCCTAACAGGATTTTTCTACGATATCATATCTTGTGTTATGTGTTATCTATTTTCATGAATGTTTCTTTTATGGTTACATATTAAAGAACTTATGATATGATTGCATATACATAAAAAAAGATGAATAGTTAGATAAGATAATTTACAAACTCATGATTAAGGGTTAATGGGCTAACCATGAAAATTTTTTAGAGGTATTGATTCACCCCTCCCCTCTCAGTATACCATTCCAATATAATTCCAACAGTTACTTATATGTGGACGGAACTCTAGTGACTCGTCAGTGGAACTTTCATCATCATCTCTCTGTAAAAGGAGGCTTCTTGCTTGTCACTTTGAAATTTATTCTAGACCTAGGAAAACACCAGTCTCTTCATCAATGATTGGGGGAAGGAATTCCTCCTCTACTTGAGGAATATCAATACTGGTAGGAGTAGTGTTAGGATGCGTGCTGGGTGTTGATGGAGCGGCACACACATGAATCACATCTATCTCAATGTCCTCCATGGTGACAGATAACTCATCCCATTCATAATCATGAGAGTTGGTGGCGTCATCATCAGACATGTTCAAGAATTCAGTAATATTTACCTGATGTACCTTATTAGCCACATGTGGATCAAAGTGTGGAAAATCAAGGACATGTGAAGTTGTGACTAGCTTCCCCTAGTTAGGATGTAAATCATGTGGTTGAGGTGTGTATTCAGTAACTGTTGGGACCAATAGAATTGCTGGATTATCCTCTATTGTATCTCCTACCTCTTGAATAGGAGCCTATGGTAACAAGGGGATGCAAATGTCTTGTGGTGTTTCAAAGCTTGGCACATATTGCTCTCCTTGATATTTGGGATTCTCTGTACCAACATGAAATAATCTTTCATAGGACCATTGTTCTAGTTCTATCTCTTCTATTTCATCACTCCCTTTATCAGAGATCAAAAAATCTTTTGAATCAGGTTTGTTAGATTCATTCTTAAAACCTAGTCCTGTTTTGTCTCTGGTATTTCTGAACTCCATGTGTACAGGTTCAATAAGTCGTCTTCCTGTGTCACCTAGAAGCCCTTTTCCTTTGTATCCCATCTATTTGAGGAGGTCGTGTCCTTTACCATACTATTTTGGGGATATTTTTACATGTTTGACCTCAACTTCCTTTGGTTCTCCTTTGTAAAGCCAGTCCAAGACTGTCTGTTCTTCTGTGTTATCTAAAGAAGATGTGGATGCCTTAACCATGCGAGTTTCTTTGTGGATTTCTAGCATTTGAGATGCAACAGGTGTGAATGATGAGGAAGGTTTTCCATAGGATCTTGGTGATACTAGAATTTTTTTCAATGACGGGGTCATGTCCAATTTGTATTCTCCCATACTTGTTTCTTCAAGTTTCAAGGTTTTTCCAAATCTTTTCATAACCATGTCCTTGGTAGTCTCAAGAGAAATCTCATCTATAGCCTCTTTGTTATGTGGGACCATACTACCTTCCTTGATATTGTTGCAAGTATAATTAGCATCGGGAGGAATTTTCACTTCCATCCCATTATATGGGAACTTGATACATTGGTAGAAAGTAGATGGTACAACTTGCATTTTGTGAATCCAGGGTCTCCCCAACAGTATGTTGTAAGCTAGGGGTAGATCCAGAACTTGACATATGATATCCCTTTCAACTGGCCCAACTTTTATGGGTAGAACAATAAGACCTTTAGAGGATCTTTATTCCTCATCATAAGCTTTGATAGTAATTTTTCTTCTAGAGTTAATGGTCTATTCTGAAAGACCCAGTTTCCTGATCAGATTAAGGGTACAAATATTCAATCCTGCACAATACATCTCTAACACAAGATTTATGAATGAGGACTTCAATATGAAGGGGTTGATTATATGGATGGGTCAATCATTTATCATCCTCTTTAGAAAAGGAGAGATAATGTAGGGCTGAAATGTGATTAACCATCGCTTGGAATTTGTCTATATCAAGGTCCTTTGGGACATTTGTGGCATGTAGGGCTTGTTCCAGGATTTCCCTATGTACTGTGGAGATTTTAAGCAACTCAAAAATGAAAATTTTAGCAAAGGTTCATCGCAATTGGTCCACCAAGTCATACTTTGCTACATGAATAGTAACCATGTGTTTTGTTGCTGGTTTGGGGATAGTAACAATAGGAACTTTGGATGTTGATGCTGGTTTTGGTGAGGAATTGGGTCCTTTGAATGTGACTTGTGCTTGGCTCTGAGTCACTGCATTTGATTGGAAAGATGTGTCTTTAACACCTTTGATTGTGACCACATTAATCGATTCAATTTTAATGTCTAGCATATTGATCACACTATCATTATTAGAGTAGGTGTAGTTTACTTCATTTCCTTTCCCTTTAGATGCTTCCCCTTTCTCATAATTAGGGAACGGTTTGTTAAATGTTGTATGATCTTCGTTGGTAGTGTGTCCTTCCACTTTGATTTTTCCTCCTTCAATAAGGTCTTGGATAACATGTTTGAGTTTAAGACAGTTGTTAGTCTTATGTCCTTTGTTTTTATGAAAGACACAGTAAGAATTGTCATCCCACCACCTTTGTTTGACTTCTAGTTCCCATGGTTTGGAATCTGGGATTGTGAGAACTTTGTTGTCTAATAGTGTCTTAAAAACAACCTTGAGAGGCTCTCCCAAAGGAGTGAATGTTCTTTGAGGCTTGGAGGTCCATGGCTGACCCTTGCTATTATCTTTGTTTGATTTGGGTGTGGAGGTCGTTACCTTGGTATCTTTGCTTTCTTGCATGTTGTTAGTCAAATTAAAAAGCTCAGGTTTAGGGTTAGTATTGGATGCATCTACTACATCGTTGAAAACATTTTTGTTTTGCTTCCACCATTTAGGTTTTGAGTTGGAGTTATTAGATTTGTTTTCACTTTGAAGAGTGATCTCCCCCTTTTTGACTGTAACTTCTTCACTCCAGATGGCATTCTTGATCATCTTGTTGAATCTAGGGGAGTCTTGCATTTTCAACGCGTAGTTCAACTTAGGTACTAAGTTATTAACAAAGATTTCCATTTTCTCAGATTCAAGAATAGCTCTTGAATACCGTGCAAAGATTTTCCTCCACCTTTGTAGAAAGTGTGTAAAGGATTCACCAGTCTTTTGTTTAGTGTTGCACAGATCCATCATAGTTACATCATGTTGGATATTATAGGAGTAATGTTGGATAAACCGTTTAATTAACTCCTCAAATTTTTTTACCTTAGGTGTAAGTTTTGAGAACCCCTCCATGGCATTGCCGCATAGAATCCTAGGAAAGAGCCTCATCAGGTATGTAGGTTCATGCATGTATTCTATGCTCAAAGCATAGAATTATCTTACGTGGTCATGTGGGTCGATCTCTCCTGTATATTTTTCATATTTCGTTCTTGCCATGTTAGGAGGAAATAGAATCATAGTAATACTCTTGTCAAAGGGAAATGGACAAATGGAGTCAAAAGTGTATTTTGTCTTGGTCTTAGCCTTCTCCTGTTTGAGAGTCGCAAGCTCTATTTGCATCAAGGTTAGTTGTTTGGTGAGAATAGATATAGGAGTTGACACCTCCTTTTATTTTAGTTGTTCCACATCATAATCTTTGGGTAACTTTACACCAGTGGATGCTAGATGGAGAAAGTATATCTCTTTATCTTCTCCAATCATCTTTTCCATTATCTTGTGGAACTTATTACTTTGTTTGAGTTTATTGTATTCTTCTTCAGTGATGTCTTCCTCACCGTCTGAATCAAACAAAGGACGGTCAAAGTGTGGTTCTTTTTCCTCATCGCTATCTTCATACTTTTGGCTTTTAGCATTTTTCGTAGTCCTCAAAAGCCTTACTCCATTCGTGAGTTGTCCTTTCCATTTTTGGAGAGTCTAAATCAAACAAGGAACCACAAGATGTTTCTCCTTGCTGAAAGTGTAGTGATCTTGGAGGTACTTCTGATTATTTAGAAGTGTACTTGTTGTGTCTTGTGTTAACTATGTATTTGTATCTCAACTTCATCAAAGTTTTCCAATAGTGTCCGGTAGAGTCTCAAATTGTTCAAGTGAGTGTGTCTAGGTGGAAGTGTCATTCATGTTTTGGTGAAAGTAAATGATTCTAGTGTCAGAGGGTTAGAATGCCCTGATAGTGAGCTGGGAATCAAGTTGTTTTGAAAAGTGGATAGACTACACGTATTGAGAGTGATTGTGAAAAACTGACAGGACATGCAAGGTAGACGTTTGAAAAACTGTTTTCACATAGTAACGGGGAGACCAAAAAAAGCAACAGGGACAGACTAATGAGTCAAAAGGGTATCCAAAAAATTTGACTTTCTCTGAGAGACTACTATGCAAGTGCCCACTATCCTAGATGTGACACTCTGTATGCAAATTTTTGCAGAACCAGATGTGAGCCTAAGCATACAGAATGCAAACTTTTCCCCTAAAAATGATGCAAGATTTACCAGATGCGATGTAGTATTCTGCATGTGAGTTTTCACACCTAATGCAGGCCAAGATTGACCAAAAATGACTGTGTACTTTTTTTGGAAATTTGATGTCTGATTTGTCTTGAAGTTCATGCAAATTTGTCTGATAATAGATTGTTTTTGAGTCTTTCCAGTGAGTGATAAAGACAATATATAGCCAAAGGACTGATTTTTGTTGCTTGTTTGGATGATTTATCTTTTTAGTGAACTTTCATATACGTCAAGTAGAGTTGCATTGTTAGGGGTAAACAAACACATTCCTACGCCCTATTTTCTAGGTAGAGGATGTGTTGACGGGGTTTTGCTGACCGGGTCTGCCAACAGTCATAAGTTGTCACTGGGTTCCGGAGTTCGAATAAATCGGCCAACTCCACCTGCAAAGGTTGTCTAGGGGGAAATAAATCCTCCGGGCCTTCAAGCACCTGGGTGTCAGATCACGATGGTGCGGGGCTCGGTTGGGAGAGGTGACTGTTTTCGAGGGGGATAGCTGGTTACTTCAACTCATTCCTTAGGAGATTCAGAATAGTAAGGGTTTCCTGGAGCATTCTACACTTAGCAAATAAAATGAAAAAGATCCTGCAGGGTTAGAAATGTTTATCTAACTATAGTCATGCTGAAAAGTCCAGAACATCAACAACACTCTGAAAGACTACACTAAATACCGAAGAAATACACAACCATCAGTGAGCATTTTATCAGTAGCAGAAATAAAGAGGTCATTAATCTACTTTAACATATCAGAGTGAAGGACATACAGAACATTAAAACATGAAATACCATTAACTCAGAAGCAGAGACGTTAACAACTTCATTGCCAAGAATCCTTCCTTCTTCATTAATGTTTAGTCCAGCAAGCACTGGTGCGTGATACAATGGTGGCTCCAAGGGAGCATCTAACTACCAAGAATAGAACAATGGAGCATTGAGCTCTGCAACTAAGACCAGAAATCACTTTGCTATTTCTTATGGACAATAAAATCATCAATTTCGCCGACCCTTGGAAACGGGCCGATTTGCCTATTTATACAACTCTTTCTAACCCTAACCTTATTTTACTGCGCTTTAATAAAATACAATATCTGGGGGCCGGTACTACCTGCGCCACCCTACAAAAGACCTGGAGACGGAATAGGTCTGCCATGTCAGAAGAAGAAGACAAGAAGATACATCAAAAGAATCGGCCTCGAGAAGAGAGCCGGAGAGAAGAAAGGATAAAGTAGGTCCCCCGGGGACCGAGGCTACATGCCTCATAAATGGGAAATGCGGTGCCCTGTCTCCAATGTGCTAGGTGTACCTTTGAACGGCGCCTCGAGAAGATCACCCTGTCAGAAGCCAACTGCCAAGCCAATGCCTCTTGATATGCCCAACTACCCTCTGACAGTCTTTATTAACCGCCTCTGAAAGTGACCGATCGACCTTGGGGACCGGGACACAGATCACTATAAAGAACATAAAATTGTGGATCTGAAACTCCAGGGTCTGGGAACTTACATCCCCAAAAGAATAAAGAATGCTTCATGCTCAAGTTTCCCCGTTCCCGGTGAACGCTCAAGGCTATTTATTATCATTGAAGGCCTGAAGGATGTGGAAAATGCCATCTTCATCAATCTTCCTTAGGCTGGCCCTTCTGTGTCTGGCCACTTCAACTTGTTCCGCCAAGTCTGGAACATTATTTTGGAACTCATCTGCCATCCTTGCGGCATCATGGCCCTTAAGCACCATTTTGGTCAGTTTTTCCATTCAGGCCCCATCCATTCCCTCCGGGGATTGATACCGAGATGCCATTCTTTCATCAAAATTCCCCAACACTGACTCCTCGGGGGTATAAGTATTTGTGCCAAGGGGATCAACCCCAGAATCTTTTATTACAAATGACTTGTATAAATTAAAAGAATACTTCATTGTGTTTATCTTTTCCTGTAAAGACTCTACCAGTTGCTTGGTTACCTCCAATGTGAGGTCCAGTCTGGAGTGCTGAGCCTTTACAAAATCAAATGATTCCTCACCCAGAATTCTGGATTTGAAAATTATGTCTTCTCCCAGGGTGAGGAGCTCTTCGAACTCTACCTTCCACGCCTGGTAATTCTTAGCGTCACTCTCCCACTGCTCAATCAGTGCCTCCACCTGTAAAATAATCTGCCGGGCCGTATATAAATCTGGGAGAGTGGCCGCTAGGAAACGCCGGGTGTTTCCTATTTGTAGAGCGACCCAATCGTCTACTGCCTGGGCCTTCTTCTTCATTACTCGCAGGGAGTCTATGTCGCTCTACGGTAATTCCTCTGATGTGGAGGTCTGTGGAGGGGCGGCGTTGAGGGGTCGGGCCAGCTCTGTAAGTAACCCCATGAGGTTTGCACTCCTTTCCTTTTTTGCCTTGAGCCTCTGGGCCTCTTTTTTATATCGGGCCTCCACTGCCCTTGCCGCTTCTTTTAGCAGGTCTACTTCACCCTGCTTTCCCCTTTTGCCCAAGGATACCTCTGCGATATTGTAATCCATGGGATCCGCGGTCGCTTCATCGACGTCTGGGGGAGGTGTTGCCACTACCGCAACTGTTTCTCCGCTCGGCCCAGTTCGAAGGGTATGAACTGTCCGGGCCTTCTTCGCTTTTGGCGGGGCCTAAGCTGAGGCCATCATTTCGGCTAGGGAGATAGGGACTGTTGGAGCGGATTGGGCTTTCCTTTTTCTGCTTTCTGCCAGCCATGGAGGTGGGAGAGGTGGCCTTCCCGCCAGAGTTTGTTCTTCAAATCCTCTCCCAGTGTCCGGTGGCGGTTGCTCTTTTTCAACATGTATTTCCTCTGTTTCTTTCCCTGCCGGAACCTCTTCTTCAGCAACATCTTCAACTTCTATCTTCTCAGCCTGGTCCTGGATGTCAATTGATGTGTCTAGACCCTAGTCGACTTCTTCAGGGATCTCTTCTTCATGTTTCTCTTCTTCTTCTTTTGTCGGTAGTAGGGGCGGTATCGGGCCAAGATTCAGAGTTTGGGCCACTATGATTACCTGCCCGAAGGTTGCCCCCGGGAGTGGCCTTGGGAATGAGGCGACTGGGGTTACGGTTGGTCCCAAAGTTCCAGGTCTGCGTTCCCTAGCAGATGCATTTTGTTCACTCGGTGGTTGTTGGTCCACTCTCGGACCTTCTGTTCTTGGGGCCCCGGAGATAATCTCCGGTTTTGGCCTTTTGTCTTCTGTTTGCTGCTCTTGTTGTCCCGTAGCTTCTTCTTCCTGGTCTTTCGGGTCCATAGCCTCTTGTTCTTGCTCCAGGACTTTCGTGCCCGCTTGTGCATCATCCCCTTGCAGATTTCTGAACTCATCGACTGCAAACATGTCAAATTCCTCTGCTAGAGGGAGACTGGCTGGGATGTCCGCCTGTTCTGTTTCCTTCTCCGGTTCCGGGGAACTAGAAGAAAGGATTTCCACTTCTTTTGGGAGAGAAGCCCTTGGCACCGGTTCTGCCTTGGGCTGTTTGATGTGCTTTCTATTCCTCTGGGTGATCAGAGGCAGCCCCGCATCTGCTATTGCTGCTGTCTCCATAGGATCCACCCCCGTCGCCTTCGCCATTAAGGCTGCCACCGATGGGGAGGAAGGAGGAAGAATTGGTCCGGCCATTAGCAGGGGAGTGGCGAGCCTTGTGATCAACTGCTCCCTCATTTGTTGGGAGGCCGCTACAGATTTCCTAATCTGTTCTTGGATGGGGACTTGCTGCACGGGGGGAGTTGTCTCTATCCCCTTTCCTTTATCTGTGCCTTGCGCAGAAGTCCCGGCCCCTCGGGTCAACTTTAGTACCGGTGGTAGTGTTGCTTTTGGTACCATCCTGGAGGCTAGGCGCGCACTCCTGGGGCATGCCTTCTTAAAATAGGCATGACTTCTCTTGACCACCTCCCGAGTGAAGTCCTCAATTGTGTGGTCCTCCTGGATAGCCCAATTCATTGGCGCTAGTTGCATTTTGTCGATCCCCTTTTCTTTGTACTGGGGATCTATGGTGGGGGCGTCATCTGAAAAGCCCGCTGGGAACCTCTGGAGCTTTAGCTCCTGCATCATTCCGGTTGTCATTCTATCATAATACCGGCTGTGCACATCCATATCATCCTAGCGATTTGCCCAGAAGTCTTCCATGTGTGTGTGGTGGGGGTTCGCAGCCCGGGGTAGTGCCATTGCAATTCTGCCATGCGGATCAAAATTTTTTTGCGCCAGATAAAATTCTTGCAATTTATAACATTGAAGCTCATTATCTGCCTCCTTTGCGGTGGCTAGATTGCAGGTGTAGTTCCCACAGGAGATTGGGAACGAAACGTTTGGGACCTTCTTGTGAGCCAAGAGGGTATGCAGCTCTATCATCTGCCGGCAATATTCCAGTAGCACGATCTTGTCCCCGCAATGCTTGGGCAACAAGTAGGGTTTCCCAGAGAAGCCGGCGACCCTAATGTAAGTGTGCTGCTGGAACTGGATGTAGTAGTGCCCATAACTACTAACCAATTTCATCGCCTCAGTAGACAGGCGGTATCCGGCATCTCGGGTGGGTGTGAGCGAATGGTAGTAAACGAAGGAGTCGTTTACCCGGCAGTAACTGGGGAAGCTGGCTTCCCATTGAATCTGTGGGAAATGGTCCCACGGTGCTTTCTGTCCCCGGCCAAGTCTGAGAATGCCATCTATAAGTAGGCCATTGGAGTGGGGCCTCTGTTGGGCCAAAGCCCAGAAAACATAAGAAGTCATATAGAACTTCTTCTCATTCAGCTGCAGGAACTGGGAGTCGACATGATTGGAAATTATGGTCGCCTAGTCGAAGAATTCTCCCTTAGTGGAGATGCCCAGGAGGAAATAGTACATCCACTTTGCAAATTCCTGGGCGGAGGGTTGCCCAAATACCCGGGCCAATGCTATCACCCCCATTTGGATGCTTTCCTTGAATTCGGAGCGGGGGATATCTATCTTCATTCTTTTTGGATCCCTCTTTGGGACCTTTAGCTAGTGAGTGTTCATGTACACCCGGGCGGCATCCTCCAGTTGGTTGAATTATTTCAAGGCCTCTGTCCTTGTGACCACCGAGGACCTATCAAATTGCGGGATACCCAGGCCTGCTTGGAAAGTAACTGGGTCAAGGGACACCAGTGGAGTGGGGAATCCCGTAGGTTCTGCAGCCGCTAACATAACGGCCCAGATGGAAGAGTTATAGTTGGCAGTCAGGGTGAGAACAAGCTCCGGAGACTGCATGGAGCATGGGAAGCAAGCTGCCCGGAGAATTCTGGAACCTCCGACGTTGGTTGCAATTTTGTCTCCAGCCTGTCGCTGGATATGCATTATCTTTACTAGGGCCTGCATTTCTGCCCAAGTCCCGACACTAGGGTCGATCATCAATTTTACCTGGGACTCGATCTTTGAGCCTGCAATCTCCTCACCCTGCATATACTTCATGGTGAGGGGCAGCTTTGCCAGGGCCTTCTCTATTTTTGACTTTGCCGCTGCCCTGGTCTCGGTTGTGGATGGAAACTTTGGACTTCCGGGAGGAGATGATGCAGATGCTTCAGACATGGTTGTAAAATGAAGTCCGGACCTGCAAGACAAAGCGACCGTCAGAACATATTCATCAAAATAAAACAATAACTCCGGGGTCCAGAGTTCTTACCACCCCGCCGTTTGCTTTTCCTGAAAAGTTAGTTTTTCGCGCAAGTATCCGAAAAGCAAAACATAAACTTAGCATTTTCATTGTATCTCCGGGTTCAAAATTTTTTCACACTTGAGGATGTCATAGGATGAATGGTGGAAAGAGGCCCGAGGCCCGGAGAAATGACCGTTAGCAAAGAAGAACGTGGAAATAAGTCCACGTGGATGCCACGTGCGCTGGCATTGAATATATGTGATGGCACTGGCGGCGGAGCCAACTATTCGAACGCACGAAAAGGGAAAGCCACTTGGCCAGAAGTAATTACACGCATGGAAAATAAATGAGGCTCTGACAACCTTGATGGAGGAGAGAGAAAATTGCCTGTTTGAAACCGGCCGAGAGCCGAGTTTCAAACAGGTGGTTTTCTGCCTCGAAACAAGCTTTGAAGCGAAAAACCAACAGCAAGGGCGACTCGACCAGCTCGTCGAGCCACCTGAAAGGATATACAGAGAGCTGAGGGGTATATACATGGAATAGAGGAGATATACAAGGGTTACCTATAGAAATATACATATATACATGAATATACACACGGACGACTCTCGCGGGAAAAACCAGACGAAGCTGAAACAGGAATATACAGCTACTCACATTATGCACATGTTATCTACAGGCTATTTACAAATTATTTACAGACTATCTACATCTGCGCAGAAGGCGGAGAACCTTCTGGCCGAGCCGAGCCACCAGCAAGCGGCAAAACCAGAAGAACAAAGAAACAACAGAGAAACAAGGCAAACGAAAACAAAAACAGACCAACCCAAAGAAAACCAGAAAATGAAAGCAAAGCGAAGAGGAGGGAAGCAGAGAAACCAACCTGAAAATGCAGAAGGTGGAGGAAGGGAAAGATTACCAGGAGAACTCTGCAACAAATTTGAATCGTCAAGCCATCGAGATCACCACCACGGAGCACTAGCGTATGTCTGAGAACAGTAGAAGGTGTTAAGCTTTGATTACCACAAATTTCTCTGTAACTGCTCTGCTAATCGCTTTGAAAATCACTCTATTTCGCTCTAAGTGCTCAAAGATTTTAATCGTGGTAAGTGTGAAAATGACAGGTGAGTCTATTTATACCCGCGGTGAAAAGTAATCCTCCTTACTCCGGAGATTTCAGGCCAAGCACAACCTCCGGACTCCGGGCCCGGGGATTCCTTACGATGATATTCCTAAGACTTAGGAACATCATCACAAAGAATCCCAGAGTCTGGAATCAAGCTTCCAACCAAAAGGCAACCTCCGGGATCTGGGATCCCGGAGGGGAAAAACAAACCAAGAAAATGACACACTTCGGGGAAGAAAACCCCAGAGAAAGAAAGCAAAAAGGAAAAGAAAGACAAGGCAAAGCCGCAGAAAGAAAAGCAAAGCAAAAGAAAAAAGGGGGACCCAACATTTTGCACACAAAATGTAGGGACGGGGATGCAGGGCATAACAGGATGAAAATCCTTGCTCATTGACTTAGGAACACACTCAAATGCTAATCAGAATATAGCCATCACCGAGCACACAATGGCTCCAGTCATGATTTTTTATTAGTCGACTCCAAATGCAAGTGAGGGCATGATATGACGAGTGTCTTGGGGCAATTATTTTTTGCCTTGCACAAGGATTATCACTCTTTTGGAGATGAATCAGGTAGTTTTGTCTATGAAGTTTTTTTTTTATGATGGGGCAATCTGTTCGAAACCGTCTCCCATAGAATTGCACAAGGCAAAATTGAGGCGTATAGCCCTATGAGTACTCGAATATGTGTAGTCTCGTAAGCAAGATTCAAGCGGCTCCGCTCTACACATACCCAAGCATGTTCAAGGAATGATGTCAAAATTCTAAGAATAAAATTGATTCCGTCTTCCGAGGCTTTGGCCTATGAGGAAACAATTATTTATAGTCAGTTGGAATGGTTAGCGTAAAACCTGTCCTCACTTGGGCTATTTTTGAGATATTTTTTTCTCAACCGGCAGGCCCTCTATTGTTAAAATAAGAATATAAAGGATTAGTGAGCATAAGATTTCTAGATTTCTAATTCTTCAAAAGAAGAAGAGCATACTCTCTTAGTCCATGTCATTTTCTCTCAAAATAGGCAAATCAATGTTCATTCCCCTCAAGCTATGTTGAGCCTGATTTAAAGATTCCTAATTTATGAAAGAAGGATGCGTGAAAGAAAATTTATTTTGTTCAATTTCCCCAAAGTTAGATGATTTGCTTGTTCAATTTCTAATCTAAAACTTAGAAAATGAGATTTGCTTGTTCAATTACCCGCAATGTTAAGTGATTTGTGTTGTTCAATTTCAGATCCCAAAATAAATTAAACGATGTAACTTGTTTAGTTATCCCACAAGATTTAGTGATTTGCTTGTTCAATTACTGATTCCAAAAATGAATTAAAGTGTGAGTTTGTTTGTTCATTTATCTCCAAATTCCCTTCAAGTTTTAAATCAATGTTTGATTTTCTGATTTTCCTTTAAAGGAAAAGAACATACTTATCTAATTGATTTAACAAATGAGAAGAAAACATGTTTAGTTTGAAAGATAAAATGAAATAGAGGTCAAGATAAGGGGATGAAAACCTGAAAAACCACAAGTTAGTATCCTTTTTCCCCACTCTTTCAGCTCTGATGGTAATCTGAAAGCACAAGTTACGCTGTGAAAAAGAACAAAGACAATAAACACGCAAATGTTAATGGTTAGATTCTTCAATTTTCAACAAAGAAAACAGATGTGAGCCTTTACCAGAAATGACCCAGGGTATCCAGGATGCGAGCCTAGATTCTGTGATGCAAGGGCGTATCTCAGATGCAAGCCTTTATCACCAAAAATGAGCCTGTACCTGAAACTTGTGAGGATAAATTAGTGAAAAATGAATTAAAAATGAGGCAAAGTCAAAAATCTTGCCCCACAATGGGCGCCAGAAATGTGTGTGAAATAGTGCACCTGTTACCTGTGACACAACACTTCAATAGATCATTGCATTAGTGAAAATAGAGTTAGTAAAGCATGTAAATCCACTAAAATCGATGTATTGCTTTCTAACTAGGAGTGTGAAAAATAACATAATAGCCCTCAGATTATGCCTTTTTTAGTGACATATACAACCTAGCATGAAAGATTTAATTAAAACTAAGAAAGATATCCAATAAACATGCATTCTAGCTCCAAAAATCAAGATTATAACAATGCATAAACATGGAAGCTAAAATGCAATATGAATCTATATTAATCCTAACAACATAACAATACTTTTCAATTCTAAAATTAAGGGCCATTTGAGCTCAAAAACTCATTCTATTTATAGAAGAAATCAGGAGAGAGAGAGGGGACAAGGTTCATTAATGGAGGTGTAAAAACCATTAATGAGGTGTAAGAGACATAAATGCCAAAGGCCTTCATGAGGCATAGGCTTGAGGAATCTCCATTAATAATGCATTAATGAGAGAATTTAAGAGGCATGGTGAGGGGTGCAAGTCCAAGCTTGAGAAAGTGGACTTAGAGGGATTCAAGCTTGAGAAAGTTGACTTTCTCAAGTGGGTTGAGTTCCGAATCATAAATTTAGGAATGTGACATCATTAGGAAGTGGGTTAGGATAGGATTAAGATTAGGATTAGACTTAGCATGGGGGGAATATGTTGGGATGGGTTTGAACCCAGGGTTAAGGTGGTTAAGGTAGGTTAGGTTAGGGGTTAAGAGAAATATTAATGAAATGAATTATAATTAATATATTCATTCAAAAATAGGAATATTGATTATTTAAGCTTTTAATTGCTTTAGATAATTAATTAGGACTATAGCCAATTAATTAGATTAATTTAGGCTAGGAGATAGGCTTTTGCAAGTGATTTAGAATATAATAGGGATTTATTTGATTCCTTTTAAATTAATTACCTTAGCCAGGTATTGATTTCTATTAAAATTGATTGGTTTTGATTGGCTAAGGTGATTAATAAAATTGAGTGATTAAATCACTTAGGAGATTAAATCTGATTTGAATGAATTATGCCAGCCGATTGAAGAGTTGTCTGGACATAATTGGGGGTATGATCACAATTAGGGAAAATAGGGTTTATAGTTAGAGAAGACCACATTAGGGAAGTTACATTCTTTGCATTTAAACTTGACTATCTGGACCATGACAGTGAGAGTTTATTCACAGTCTTTGTTTTGAAAGAAAGATTGTCTCAGAAAAAAAGGAGTCTTAATGCGGGGGCAATAACTCGCAATCCAACCATTGGATGTGGCTTAATTTTAGATATGTTGTTAACAACCTAGTTGCGTAGGCTTTGACCGCAGTGATTGAAGAAATATGGTTGGGTTAAAAAGTTAGTTACTTCTGAGTACGGGTATATACAGAGAACTAGCAAGTGTCATTGTTCAACAATGGTGAAGAAAGACTTTGTTCATGCAGGTTAAGGGATTGAAGGTAGGAGAAAGGAATGTTGAGAGATTTTAGAGGAATATTAGATGGTTTTAAAGGTTGTGAGTTCAAGGGAAGGTTGGATAGAGTTTGGTTGCAAAGATTAAAGACATGACTGTTTATGTAAACCAGTGAGTTATATTTTATGATTTTAATGTCATATTTTCTAATTTTAATGTCAAGAGTGTTGTATGTCACTGTGAGTATGGACAGAGCCTTAGATGATATCAAAGTGTCTTTTATGGTAGAGTAAGGGAGACACCATATAGTTATGTCCATCAGTTTTTCTAGAAAGGAAGACAGTATAAGATGCATAATTAGAATACTAATATGCAAATTTACGACAAAGACCCTTTGGTTATTAATGGCCACAGAAAAAAGCTTCAAAAATGAAAGTTAGATGTTTGAAAAATTAAAGAGACCCTTTGGTTGTATAATTTCCCAACATTACAAAATTACACTAAATTTTGAATCTCGTCCATTCTCCAAAAATTTGGAAAGAGTATCATTTTATTCACATTCAATTCGAATTTAAATTCACATAAGCCCAAACAGGCACAAATTTAATCAAACAAGTAGGGAAAGGAAGGGTATTCAACCTATGAAATAAAACAAATAATAATGACTCAATTGTATTGAGAGACAAAGAGGTAATGTGAAATCCTACCTCAAACAATAACAAAAGTCCAGACAAATAGATAAAATTGAAAAACCCTATGTAATCAAATGAAACACTCAACAAAGTTAAGTAATATCAGCTACCGACAAAATTCTAATGGAGCAATCACTCCCAACAAGTAAATTTTGAATTCTCGCAAAGAGGGTTTGAGCAATTTTGGAGTTAAAAAATGCATAAATGAGGAAAATGAATTATATTTCCACATATAAAGTCACTTTTTGATCAAAAGTAAAAATGACTATAATAAAAAGCCACTAAACACAATAAATTAAAACCAAATAAAATAATCCAAATTCAACATAGATCGAATTAAACCTATCATTTAATTGTAATGTCACCACAACAAAATTGTCAGAAAGGATGAGTTAACCAATAATGATTAAAATCAACATTTATACTATAACTCACCACGACAACTGCATATAATCCAAAATCCACCTAATGAAAGGATGTTTTAGCAACATAATCATTCTTACATATTAAAATTTCATGAAACCATTTCTTTCATATTTAATCCTCAGTAACATCATAATTAATCAATTCATTTAAATCAAAGCATTAAATAACATTTATGATAATAAAGAACATATATCAATTTAAAACCCTAAATCAAATAACAACCAAACATGATAAGGCACAATATCCCAATGATCACTGAAACATACATCAGTGGGCCAAGAATAACATCAATACAAGATAACATAATCAAATATCCTTAGGTACCAAATAAACTAGATATCATCATATAGAATCATGTCACATCAAAGTATGGTCATCATGCAAATATGATCAACATTGAAAGCACAAGTAAAGGCTATCATCTATGAAAATAATGATATCGATAAAAGAAAAAGGATGTATTATAACCATAAGCATCTCGCAATGCCAACACAAGATCACAACATATGAACAATCACTAAAACATATAAAAGAGTCTAGCTCAGATCAAAATAAGATAAGACTTAATGCAAACACATAAGGCACTACATGAGGCCAAGCGAAAAGATGCCCCAGAGTATGTTGCAAGGTGTGTGCCCTTAGTCTCCTTGTGTTGTGCAGTGCAACCCTCAAGTTTATGACATGACTTAACTACCTTTTGTGGATTCTATAAGTCTAGAGGTTGTATCGGGCATTGTCAGCTCGATCGTTTGCTGCAATGACAATCACACTTGTAACAAGTGGTAACATAGCTTGGTCATAGGTTCAAACCCTTTGCTTGCGCTGAAGGGGATTGTTGCAAGTTGTGTGCCCTTGGTCTCCTTTTATTGTGCAGCGCAACGCTCAAGTTTGTGACATGTCTTAACTATCTCCTGTATATTCTATAAGTCTATTAGTCAGATCAGACATTGACAAGTTGATATTTTGGTGCAAATAAAATCACACTTGTAACAAATTAAATTAACTACACATCTTCTAATGCTTGTGTTGCCAAAGTTACAAATAACGCTTCACTAAAATAATTATTCTCCATTTTAATCCTACTATACGTGCTCTCCCTCCTTTTATGCAATAGTAAATCAAGAAAAATTCTTTTGTAAAAACTCCTAAAACATAGATCAATATAAAAAATTAAACAAACCCCACAAATAAGATCAAATTTGTTCAGGTTGCAGTGCCAACTGAAAAGAAACTAGCTAATCAAATATAACTTTCTACACAAATCTATACAAGAGAGCGAGTGCAAATATTGTTATACCCTTTAATTATTACATATTCATAAGCACATTGAAATAAACATAGATAGATAGATACATTCAACATAAAGTAAAATCATACCATAACATATACATGGGAAAATAATTATGAGAAAAAACCATGCTCCAGACACTCAGTTCAATTGTATCAATTATCAACAACAATAGTTATTTATGATCTTAGAGTTATGCTCTTCAAGAGTCTTCACAATATTACAATATTTAATAACTATGGAAACATAATGATGTCTCTATAAATCTTCAAGTTTTCATACAACACGAAATTAGTCACCACATATTTATTACCACTCCAACATGAATAATGTATTCCAAACATACCTAAAACAAACTCCAGGGATAATTTTAGTGGTGATTATTCATTATTTGGTGAATGTCACACATCGACGATCGGGGTTTTGGAAAATATATTTCATATATTGGGTTGGCCCAATCACACGAACTTTATAAATATTAAGTCAAATGTCGGGCCCCATCGCCCATCTGTTTAATAAATTTTCTACATTTATTTTACAATATCATCAATTGAATATAATTTTTGGACATAATAAATTTTAAAAACTCACCTACAATTTCAAAGTGGCCCCAAATTGATGACCTATATTTGCCAATAATTTTATACAAATATATGTATAGGTGGCCCCAATTTCACCTGACATTTTGTGGATGCGTGTCTCAAACCAACGCATTTTCACCAACTTTATTAATCGTAGAAAGTTATTGGAAGACCCATAATCACCTCAGAAATAACATAAGACATGTTATAATTATGCAGGCTTTTCCAAATATTTGTATACCTAATACCTCCCATCAAATTTGCCGAAAAGGATTGGTATAAATACACTCATAAATCAGGGTTATTGTACACAATTTGGTTTGGTCGGTTCTAATATCTCTATTTGATCGATAGGAAATTTTTAGACTGTTGAGTGCATTGGCGACTGTAATTGAGGCAAAGGTAAGTGTAATCTTATTCATGTTTCACCTGAGGTTTCACCTCTATCTATCTGCAACTCTACAATTTTGAGTTCATTCTTGGTGCAGGAGCACCCATAGGTTGTTTTGGAAATCTAGTTAGTTAAGGTGTGTGTGTGTGCCTTATGGAATTTTCAATTGTAATAAGCTTGATTCAAGATCAAGGTTATGTTGACCATAGCATAGGGGAGATAGGATGTGTTCAGTTTGAGTCTTAGGACCTTTTGGGAAGTGCAATTAGGGCTAATGTATTATAAAGCCTTCTAATTGGAACATGTGTCATGATGATGTCATCATGAATTAATTAGGGTATAAGGTAGGTTAGAATCCTATTTATACCCTTATTTGGGTCTATGGTGAATTTTAGTGAAGATTTGAAGCATTTTGGTATAGTTTACAAGAAATAGGAAAAAGTTGTCAAAGTTGCATTTTGCAACTTTGCAAAGTTGCTCCAATAAAATTTGAAAAATTTGGACAATTCATTCAAAGGATGCCCTAAGGGGTTGATAACTAATTCACCATCCTATATAAGGGGAACTTTGACCTTGTATCAAGTTTGGTTGTCACTGTACGGACCTACATTTTTGAATTGAAGGAAGCATATGTGACTGTGTGTGGAATCTTGTTGTTTTTGCATTACAGTGGTACTTTAATGGATAGGTTTTGGAATTTTAACAAGTGAATGATGTAGGGTAGTTTATCTTTGAACTCTATGTGGCATTAGATAGTATTTTTGTTTAGTTTTATTCACTTCTTGTAAATATTTTGTATCCTATACTGTTGCTGGTCTGATCCAAACAATTTTGTATTATGGAGTCATAACTCCTTTTCCCACTGTGGCTTTTGTCTAGTTCCTTGGGATTTGGAAAATCTCCTTGTACATTATTGGTGCAAGATCTTGGGCCCTAGAATGCAAGTTGGCTATTTTTGCAATGATGCCCTAGGTGAGCCAGAGAAGCATGGCTAGAGATCACAGTGAGTTTTAAAAGAATTAGGAGGGATTGAATGCATTGGTTGCTTCAATCAGAGCATGTGGAGAGGAGGACATGTGTGTGAGAAGATCCATGTACAAGGAGAAGTTCTAGTGAGGAGTCTTTTGTGGTGAAAGAACAAACCCTTATGGTTGTTCTCTGTAAAGTGGGAAACCCTTGATTTTAGGCTTGATTATAGCAACCCACTGTATGGAAAATTTAGGGAAGTAAAACCTAATAAATCTTAAAGGTATTCCAAAAGGATGTCAGGATATGAACCCAATTTTCTACCTTGTTGAGAAATTTTTGAATTTATGTGAAAAAAGGTGTGTAATTAGGCCTAATTCCTTGTAGCCCTGTTTTGTGCAAATTCAAGCAAGTTCTTGAAATTGATAAGGATTTCATTACAAATTTGTGGTTTGAGGCATTGTCATGAGTCAAATGCCCTAGGAAAGAACTATCCTCTCCATTGGTGATTGGTTTTGGTCATGTGAGAACATTTGGTGTGTGGGATGCAAGAAGACATCCATGGAGAATGTTAGTGATTTAGTTGATTTCATATTGGTGTGGATAAGTTGAAAATGTGAAGGATTGAGAATAGAATCCTTGTGAATTAGGGTTTGTGAGGGACCCTAATAGGCTAGATAAGTGGCCTATAGAAGATCCTAGGAGAAGGTAGGGTTGTGAGAAAGACTTTTACTTACATCAGATTGGTATCAGAGCAAGTTAAAGATTTGGGATTCGGTGTATGTCTCTATATACTGGTGAATCAATAGGGGAGATCAGTATGGTGACTAATGCAGAATTAGCTAAGGAGACGGGTGAGAAAAAGGAGAAAAATAGAATCCTTGAAGAAGCCCTAGATGAAATGAGAGTAAAACTACAAGAATTTGTTGATGAAGCCAGAGGTAAAGGCAAATAAGGTGAAAACAATGACATTGGTAAAAAGCAGATTGATGAGGAAGATATCATCCCTGAACCAGACCCTCCATTAAATGAAGCACCATTCTTGAAAGCCATCAAGGCACTAGGTGGAAAGGCATTAGAAGGTGTACCACTATTTAGTGGGAAAATGGATATTGAGGCAGTGATGGAGTGGATTGAGGGGATGGAAAATCATTTTAAGTGTGAAGGTGTTATAGAGGCACAAAAAATCAAGGTTGCAAAATCAAGGCTAAGAGGATCAACATTGACATGGTGGAAGTACCTGCAAGATGAAAGAGCTAGGATGGGTAAACAACCTATAGCTAACTAGAAAGCCATGGTGACTAAAGTGAAAGAAAATTATTTGTCAGAAGACTATGAAATACAACTTCATAGAAAGAGACAAGGTCTAAAACAAAAAGATTTGGATGTGGCCTCTTATATAGAGGAGTTTCAAAAGTTATGTCTCAGGTCCAAGATTCAAGAAGAGGAACCTATCAAGGTAGCAAGATACTTGGGTGCTCTAAAATGGAACATCCAAGAGGAGATAAGTTTGTGGACTCCAACTACTATTCAAAAGTGCCACCAATTAGCTCTTAAGGTGGAAGAAAGGAAAACAAAGAAAGGAGACTCTAATGTTAGAGGAAGATGTAGAGGAAGAGACCAAGGGGGTCATAGAGGTGGCTATCAAGGCAGGGGTAATGAACAAAGAAACCAGGGAGAGTCCAAGTTGAAAAATCATGGTAGTGAAACTACTCCAAGAGGGGGTTATAATAGAGGTAGTGGTACTCAAGGAGGCTCTAGTAGAGGAAGGGGTTCAAGTAGAAGAAACTCATACTTTGCAAGTATAAAATGTTATAATTGTGGTCAATTGGGTCACCCGACCTATAGATGCCCTGATAATCCTACTTCATTAGAAAATGGTAAAAGGATTGCGTATGATCATGAAGACACAACAAGTGTCAAGACACCTGAGGTTGATCACATTGAGTCAGAGATGGGAGAAAACCTAATGTTCAGAAGAGTTCTGATTAGGCAGCCAATCAAGGATGAACCCAAGCATAGGAGAGCTTTATTTAGAGTGAGATGTAAAATTCTTTGCAAAGTTTGCAATGTTATTAAGGATTCAAGCTCCATAGACAATATCATATCAGAGGAAGTTGTAAAAAAACTAAAATTAGCAAAGATACCTCATGTAAATCCATACAAAGTAACATGGTTGAACAAAGGGCAGAGTGTGTTGGTGAATGAGCAAACTTGGGTGGAGTTTTCTATTTCAAGGTAGAAGGATAAATTGCTTTATGATGTGTTGCCTATGGATGCATGCCATCTTCTATAAGGTAGGCCTTGGAAATATGATAGGGGTGCAGTGTATAATGGAAAGGAGAATTCCATATCTTTCAATAAAGATAGCAGAACTTTCAAGATTCAGTCCTTATTGGAGGAAGATGAGCCACAACCCAAGACCCCTAGTATCCTATTAAGTAGTAGAAAGGAGCTCATAAAAACCCTTAAATATGAAGGAATTGAATGGTATTCCATCTTGCTTAAGCCTAAGGATGAAGAAAAGCCTAAACAAGAACCTTTTCCATCAAAAATCCAAGAGCTACTTGGAAAGTACAAAGATATAGTCAGTGATGGTACTCTTGCAACTTTACCTCCTAGGAGAGTGATAAGTCATCAAATTGACTTTGTGCCTGGTGCACCATTGCCAAATAAGGTAGCTTATAAGATTACTCCAAATTGGAACCTAGAAGTGGATAGACAAGTGTAGGAGATATTAGACCAAGGACTAATCAAGAAGAGCATCAATCCATGTGTCGTACGTATGGTTTTAGCATCCAAGAAAGGTGGTAAGTGGAGACTTTGCATTGACTCTAGGGAAATTAATAGGATTTCAATTAGATATAGATTTCCCATTCCTAGAATTGAGGATTTGATGGAATGTCTTGGAAGGGCAATGTAATTCACTAAATTGGACCTCAAAAGTGGGTACCACCAGATTAGAATTAAAGATGAGGATGAATGGAAGACAACTTTTAAGACTACTGAAGGGTTGTATGAGTGGAGAGTTATGCCATTTGGCCTTCCAAATGCCTCTAGCACATTCATGAAAGTCATGAATGAAGTGCTTAAGGATTTCATAGGGATATTTGTGGCAGTGTATCTAGATGATATACTCATCTTCAGTAAGACAATAGAGGAGCATTTGAAGCATGTGGAGATGGTACTCAAAAGGTTGCAAGAGGAGAATTTATCCATAAATCTAGAGAAGTGTGAGTTCTTCAAACAAGAACTTGTGTATTTGGGGTTTGTTGTATCCCAATGTTCATTGAAGATGGACCCAAGCAAGGTGGAAGCTATTATAAATTGGCCTAGATCAACCATATGGGCAGAGGTAAGGAGCTTTCATGGGTTAGCTCAGTTTTACAAAAAAATTATAAGAGATTTCAGTGGTATTTGTGCACCAATGCTAGATAGCATGAAGGGTGGTCTAAATACTAAGTTTAGGTGGACCTCTGAAGTAGGGAAAGAATTTGAAAAGTTGAAGGAGAAAGTAGCAATGCAACCTATCCTTAGATTGTCTAGTTTTGATACCTTATTTACTTTGGAGTGTGATGCGCATGGAATGGAAATAGGGGGTGTGCTAGGTCAGGAAGGTAGACTAGTAGCCTTCTTCAATGAGAAGTTAAATGAATCCAAGAAGAAATATTCTTCTTATGACTTGGAATTGTATGCCTTAGTTTAGTCTCTTAGGAAGTGGAGACATTACTTGCTAGCAAAATAATTTGTAGTGTTTACTGACAACCAGGCCATCAGCTATATAAATACACAAGAAAATCTCAATAATATACACCTAAAGTGGATGGAATACCTTCAAGCATTCACACTAAAAATAAAGCATAAGAAAGGACAGTTGAAAAAGGTTGCAGATGCACTAAGTAGGAGGATGCTGACCATTCAAGAAGTTTAGTTGAAAAGCATTGGTATAGAGAGTTTCAAGGACCTCTATAAGGATGATGAAGACTTTGGTGAAGCCTACAAGGTATGTTCTAATTTTTAGAATCACTTTCACAGTCATTTTTCTGATTTTACCTTGCAAAGTGGGTTGTTATTTAGGGGAAACCAGTTGTGTGTTCCTAAGGGTGCAAAGAGAGAGAAACTCATTACAAAGAAACATAATGGTAGCTTGAGTGGGAATTTTGGTGTGAACAAAACCATAGAGTTAGTCCACATATTTTACCATTGGCCAAAGTTGGTAAGAGATGTGAAAAAATATGTTGAACAATGTGTAGTGTGCATGAAAGCAAAAGGAGGAGCTAGAAATGCAGGTTTGTATCAACCTTTTCCAATCCCTAATAGACCATGGGATTGTGTTAACATGGATTTCATTGTAGTTGTACCTAAGAAAAAACATGGAAATGACAATATCTATGTTGTGGTAGACAAATTTAGAAAAATGTCTCATTTTATCCCTTGTAGAACTACTCATGATGCTAGCAATATTGCACTTTTTTTTTATAAGGATATTGTAAGAATCCATGGACTACCCATAAGCATTGTATCAGATAGGGATGTTAAGTTCATGAGCCATTTTTGGAAAACACTATGGAGCATATTGGGTACTAATCTATCATTTGGTTTAGCTTACCACCCTAAGACTGATGGCCAAAATGAGGTGGTTAATAGAGTGCTTGGTAACTTGTTAAGATGCCTAAATAAGGAATATGGATAGACATGGGATGTGGTCATTTCCCAAGAAGAATATGCATATAATGACAGTGTGAACAAACCAACAGATAGGAGCCCCTTTGAAGTTGTTTATGGGATGCACCCAAGGGGTGTATGTGAACTTAGAGACCTTGGAGCCATGGAGTATAGGAGTGGTCATGCTGAAGACTTCACTCAAACCATGAAGGAGATTCAAGAGCAGGTGAAGAGGACTATATTGGAGTCTACTCAAAAATTGAAGGCTAAATTTGATGAGAAGAGAAAGAATGTTTAGTTTGAGGTAGGGGATTATATCATGGTACATTTGAATAAATCCAGGTTGTAGAAGGGAGTGCCTACCAAACTACAGATGAAGAGTGTGAGACCCTACAAAATCTTATCCAAGTATGGGGCTAATGCCTATAAAGTGGATCTACCTACTAAATTGAGCATCTCACCTATTTTAAATGTGGTAGACTTGATAAAGTTTAAAGAACCCTTAACTGAGATAGATGTGAATAGAGAGAAGGTTGGTAAAGATGTAGAGCCTGATGTTTTACCTCCCAAGATGCAAACAAAAGTAGATAAGGTATTAGATTCAAGGGTCAAGAAGACCACTAGAGACAAGGTGTACATGGAACACCTCATAAAGTGGAAGTACAAGCCATAGTCAAAGGCAACATGGGTTGCAGCTATAGACTTCAATAATTTGGGCATTGCAAATGACATCTTAGCCACATGAGTGACTTGAATTTCTTTTGTGGGGGAAGTATGGTGCAGGAGCACCCATAGGTTGTTTTGTAAATATAGTTATTTAAGTTGTGTGTGTGTGCCTTATGGAATTTTTTTTTGTAATAATCTTGATTCAAGATTAAGTTCATGTTGACCATACTATAGGGGAGATAGGATGTGTTCAGTTTGAGTCTTAGGACCTTTTGGGAAGTGCAATTAGGGCTAATATGTTGTGAAGCCTTCTAATTGGCACATGTGTCATGATGATGTCATCATAAGGTCAGTAGGGTCTAAGGTAGGTTAGAATCCTATTTATACCCTTATTTGGGTCTATGGTGAAGTTTAGTGAATATTTGAAGCATTTTGGTATAGTTTACAAGAAATGGGAAAAAGTTGTCAAAGTTGCATTTTGCAACTTTGCAACTTTGCAAAGTTGCTCCGAAAACATTTGAAAATTTTGGAAAAATAATTCAAAGGATGCCCTAAGGGGTTGATGAATAATTCACCACCCTATCTAAGGGGAACTTTGAGCTTTTAGCAAGGTTGGTTGCCACTGTACGAACCTACATTTTTGAATTGAAGGAAGCATATGTGACTGTGTGTGGAATCTTGTTGTTTTTGCATTACAGTGGTACTTTAATGGACTGGTTTTAGCACTTTAACTCATTCATGATGTAGGGTAGTTGATCTTTGAACTCTGTGTGGCATTAGATAGTCTTTTTGTTTAGTTTTATTCACTTCTTGTAAACATTTTATGTCTTATACTGTTGTTGGTCCGATCGAGACAGTTTTTGATAATGGAATCATAACTCCTTTTCCCACCGTGGCTTTTGTCTGGTTCCTTGGGATTTGGAAAAATAATCCTTGTACATTATTGGTGTGATATCTTGGGCCCTGGAAAGCAAGTTGGCTATTTTTGTAGTGATGCCCTAGACAATCCAGAGAAGCATGGCTAGGGATCACAGTGAGTTGCAGAAGCATTATGAGGGATTGAATACATTGGTCGCTTCAATTAGAGCATGTGGAGAGGAGGATATGTGTGTGAAGAAGTTCCATGTACAAGGATAAATTTTGGTGAGGATTCTTTCATGGTGAAAGAACAAACCCTTATGGTTGTTCTCTACAATTTGGGAAACCCTTGATTTTAGGCTTGATTATAACAACCCATTATACGAACAGTTTAGGGAAGTAAAACCTAATAAATATTAAAGGTCTTCCAAAAGGGTGTTAGGATATGAACCTATTTTTCCACCTTTTTGAGAAATGTTTGAATTTATGTGCAAAAAGGTGTGTAATTAGGCCTAATTCCTTGTAGCCCTATTTTGTGCAAATTCATGCAAGTTCTTGAAATTGATAAGGATTTCATTAAAAATTTGTGGTGTGAGAAATTTTCATGAGTCAAATGACCTAGGAAAGAACCCTCCTCTCCATTGGTGATTGGTTTTGGTCATGTGAGAATATTTGGTGTGTCAGATGCAAGAAGACATCCATGGGGAATGTTAGTGATTCAGTTGATTTCATTATTGGTGTGGACAAGTTGAAAAGGTGAAGGATTGAGAATATAATCCTTGTGAATTAAGGTTTGTGAGGGAACCTAATAGGCTAGAGAATTTTCCTGTAGAATACCCTAGGAGAAGGTAGGGTTGTGAGCAATACTTGTCCTTACATCAATTGTTATTTAGTGGGGACCAGTTAGTACTTAATGGTCAGTGTTGTGGTGATGCAATCAAGGTCGGAGGATCCAATAAAGGACTATCCAAACTTGTAGCCAACAATAAGAAAAACACAATGGAAACAACACAACACATGATATATCAATATCAACTTATATTATCTCAAAATTCCAATTACATGCAACATGTCGGGTTGTAAGGCCTTCCCGGTTAGGGCCAATTACATCAACAGATTCAACAAGATCTCACAGGATCCAACCTTATCCATCTACCCTATAGATGAGTGGAAGAAAATAGATCTAAACTTGTTCTCACAAGCTACCAAACAATCTGCAATCTTTGTCTACCCACTTACAACTATCTGTAGCAACTTACAATCTTTCATCTTATTAGCTTACTCTTTTATCCTCTCCCTATCTTCCCATCATTTCTCTATGTCCTCTAAACATCAACCTGGACTCTCTTTTATACAACACAACCACAAGTCAGCTTCTAAACAATAATTAAATGACCCAGTCAATCATACACTCTATAATGAACATATATTAAATGCACTAGTCAGCTGCAAATAATAACAAAATACATAGGAGAACACATCAACCCATATTTAGGTCCACACAAGATCCAATACCACAAATCCACATGCTCAAAAATCATCATGATCCCAATGACCCCCTCAAATCATAGATGCAATCTCCAATGTACGCCCAATCTATAAACACAAGTCAGCGAACCCTATCAACCAGTCGGTAGACATGCACACAGAGAGCCAAACCACTTGGTGAAAGACACAACCAAGAAAAACTCCAGCAAATAGACACCACCAATTAATATGTTCTTAAGAAAGACACCACCAAGATACACACTGAGAAACTACCATTGAGTAGTGTACCCCATGTAGAATATCACCAAAAACAACAACACCAAGCACCACCGAGTCCAGTCACTGAGTCCAATAGTAAAGCAATACATCTTCCAATTGAGAACTACCACCAAAGTGATTGAGCACCTCAAGTCTCCAACCAAGTTAACTACTAAAATATAAATCAAACCAAAACTTGTTTTGGTGACACATGATTGCTAACTACCCCAGGATGCTCCTGCATTAGACACCCTAGGTGCGAAAAAGATTTTCTTAAAAGCTGGGTGAACATCTGTTGGGATTCAACACATAGATCCCAAACTGGTTCATGTCTTCCAAGTTTTGAACCGACATACTCTTCCCTCGGTTCTTCTTCTTCTTCCTTTTACCACTAGTATTTGTTGATTTATCTTCATATTTCTGCACACTCATGCCTCCACCATCCACTGTAACCACTTGAGAACTACTACCAATGCTCAAGTTCCTCTTACCAATCTTTTCTCCCTCAAAGAAATCAAAGTAGACTTATGCACAACCTTTAGTATAGTAAATGAATTTCTTTTACAATCACGAATAACATCTTTATCATACTGCCAAGGTCTATCGAGTAAAACATGACAAGAACTCATCTCCATAGTGTCACATAATACTTCATCTCTATAAGAACCAATGTAAAAACTCACCATGTAATGTTCTTTCACCTCTACTACATTACCAACTTGTAACCAACTTATCCTATAAGGACAAGGATGCCTCAACCTTTTCAAACCAAGTTTCTGAACCATCTCCTCAACAACTAGGTTGTCAGTACTTCCTCCACCAACAATCACCTTACAACATTTACCACCAAACTTGCACATAGTCCTAAACAAGTTCTTCCTCTGACAAGAATCAACTTGCTTCAAAGGCAGAAAAGTTCTCCTAAGAAAAATATTCACGCCCTCCACCTTAGGTTCATTCTCAGCAACCTCATTCACCACAACATTTCGGTGACTATCGACCTTCTTATCTGTATGGGGAAATTCAAATGATCGATGTCCTTCACCAAAGTTATAACAAGTACCTCTGAACACACCTCTACCTATATTTCTCCTTGGATCAATAGGTTTTGGTTCATCCTCAACTCTCAGTTTGTCTTTACCAACTGCTCTTGCTTCTCTTTCCCTCGCGAATTACCATGGTGTCTTATTTTCAACCTATCTTCTGCCTTTAATGCATACTGATAAACATCTTCTACTGAGTCAATCTTCAACATACCAATCTCATCCTGGATATTGAATCTCAGACCATTGACATACCTCACCACCTTTTCCTTAGAAAATTCTCTATTCCCAGATCGAATAGTCAACTTGTAGAACTCCTCAGTATAATCTTCCACAATCATCTCCTTTTGTTTCAGATTCTGCAATTTCTTAAACAACTCAAGTTCATAGTCAAAATGAATGAACTTAGCCTTTAGCTTTATCACCATCAACCTCCACTGATGGATCTTCATCTCACCTTCTTCTTCTCAGTCCCTCTGTATTTTTTTCACCATAAAGCAACATGTCCCTTCAACTTAGTCTATGCCAACCTTACTCTAAGTGGATCTTCAATGTCTTCTAGCTCAAAGTAGTCTTCTAACTCACCGATCCAATCAATCAAATCCTTGGGTCTCAATGTACCTAAAAATTTGGAAACCTCCATTCGGTAGCTTGTACTCAACCGAGCTCCAAATATCTACAACCGATCATATATGTCTCCTCTAGATCTTTCTTTCCGATCGGCCCTATCATCTCCACTAGATCTAGCAACTTAAAAATCTTCGACATCTTCTTCATAACCATCATCAATTCTTGGACCTCTATGTAATCCAACATTTATGATACCTTCTATGATTTAATTCTTCATTTTCACCATCTTAGATCTAAATCTTTCTGTTATCCTTGCTTCTACCTCCTCAGAAAGATTTGCAATCGCCCTAGGGTCCAATCTTCTTTGAGGCATCTCTCCAGATCTTCATAAAACCTAAGCTCCACAAGAAATGAACCCACTCTGATACCACTTGATGTAGTCAAGGTTGGAGGATCCAATAAAGGATTGTCCAAACTTGCATCCAACAACAAGAACAACACATCATAAACAAAACAACATAGGATATACTAATATCAACTTGTATTATCTTAGAGTTCCAATTACATGCAACATGCCAGGCTGTAAGGCCTTCCTGGTTAGGGCCAATTACATCAACAGATTCAACAAGATCTTGCAGGATCCAACCTTATCCATCTACCCTATTTCTAAGTGGAAGAAACTAGATCTGAACTTGTGCTTGCAAGCCACCAAGCAATCTACAATCTCTGTCTACCCACTTACAACTATCTGTAGCAACTTACAATCTTTCAACTTATTAGCTTACTCTTCTATCCTCTCCCTATCTTCCCATCATTTCTATATGTCCTCTAAACATAAACCTAGACTCTCTTTTATACAACACAGCCACAAGTCGGCTTGTAAACAATAATTAAATGACCCAGTCGGTCATACACTCTATAATGAATAGATATTAAATGCACCATTTGGTTGCAAATAATAACAAAATACATAGGAGAACACATCAAACCATATTTAGGTCAACACAAGATCCAATTCCACAAATCCACACACCTCAGAACTCAGCACGATCCCAATGACCCCCTCAAATCATGAATTCAATCTCCAATGTCTACCCAATCCATAAACACAAGTTGATGAACCCCAACAACCAGTCGGTAAACACTCACACCAAGAGCCAGACCACTTGGTGAAAGACACAACCGAGCATAACTCCACCAAACAAACACCACCGAGTAATATGCTACCAAGAAAGACACCACCAAGCTTCACACACTGAGAAACTACCCCCGAGAAATGTACCCCGAGTAGAATATCACCAAAAATAACAACACCAAGCACCACCATGTCCAGTCACCGAGTCCAACAGTTAAGAAATACATCTTCCAACTGAGAACTACCACCAAAGTGATCGATCGCCTCAAGTCTCTAACCAAGTTAACTACTAAAACAAAAATCAAACCAAAACATATTTTGGTGACACCATATTGCTAACTACCCCAGGATACTCCTGCATCATGTGGTCACCAGGGAGACCTTAAACATATATTTTATATCTAATGAATCATATTTATATATATTATAGTATATTGTCACTTATTTAACAAGTTAACATTTTTTTTGGTAGCCTTTATTTTGTTGGAGATGTCAAACAAGAATAAGGGTAAGGATCCTGCATCTGGGGAAAGCAAAGAGAGGCCACTTAGGATAGCAAAACATAGAACCTTATCATTGTACTTTGGTTTTGGAAATGTTTTTGGCCAAAATTGGGAAGCTACTTCATCATAGTTAAATTTACAAGATTCACAACCTGAACCTACACAACATAGTGAAGAAATCGATGAACCTGATATCTCATATCATGATAAACTTGAAGAAGATTTTCAGGTAAATACCCAGAGTAGAAATCATGATATAATCAAGTTGGATGAGACTAAGAATGCCATAGATGATGATGGTGCGGGGAAGAAGAAAATAAAATGCAATTCAAAAAAGGATAGAAAACAAAAAAAGATCAGATGTGGGATCTGTCGAGGAATTTTCAAATAGAATGAGTGTCAAAGTATCCATTCACTAAACTAGTGGACAATCCAATTGAAGGTGAGTCTCTAGTAGAATGCAGATGTAAGATTTGCACCAAGATAACTAAGAAGGAAAAGAGGTTGTACAACTAAAAATTAACACCATAGAGAAGAATATGGGTAAAGTTTACGAAAAGAAAACCATAGATGGATTTGAAAAATCACTGATAAGATGGAAAAAAGGAGGAATATCAACATGTTAGGAATGAAAAATTATTTTAATTTTAGCATAATATACAGACAAACACTGCTAAAGTTAAAGGCTCTATTGAAGCTTTTTTTGGAAAAGAAATGGAAGTAGAACAAATGGGAAAAATTGTTCAGTTAAGTGTTGTCTTTTATATTTTGAGTAGAGGGCGTCCTATGACAGACTACCCATAATTGAGTTCTTTATTACACTTTATGAAAGTTTGTAACTATCCTAACAGTCACTGTTTAGTAAATAGTGGATGGGAATGGGCAAGTTGTCTTGCCAAGATTGAAAAAGAGGAGCTAAAGGCAAAAATTGAAGAGTCAAATTTTATTGCATTGTCTTTAGACAAAGTTACAACAGTAGATAATACTTCCCGGGTATGCATGTATGTTTATACTATACACAATTTTGTCCACCAACCTCATCTACTAATTGTTTCTAAAATGAAGGATAATACGACAGTGGAAAATTTATTTGAACTAGTAAAGAGTTTTCTAATTGAATATGCATGTATAAATGACATGACGATTGCCAAAAAGTTGGTGTGTGTTGGAGTGGATGCAGCTTCAGTAATACAAGGCCATAGGGGTGGTCTTTACACAAAGATATAAACTTCTTGTGCACCCTACATTACTTCCATTCGTTGCATAGCCCACAAAATAAATCTAGCTTTTGGATTTGTCAGCAAGCATGCTCCAGTACAAAAAAATTTGAAGTTTTAATCAAAGAGATCTACTAATACTTCTGTCAAAGTCCAAAATGATTTAGGGAATTTCAACACTTTGTCGAAAGAAGAACCGATGGAAACAAGCTTCTTAAGGATAATGATACCATATGGATCTCTTTAGATGGACCAGCGCATCAAGTTTTTTCAGAATATGAATCATTGCTTGGTCTAGTGAACTCAATTCGTGAAGAAGCAGGGCAACCGAAATTTCCTGAGATGCTACGAAGGTTAAGTAATGTAGAGAAACTTTTAACATTAATAGGTCTTCTCCCCATGCTGGAGGAAATGAGAAATATAATGAACAAGGGCCAACAAAGAGCTATGTATATTGTAGAATATGCTATGCAATGTAAATTGACATGCATGATGCTTGATAATCTCTATCGATCATGTGATGATGTAAAATTTGCCAGTTGGCTCAAAATCATAGTTTTGGACAATCTTGATAAATTTTTAAAGATCGGTGAAAATGGGGAGTTATGTGCAGAAGTACGTGGATTTGAGATACCAATGCACTACTTTGCCAGGGTCGAGTCCGAGGAACCAGGAAAGAACCCCAGGAAGTGAATATCAAGTGTTAAAAGGGAAGACTTTACAAAGATCATTGAGTTTGTAACTACTTATGTGAAGCACATTTCCTATGATATTTCCTCATATATTAGAGAAAGATTCCCTCTAGTACAACTACTTGAATCCATGGCTATTGTGTTTCCTTGATATTGGAGTATCAACAATTTGAAAGTTTTTTGAACTAAGCTACTAGCTTTGATAGATCATTTTTGCAAAACCAAAGAGTTCAATGGAGTAACTCTAAATGGAATTTTAGATGAATCTTGTTTGAGAGAGAAATCAAGCCATTTTTCATCGATAATGAGGGAAGAATATAATATTAATGTGGAATCCCCACAAAGATGGATCAATAACAAGGCTTTGGAAAACTCTAGCTTAGAGAGAAATGTTGATTGATTCAATATTAGAATTTTTCAAGCTTGTTGATTTATGTCTGACCATGATATTGGGGTCAATGGAGGATGAGAGGGTTTTCCGTGCATTGGGGTTCCTAAATTCAAATCTAAGAAACAAAATAGACAAGAATTTTCAAAATTGCTTGAGGCTCTATACATTCAGGTATGATGTTAATACTTTTCCTTATGATAGGGAATTGAAATTGTGGAGGAATAAATGTCAAAGAAGAGGGTTGGGAAACATTTCAAACCAAAGTGGGAGTGCCAGAGACAATGGTGTTAGTGACTCATGTACTAGTAGCATTGAACTTCAGTTAAGCAGAGGTATGCAGAGTGAAGAAAACATAGCGAAGAACCAATGAAGCTGTGATGTTGATGATGATGAATCTGAGGATCCCGATAATGAGATGATGTGGCAACTTGAATCATTGTCAAAGTAGTAGGTCCTAGGTATTTATTAAACTTATTGTTGTAGTATATTGTGAGCATTTGTATCTCATCATCAATCATGCATAATAGAATATTCTCATGTCAAAAACATGAATGTGGTTGATAATGTCATCAATTCTACAATTAATAATGGTTTTACTTTTCATTAGCATTATTCAGCTCATATGGTACAATTATTGAAGATTTTCATTATTTTTTTGAAAATATAGCAATTCATATGATACAATTCATAGAGATTCTCATTAATTTATTTACAAATATGATACAATGTAACAATTCATTCATTAAAAGTTGTAAGTACACAACTCTGTGTGATACCCTTAGAAAATGATCCTGAATTCCCTTTTATAGAAACAAGGGAGCAACAACAACTTCAGGTCAATTTGCCTCATGTGAAGTCTCAAAATCAAAATCAGTAAGACAAGTACAACATATCTGCAACTGTACATTTCTGCATTTGACATGTCAGTTTAGTAAATTACCAATAGCATCTGATTTGCTACATTAATCTTGTTCAAAAAACAAAGTTCAAACTTTAAACTCAATTCAATCCATTAGAAATAAAATATAGATATGATTGAAAGTACTTTCACATACTATGATTGATTAGATGATTCTGCCAATTTTTTTAGTATGCTCCATTCTGCATCGTTTGGAAGGTCAAATTTTTTTAAGTTATAGTAAATGACCTGTAACATCGTCATCCATCCATACTTGGAAGAGTGAATTGAAAGCAATGATCCATCTAATACTACATTCAAATTTGTCAATGGTTTGATGCAATTTTTAATGCCTTCATGAGTTGTGTCCTGAGGAAGCTTGCCTAAATCAGACGTCATTGTGTCCACCAACTTTTTTTGTAAGCTTCTCTTCCAATGAATTTCGTTGATGATTTACTAGGACCAAGACCAAGATTCAACAAACCGATACTTATCATTTTGGTTTTTTGTGCATCTTAGCGAGCTTTCTCCCATATATGACCACAATTTCCTCTCCTTCACTTAGTTTTTGACATTTTTGAAATACAGATGTTACCTTTATTGTTACATGAATGTAGTTAATTCCCTTGCTTGCCAAAAACCTATCACTAGTTGTGTTTATTTGTTGCAAAATCTATTTTGCAATATTCTCTCTCTGAGAAAGATTTTTGTTCTTCTCAACGTGCTCTTTGAGCTTCCCAAAAATATATCTAAGAATTTAATTCAATTCAAACCAATCACACAAAGTATCACCATCAGCTTTATTCTCCCCCAAATGTCTTGTTTTACTTGCTTGACTGCATTTTTTACTTTGTCATTCAAGCCGTTTTTGTAAGTTTTAATTGTATTATTTGCCTTCTTTAGCTCTTCTCTCAATTCTAACAACTGGTGTTCACTTTGTTTTCTTATTTCCTTTGTTTCTCTTCCCACTGCTTTGATTTTACCCTCTCATTCTCTAATTCCTTATTTAAGTTATAGTTTGCACATGTCGTATTCTCCATGCTTTTTTATAAACGTACTGGAGAGGCTTTTTCATCCTCAACTTTTTTATTGCTCTCTTCCAATTTTTCCCTCAAAATTTTCCGTTCTACGTCCATATGTTCTTGTTGTGCAATTGCTTCTTTGGAGGAAGAATTTTTTTATCCTTTGTTGTAATTCTTTGCACCTGTTATCTATTGCTTTCTCCTTTGCCTTTTGATTTTCCAGGTTTGCCTGTAACTTTTCTATTCTTCCTAGAAGCTTTCCTTTCTCTCTCTCTAACTTCATCACTGAACTGTAGACCACTTGGTTGGTCATTTTTGACACATTTATCATGTCCACTTTTTAAATTTTTGATAAACCCATTTGGAGGGTGCTAACATGAAATTCATATGGATCTAACTAACTCTCTAGTGGATTATTATATCTAGTTGAGGGCATAACAATCATGAACTCTATCATTTCTTTGTTTGGGTCATATGTGGGAAATAACCTATTCGATGCAGGTTCTGTATCACGAGCTACAACAAATACATCCCTCTTCAATGTATTAGTATTTTGTCTATTCCTATTTTTGTTTGTTCAAATTTAGTTACATAATCATTAAAACAAAAATCAGGGGTTTCTGACACAATTGAATGTTTGAAAGGTGAAATAAAAATTACAGTGATGTATGAGCTTCCACCTGTGGTTGTAATAATTGCAGCATGAGGATTAGCATTAGTAACACCCCGACCCATTACAAGGGGAATTTTTGGATTGTTCAGAGGGTTTTGTCCTGAAGGTGTGGTAATTTTTGGACTCATAGTCATAGAAACCATTGGCATTGTTGTCATAACCTTTTGCTTCTTTACACTACCTTGATCTCTAGGATCCACATGTCTAGTGGTAATAGCCTTTTCAGACCACTATTACTACCCATGACATCCCCACCAGTGGGAGTGGAACTTGATTATGATTGAATCTGAGTGCTTGGGAAAGGTGGAACATGATTTGAAGCTAGAATAAATGAAGGTGCAAGGGTATCAGACTGAGTAGTACCTTTTTTTGATGAACCTCCAATTACTGGTGTCTCACCACGTTTTGGTGGAGTGGGTATGGAAAGTGGAAACTAAGGCCCTTGTCCTATGGGACACATACCACCCCAACCTAGAAAACCCATTTTTTCTATAATTTATGTCCCTTTGCTATATTGTTCTTTTTTGGACACATCAAATCCAGTAACAATTGAATATACATTAGTAGATGTGGGATTCATAGAATACCATTCATGCTCATTATCTTGACGATCATCATCATTGTGATACGCTTCAGCTGGATGCTCCTTATTCCATAAATCATTAAATATTTGATCCTCTTCCACTTCATAAATATCTTCAGTGGTCTCTGGCTCACCAAGATTCTTCCTCATTTCCCAAAAATCATAAATTTTGGTTTGAGTCCAATTACCATGTTTACATTGACCCACTAGGTCTTTTGGAATATCTTTTGTAGATGGTTGAGTAGCTATCTAGTAGAAATTATAGGATATCTCATGTTTCACTTTTCCTTTCTGCTTGTGCAATGCCATAATTTGTGATTAAAATTCTTGTATTGAAATATTTTTCAGTGGCGTATTTCTCCATCTCTTTTTTGATCTTGTCCCAAAACTCTATGTTTTTAAATTTTTCTATCAATGACATACTCTCATGTTGACATTTGTTGGAGTTCACATTCTCTCTAAGCTTTGTTCCAATTATGTTGAGTGGATCATACTGCTAGTGACTATCAAATGAAAAGCGAAAAAATGTAAAAAAACCTGTACCACTTTGAATCCTCTTCTGTCAAATGTGAACCCTCCAAATGAGAAAGGCAAGCAAGAAAATATCATTTTCTTTTGTTGACCACTAAAGAGTATATTTGTGCTCTCCATCTTATATACATATTCCAATGCAAATACACTCTCTTTCACATGTATTGGAAGTTTGTAGGGTTCTACCACTGACCCGTAAAACCTTAGCACAGTATAGTCTTCCATGAAGTACCAGTCATCAAATTGTATTTCACTTCTGAGTTGAATGCAATCTCTACAAGACACAAGAAATCTAGGCATTGGAGTGCCTATAACTTTATGATACACTGGTTCCAATAAGAAGTCTACAAAATTTGTATAGTTCCTTTTGTTATCACTCATCCTTATCTCATATGTCCTTTCATATATTGGATTTTGGACTTGACTTTGAAGCTTGTTTGTCTTAAATATTGCACAATGCTTTGCTAAAATAAGATAATACAAGTAGGTTGTAAATCATATGAAAAATAATTTCAAGAATGTTGACACTCACTTCTTTCTTACTATCCAATCCCAAACAAAATTCTAGCAAGGAAATACTATACTGAACCCATTGCACAAAAATATCATAATCATAAGGAGGCTTATGATCTAGATCCAAACTAGAACTACTTGTTATTCCTCTGATATACGAATCTTTCTGTATTGCATCTATTTTTTCATAATTCTCTAACAGCTCTCCTAGTTTAATGTGCACGTTTGAGTTTTGTAATTCAAACCTTAGGTCCAACAAACTAGCAAATTCAGTTTTGGTTATCGAAAAAATTTCCTCCTGAGTATTTTTATTGACAATTTCTTTTCTATATTCATCATAATTTTTGGCATAGACCATGACAATTTATGAACAAGGGAATACTTGAGGTAACACCATGCGTGTTGACCCAACAACCCACACTGTAATTTTATTTGTTGTTGCCTTTACCATGTTGTTAAATGGATAAAAATTTTGAATCCTTCATTGGATATTCCACTTATTTTCAAGTACAAATCTAATTTGCATAATTCCCTTATTTCCATGGATAATAGGATCATAAATATCATGGAATTCATTAGTGAAACCCGGTGTTTTTGATGAACTATAAATGATTGAATGTTTGAAGATGACAAAGTTGATGATCACCAAGATGCAAAAAGTAAATGCAAGACATTAAATCAGTTAATGTATTGTATTGTCATTAATGTCAACTTGATATGGTCTGATTTCTCATACACATATTGTCACAACACTTAAAGATCTAAAAAGAAAATTTTTTTGTCATCGGTAATCATGTACACCGAGTGATAGTAAACCCCAAGTGCAAAAGTTCACAGTGTTACCCAAGCAAGTGATACCCAAGAAAGCATTACCAAGCTAACTGCAGTTGTCACCGAACAGAACTGAAGTTGATGCCCGAGCTATCTGCAGTAGTCACCGAGCACAACTGAAGTGTTGACCAACGTGAACTAAAGTTAGGATACAACAAAACAACTTAGCTGGCAGGAGCTAATTATAGTGTTAAACTATTTGATTACTTTGTTTTCATCAATCAGTTAAAAGCTAAAGATAAGAAGGAGATTTAAAGCATGTTTTATTCCAGAAAACAAGGA
Organism: Thuja plicata; assembly: GCA_018584345.1. Lineage (NCBI taxonomy): Eukaryota > Viridiplantae > Streptophyta > Pinopsida > Cupressales > Cupressaceae > Thuja > Thuja plicata. The sequence continues at coordinate 5,484,890 of MU226272.1, read as the reverse complement.
GAGTTTTACAGATTAAAACTAAAGCAAGCATGGCGAGCTTTATGGATCAAGAAGTGATCAAAAAATAAAACAAGAAGGACAAGAACATTGAAATCATGTCTATATAAAGAGACAAGTAATTCATTATAAAAGAGAGGAACGCTAAAGAAGAATTTTGGTGAAGATAAGAAGTCTTCATAAAGATCTGATCATACAAGCTGAAGAACAGAGCTAAGAATTTTGTAGACACCGAGCAACAGAGAAGCAAGATCATTCACTGAGCAGAAGGAAGTGGAACAAATGAATTGAAGAGAACATTGATCAGAAAAGGTATTATGAGCTTACAATAGATCTGAACATATGCAAGATTAAATTGTATTTATGAACAGATCATCTATTGTTTCAGTTTAACCATTGATTCAGAAAATCTCCTAACAGAGTAGGATTTAACCATCCTTTATATATCTAGATATATCCCAAGGAGTATCAAAAGGTTTTCATGTTGACAACATAGTGAATGCTAGGTCAAGTGATAAACTATTAGTGATAAATCGTATAACAAGGTTGCACTTAACAGTGTGTTTGTAACCTTTAACATGGTTGGCTCTTCACCGAGCTCACTTCAGAAGAGTGAAATTTTTGGGTTACCAGTCCCAAGTGGTTTTTCCCCCAACTGGGTTTCCACGTTAAAAATCCACGTGTCAAATGTGTATATGGTTAATTTCTTTGATGTTTTGCTTTACACATTACTAAAATAGGATTGATAGGTAAAAACTAAGTTATTTAATGTATTTCGGTAAAGGTTAAGAAAAGATAGACTGCTATGCGGTAAAGCTTAAGGAAAAGATAAAAAGTATAAACATCGAGCAGTATATACATGTTAGATTTACAAAAGGCATACATGTTGTAGAACTAAAGATAGCTAAAGGTTTTATATTTGTGGTATAAAGTTTTGGGTTGACTTATTAGATTAAGTTTTGAGGCCACTAATTCACCTCCCCCCCTCAGTTATTCTAACAATTGGTATCATAGCTTATGTGCTTAGAAAGAGAGTTTTAAGACTCAAGCTAAAGATCACAAGATGAGAAAAAGGGATGTGCCTAAGTTGAACAAGGACAAATTTGCATCATGGAAAAGTAGGATAAGGCTCCACCTATCAGGTATTGGAAATGATGTCACTCAATACTTAGATATTGAATTTGTTTTACCTACTAGACCTCCAATACTTGATAAATTGAGACAAAAGCATGAACACAATTCTATTATGATAGAACTTGCTTCCTCACTCTCTGATGCTAGATTTGAAGATGTCAAATCATGCACCAATGCAAATCAAATGTGGGACAAATTGAAGCTAGCACATGGAGGAGATAAGAATGTGCTGAGAGATAAGGATGAAAGCCTAAGATGAAGGTTTGATGACCTAAGAATGAAAGAAGGAGAAAACATCACTCAGTACAACTGCATAATCAAAGAGGTTGTTAATGCTATCCGAGGAGTAGGAGTTGTACTTGAAGAAGAAACAATGGTAAGTAAAATTCTAAGAACCTTACTGCTTGTTTATGCTATTAGAGTATTTGCTATACAAGAAATGAGAGCAGTAGAAAATAACAATACTACTCTAGATAGTTTGATTGGTAGACTTATTTCATTTGAAATGAATAACTTTGACAACAATGTCTTACCAGCTATTGAGTCTGCATTAAAATCTTCTTTGAAAATAAGTAAATCAAGTCAAAAACACACTATGAGAAATAATAGTGAAAGTGATAGTGATGACCAAGAACTTGATGATATTGAAGCACTAATGGCTAGAAGATTGCATAAAGGCAAAGGTAGATACAAAGGTAAATTACCATTTGTATGTTTTAATTGTAAAGAGATTGGACACTTTGTTGCTAGATGTCCTAACAAAAGAAAAGAAGACAAAAACAATGACAGATCCTATGAAAAGAAGTTTGAAAGAGGTGATGACCGAGATTACTGAAGCAACCGACAATATGACAGAAGAGATAACTGAGATTACAAGGACAAAGGGAAGAAAGCTTGTTACCTGGCTGAGAACAAAGATGAAAATACTGACACCGAGTCTGATGAAGATATTGATGTGGTATTTGTTTCTATGAAGGATGGTTTAGACAAAGAAGAAAGGTATGTTGAGACTGCACTCATATCTAAGGTTAGTAAAAATGATGTCTAGATTATTGATAGTGGTTGTACTCACCAAAAAACTGGAGATAAGGAAAAGTTTGAAACTTTTGAATATTATAATGGTGGATCAGTAAGAATGGGTAATGACTCACCTTGTCCGGTTGAAGGTAAAGGAACAATCATGTTGAATAATCTGATCAGATGTGAAAATGCATATTAGGTGAAAGGACTTAAATATAATCAATTAAGTGTTTCACAACTGAATAACACAGGACACAGAGTTGCATTTGAGAACAAAAAGGCAAAGATATTTAATGAATTAGGAAGGTTGATCAGAACTGGTGAACAGACAAAAGGTAACCTATTCTATCTTGATGATATTAATACCACTTGTTTAATGGCTAAAAATGAAGAAATATGGTTGTGGCATAAAAGGTTATGTCATGTGAATTTTGACAACATGGTTAGGATAAGCAAAAAAAGGAAAGTAAGAGGTTTACCAAACATGTCAAAGCCCGACCATGTCATGTGTAAGAATTATCAAACAAGTAAAATGACAAAGTCTAGTTTCAAGAGAAAAACCTACACATCTAATGCTATTCTAGAGCTAGTCCATACTAACTTATGTGGACCAATGAGAACAAAGAGATGCTATGGTGATAAATAATTCATTCTCTTTGTTGATGATTACTCTAGAATGATGATTGTTATGTTCTTAAAAGAGAAATCAGAATCATTCAAGATGTTTAAATGGTATAAAGCTATAGTGGAAAAACAAAGTGGAAAGGATCTAAAATGTCTAAGATCAGATAGAGGAAGATAATTTATTTTTGATGAATTCACTAACTTTTGTAATGAGCATGGAATTCAAAGACAAGTTTCTGCACCAAGAACACCACATAAAAATGGGATTGTTGAAAGAAGGAACAGATCCATTGTTGATTATGCCAGAACACTGATTATTGAGAAAGGCATCACACAAACATTCTGGAGAGAAGTTGTCAGCACTGTTGTTTACACAATTAAATCGAGTTCAATTGAAGAAAGACACCAATAAGACACCTTGTGAGCTATGGTATGGATACACACCCAACGTAAGCTACTTTAGAATTTTTGGAAGTCAATGTTATATTTTGAAAGATGATAGAAATAGAAAGCTTGACTCCAAAGGTGAAGAAGGAATATTTCTAGGGTATTATACCAAAAGCAAGGCTTATAAATGTCTTAACAAATCCTCTAACAAAATTGTTGAAAGTGCAAATGTCAAAGTGGATGAATTTGCTAAGAAAAATGATGAGGAAAGAAGAAAGGAACTAGAAGACTACAACAAGTTTGTCTATAGTGAAGAACCTGACACTCTACCCAAGCAACAATGTATCACTCCCGAGTGACAGAACAATGCACCCAAGCATCAACCTGCAAACACCAAAAATTAGGAAATTGCTCACAATGATGTACCGAGCGATGAAGATTAGAACAAAGGTCAAGATGATGAACAAAATGATGAACAAAGAGATGAACCAATACTTGCCAAGTATGTCATAAGACACCATCCATATAACTAGATCATAGAAGACATAAGGGATAGAATGAGAACAAGAAGTAAGTCACTGAACACTAGATGTTTAATTTGTGATTTTGAGCTTAAATATGTTAATACTACGCTTGAAAATGAAGAATGGTCCAGTGCTATGAATGAAGAGACAGAGAAGATTGAGAAGAACAAAACATGGACATCTATACCTAGACTGGATGACAAAAATGTTATTGGTACCAAATGGATATTTAGAAACAAGCTAAATGAGAATGGAGAAGTCGCAAGGAACAAAGAAAGACTAGTATGCAAAGGGTATGCAAAAGAAGAAGGTATTGACTATGGAGAAACCTTTGCACCCATTGCTAGACTAGGAATCAAAATTCTACTTGCTTATGCTACTTATAAGGGATTCAAGGTATACCAAATGGATGTCAAATATGCATTCCTAAATGGAATACTAGAAGAAGAAGTATACATTGAACAACCAGAAGGGTATGTTGATCCTAACAAGAAAAACACAGTTTGTAGACTACATAAATCCTTGTATGGATTAAAACAAGAACTGAGAGAATGGTATGAAAGACTTCACTCCTATCTCATTAATATTGGATTTTTAAGAACAAGTGATAACAGTAATATGTATTTAAAAGAAGATGTTGATGATAACATTCTGATTGCTGAAATATTTGTTAATGATATCATATTTGAAGGTAATAATATGTTATCCAAATCATTTTCTACTGAAATGAGAAAAGAGTTTGAGATGTCAATGTTTGGGGAGATCAAGTTATTTCTTGGTCTACAGATTCTTCAAGAGGATGCAGGCATCTACATCACATAATCCAAATACATCAAGGAAGTTCTCAAGATATTCAAGATGGAGGAATCCAAGCTAGTTGGAACACCTATGGCAACCAGATGCAAGATGACAAAGGAAGACAAGTCAATTGAGGTAAATCAGACCCTATATAGATCTATGATTGGAAAACTCATGTATGTTGTACGTACCAGACCAGATATAACACATGTAGTTGGAATAATTGCTAGATTCTCTGATAATCCCCAAGAATCACACATGACTGCTGTCAAAAGAATTCTGAAATATCTAAAGAACACCAAAGACTATGGTCTGTGGTATAAAAGAGAAGGCAAATTTGAGCTTCAAGTCTATACATATGCTAATTGGGCTGGAAACATAGATGATAGAAAAAGATCAACAAGAGGATCATTCTTCATGGGTGACAGACTTGTCACATGGATAAGCAAGAAGCAAGGATGCATCTCTCAATCTACTGCAGAAGTAGAATATGTGGCTTCTGCTACAAATTTCTCTAACATTGCATGGATCAAGAAATTACTAGAAGGTATGAATATGAAAATTCTTGAATCATTGATTATCTATTGTGATAATAATAGTATTATCAACATTTCAAAGAACCCTATCATGCATGCTAATGTTAGAATGAATTTAGAATAACTGAGAGGGGAGGGGTGAATCAATTATCCTCAGGTCTAGATGTAGCAAATAAAAACTTTCTATATTCTAGATATACTCGGCAGCAGTAGCATATGTCAATAACTTTAATCATGCAGTTTACTGTCAATTGAAATTAGCTTGTAGAAACATAACACTAAAACAAACCATAAGCATTCACACAAGTTTACACAAGTATTTAACGTGGAAACCCAAAATGGGAAAAACCACCAGTAACATGATACCAAGTTTTCACTCTTCTGAAGTGATGCCCTATAAGGAGCCAACCCTATTAAAGGTTACAATAACACACTGCTAGGTGTGACCTGGTTAAAGGATTTAATCACCATGCCAGGTGTGGCCTTGTTAGAGAACTTAGAACATTCCACTTGAATGTCACCTTGTTAGAGGATTTATACAAATGACTGTTAGGTCAACCTTTTTAAAGGATTTAACTAATACAATGGTTAGAAAGTAATCAGCAATTGTGATCTTATACATACAACTTACTTTGCAAATTCAGATCCAATTACAACTCTGAGGTTAACTTACTGGATATCCTGCATTGTCATTTCAACCTTCTGATCTGCTTGGAAATCTGTCAAGCAATCACACATGCAACTCTTTGCTTCTGTATTCAGCCTTCTCTAGTAGATCATGCTAAACAGTAAATCAACTATGCAACTCTTTTGCATTCACAGCCACTTCACATTCAGCAGCACACTTCAGCATACTAAATGAATAACCCCTTTAGGTTATCATATACCTCTCTATCTAGGTCAGATAAATCTTTTGCCACTTAAACAAGATCATAGATCTTAGGTTAGGTCAGATCCAACAGATCATTCCATATTTTCATTACATTTACTTCTCCAAACTAGTCTCTAATTAGATCTTGAAACCATGCATTAATTATAGTTACCCATACATTAAATGATGTGGGTCAATCTTTAATTAACATTACATATCCAAATAAAATTAACTAAGTCATCCAAAGATCTCAAATCTCATCATTAATCCAATTACTGTAAGTCAGCCAACATCATTATTTCCACTCAGAAATTTCAATGGTGCTCGACATTGAACAACTTTGCTCGTCACAAGCAACTTTTCTCGGCACAAGCAACTTTGCTCGGCACAAGCCAAACTTGCTCAACACAGAACAACTAGAAAAACTATCTTTGAAAGATAAATAATTAATTTCTTTGCCAGAGTGCCAAGTGATCAAGTACCCTTTTAATTACCTTAACTCAACCATTCACTTGGTCTTCTTGTTAAATCTTCTTCATCAACAATAAATATGGTACTCAAACAGATAACAATAGTCTCACCAGTTAAGGTTTGACATCAATGACAAAATAACAATTGCTTGCATTGTCACTTTCCAAAAATCTCCCTATTTGGCATTGATGGCAACACAAAATATTAAAACAATGATTTAACAAGCATAGTTACCAACCAATCCAAAAATCACCCGTGTTCCTTGCTATGTACAAATTTTCATTAATGTCTTTAGCTTCATTCTGATTCTTATCTATAAAACATTTCTCCCTCTATGTCTATAATCACACTATAATCATCTGTGTCTAATCATCTGTAGACTCCCTCTGAGTAGATAATCACTTCAATGTTTTCAATAGTAACTTCTGCCTCTTTGTAATCTTTCCTTCTTTGTAATCTCTCTTTCTTAGCAATCTCTTCCTCTTTATAGGTAATCTCTCCCTCTTTGACAACAATGCCAAAGATTTCAATATCATTATCATGTAAATCTTCAGTATCATGTTGATCCTGTCATCTTGATTATGACTGATTTTCTTTTCTGTCCTTGTTCAACTTCACAACTTTAGCCAGCATCCTAAAGTGTGACTAACTGTGCATCAATGTGTCAAATATTTTGAATGTAATATTTGATGCAACTGTACCATATAGAACTTAATTAGCCTCAGTTAGAAGAATCACCCCCATTTTACCTCGTAGATACTCATGAGCATCCTTGGGTAGTGCATTTGTGAATATGTATGCTAATTGTTCTTTAGTGTTCACATAATCAAGTCTCACTTCTTTATTCTGAACTAGCTCCCTCAAGTAATGATACTTGATAGCTATATGCTTTGTCTTTGAGTGCATAACATGATTTTTAGAAATATTAATAGCACTCGTGTTATCACAATATATGACAACTGGGTCAGTGATTTCTTCCTTCATACCTTTCAATAGTATCTTCAACCACACAATGTTAGAATAGTTAACTACTACTGCCACATACTCATCTTCATCTGTAGATCATGAGGTGCAACTCTATTTCTTGCTTGTCTAGGAGATCAATCTCTTTCCTAAAATAAATGCTCCACCAATAGTGGTTTTCCTGTCATCAACATTTCCAGCCCAGTCAGAGTCATTGTAAACTCTGAGTTCAAACTTGTCATTCTTTTTGTAGTATAGACCATAGTCCTTAGTTCCTTTCAAATATCTTAGAATCCTTTTTACTGCCATCATGTGAGTTTCCTTGGGGTTAGCAGAAAACCTTGCAACAATTCTAATAGCTATGGAAATATTAGGTCTACTGTGTACAACATATTGTAGTTTACCAATCATTGATCTATAGAGTGTTTGGTTCACTTCTTTTGTGTCATCATCTTTTGTCATCTTCTGTCCAGTAGCCATGGGTGTACTCACTAGTTTAGACTCTTCCATTCCAAAAAAATTTAGTATCTCTTTGATATATTTAGATTGAGTGATATAGATACCATTCTTCATTTGATAAATTTGTAAGCCAACAAAGAAATTTATTTCACCAAACATAGACATCTCAAACTCAGTTTGCATCTTTGTTGCAAATTTTTGACACAAAACATCTTGTCCACTAAATATGATGTCATCTACAAAAATTTCAGCTAATAATGTACCTTTGCTTTTCTCTGTCTTCAAGTAAAAGTTGTTGTTGTCATTGGTTATTGTAAATCCAATCTTGATCAGATAACTGTGTAATCTCTCATACCATGCTCTTGGCACTTGCTTCAATCCATATAATTATTTGTGCAATCTGCAAACCATATTCCTTTTGTTTGGGTTTACAAAACCATCAGCTTGCTCAATATATACTTCTTCTTCCAAGATCCCATTGAGAAATGCAGATTTCACATCCATTTGATAAACTTTGAATCCTTTATAGGATGCATATGAAAGTAAGGTTCTGACACCTTCCAATCTTGCAACTGGGGCAAAGGTTTCACCGTAGTCAATTCCTTCCTCCTATGCATAACCCTTGCATACCAGTCTAGCTTTGTTTCTTTTCACATCTCCATGTTCATTCAGTTTGTTCCTGAATACCCACTTTGTACCAATTACATTTTTATCCTTTGAACTAGGTACAAGTGTCCAACTTTTGTTCTTCTCAATTTGTTCAATTTCCTCATTCATTACTTGTATCCAATCTTCATTTTCTAAAGCATCTTTCACTGTTTTGGGCTCAAATTCACATAACAGACATGTCTTATTTTTCAACTTACTTCGTGTCATAACAGCAGAATCCTTTGATCCAATGATTTGATCAGAATTATGATTTCTTCTGACATATTTTGCTAGGGTAGGCTCAGTCATTGCTCTAGGTTCATTGTCTGTATTCATTTCTAGTTGATTCTATGAATCGACATCTCCATCAGATAGCTCAGAATTCACTTGTAGTTGCTTGGTAACTCCACTCTGTGACTCAGCATGTGCCTGTTGTTGTTCAACAGTAGTCTCAGGTAGTGAATTAGAATCTTCCTCATCCAGATATACAAATGATCTGTAGCTTTCAGGCTCTTGTGTACTTTCAGCTTCATTTCTTTCTGCAAACTCATCAATTCTTACATTTGCACTTTCAACAATTTTGTTAGTATTAGAATTCAAACATTTGTAAGCTTTTATTTTTGTTGAATAACCAAGGAATATGCCTTCTTCACCTTTAGCATCAAGTTTTCCATTTCTATTGTCCTTCAGTATAAAACATTTGCTTCCAAATACTTTACACTAGGTGCATAACCATACCAAAGTTCATAAGGTGTAGCATTTGTACCTTTCTTGACTTGAACTCTATTCA
>MU226272.1:5440687-5473871 GCA_018584345.1 Thuja plicata | reverse complement strand
TGCAAGTTTGTCCCACATTTGCTTTGCATTTGTGCAGCTCTTTATATCATCAAATTCTGAATAGCTCAATGAGGAGGCGATCTCCAACATTGCTTGATTGTGCTCTTGCTTTTCTTTTAGTTGTGCAACTGTGAGAGGAGTAGTAGGTGGTACATAGGAATTTTCAATAAGTCACTTAGCATCATCTCCAATACCAGCCAGATGTAGTTTCATCAAACTCTGCCATGCAGGGAAGTTATCTTTGTTCAGCTTAGGAACCTCCTTCTTATACATCTTGATCTTTTTTCTCAAAGTACCTTCAAACTGTTTTCAGCACACCAATGCTCTGATACCAATTGTTAGAATGAATTTAGAATAACTGAGAGGGGAGGGGTGAATCAGTTATCCTCAGGTCTAGATGTAGCAAATAAAAACTTTATGTATTCCAGATCTACTCGGCAGCAGTAGCATATGTCAACAACTTTAATCATGCAGTTTACTGTCAATTGAAATTAGCTTGTAGAAATATAACAGTAAAACAAACCATAATCATTCACACAAGTTGACACAAGTATTTAACGTGGAAACCCAATATGGGAAAAACCACCAGTAACATGCTACCAAGTTTTCACTCTTCTGAAGTGATGCCCTGTGAAGAGCCAACCCTGTTAAAGGTTACAATAACACACTGCTAGGTGTGACCTAGTTAAAGGATTTAATCACCCTATCAGGAGTGTCCTTTTTAGAGGACTTAGAACATTCCACCTGAATGTCACCTTGTTAGAGGAATTATACAAATGAATGTTAGGTCAACCTTGTTAAAGGATTTAACTGATACAATGGTTAGAAAGTAATCAGCAGTTGTGATCTGATACATACAACTTACTTTGCAAATTTAGATCTAATTACAGCTCTGATGTTAAATTACTAGATAGCCTCCATTGTCATTTCAACCTTCTGATCTGCTTGGAAATCCGTCAAGCAATCACACATGCAACTCTCTTCTTATGTATTCAACCTTCTCTGCTAGATCATGCTAAACAGTAAATCAACTATGCAACTCTTTTGCATTCACATCCACTTCACATTCAACAGCACACTTCAACATACTAAATGAATAACCCCTTTAGGTTATCATATACCTCTCTGTCTAGGTCAGATCAATATTTTTCCGCTTAAACAAGATCGTAGATCTTAGGTTAGGTCAGATCCAATGGATCATTCCATCTTTGCATTACATTTACTTCTCCAAATTAGTCTCTAATTAGATCTTGAAACCATGCATTAATTATGGTTACCCATATATTAAATGATGCGAATCAATCTTTAATGAACATTAAATATCCCAATAAAATTAACTAAGTCGGCCAGAGATCTCAAATCTCATCATTAATCCAATTACTGTATGTCAGCCAACATCACTATTTCCACTCAGCAATTTCAATGGTGCTCGACATTGAACAACTTTTCTCGTCACAAGCAACTTTTCTCGACACAAGCCCAACTTGCTTGTCACAGAACAACCAGAAAAACTGTCTTTGAAAGATAAACAATTAATTGCTTTGCCAGAGTGCCAACTGATCAAGTACCCTTTTAATTGCCTTAACTCAACCATTCACTTGGTTTTCTTGTTAAATCTTCTTCATCAACAATAGATATGGTACTCAAACAGATAACAATAGTCTCACCAGTTAAGGTTTGACATTAATGACAAAATAACAATTGCTTGCATTGTCACTTTCCAACAGCTAAGACAAAGCATATTGCTATCAAGTATCATTACTTAAGAGAAAAAGGGAAAGAGAAAGAGGTGATACTGGAATATGTTTAATCCAAGGAACAATTAGCATACATATTCACAAAGCCATTTCCTAAAGATACATTTGAGTACTTGACAAAGAGACTAGGGGTCCGACCCTTGTCTACTGGTCACTAAGCTAACTAGGAGGCTGCATCAGCCTACACATTATTAGAAGATCATTCATGTTGACACAAGAAAAGAGATGGACTGTAGAGATATATCAGTACACAGAAAGGTACCTATCGGCACTGACCACCAGAGTTATTGTATTGTTGATGGAGAGGAAATTCAAGAAATATATTATGAAAAAATATATAGTTTGGCATTGTTGTCAAAGGGAGATATGTACTTAATGAATATGGAGAGAAGTATTCAATGAAATATATTGTTGTCAAAGGGAAAAGAGACATTAAATATCTATCATAATCATCTAAAGCGAGAGAAAAGAACTATCCATCAAGGAGAGGAACAGTTAAAGGGAGAGAAAAAATTAGAGAAAGATAAACATTACATATCTATCCAGAAAAGGGAGAAGAGATTCTACAACAAAGGGAGAGATAGAATCAAAAGTTGCTACATCTATCAAGTGAAGGGAATGAAGAATGAAGAAAAATACTCTGTAAGAATCAAATCTAATCTAGAAGAGCTTACTAAGAGTCAGACATTTGTATTGGTTATAGAAAAATAAGTTCGGTAGAGATTGATGAACTACATTTGATATATTTCATATTGTATTAGTAGTATGTAGTATGTTTCCATCAATTCCAAAGGGAGAGATTGATGAACTATAACTGATTGAATGTTTGAAGATGACAAAGTTGATGATCACCAATATGCAGAAAGTAAATGCAAGACATTAAATTAGTTAATGTATTGTATCATCATTGATGTCAACTTGATATGGTATGATTTCTCATACACATATTGTCACGACACTTAAAGATCTGAAAAGACAAAGTTTTTGTCATCGGTAATCATGAACACCGAGTGACAGTAAACCCAGAGCACAGAAGTTCATAGTGTTACCCGAGCAAGTGATACCCGAGCAAGCATTACCGAGCTAACTGCAGTTGTCACCGAAAAAAATTGAATTTGATGCCCAAGCTATTTGCAGTAGTCACCGAGCACAACTAAAGTGTTGACCGATGGGAACTGAAGTTAGGATACGATAAAACAACTTAGCTGGAAGGAGTTAATTATAGAGTTAAACTATTTGATTACTTTATTTTCATCGATCAGTTAAAATCTAAAGATAAGAAGGGGATTTAAAGCATGTTTTATTCCATAAAACAAGGAGAGTTTTACAGATTAAAACTAAAGAAAGCATGACGAGCTTTATGGATCAAGAAGTGAACAACAAAGAAAAAAAGAAGGACAAGAACAGTGAAAATCATGTCTATATAAAGAGACAAGTAATTCATTATAAAAGAGAAGAATGTTGAAGAAGAATTTTGGTGAAGATAAGAGGTCATCATACAGATCTGATCATACAAGCTGAAGAACAGAGATAAGAATTTGGTAGACACCAAGCAACAGAGAAGCAACAACATTCACCAAGTAGAAAGAAGTGGAGCAAAGGAATTGAAGAGAACATTGATCAGAAGAGGTATTATGAGCTTACAATGGATCTAAACATCTGCAAGATTAATTTGTATTTATGAAAAGATCATCTACTATTTCAGTTTAACCATTGATTCATAAAATCTCTTAATAGAGTGGGATTTAACCATCCTTTATATATTGAGATACATCCCAAGGAGTATCAAAAGGTTTTCATGTTGACAACATAGTGAATGCTAGGTCAAGTGATAAACTGTTAATGATAAATCCTCTAACAAGGTTGCACTTAATAGTGTGTTTGTAACCTTTAATAGGTTTGGCTCTTCACCGAGCTCACTTCAGAAGAGTGAAAATTTTGGGTTACCAGTCCCAAATGATTTTCCCCTTACAGGGTTTCCACGTTAAAAATCCATGTGTCAAATGTGTATATGGTTGATTGCTTTGATTTTTTTTCTTTACACATTACTAAAACATGATTGATCGGTAAAAACTAAGGTATTTAGTGTATTGTGGTAAAGGTTAAGAAAAGATAGACTGCTATTCAGTAAAGCTTAAGGAAAGGATAAAAAGTATAAATACCGAGCAGTATATACATGTTTAGATTTATAAAAGGCATACATCTTGTAGGACTGAAGATAACTAGAGGTTTTATATTTGTGGTATAAAGTTTTGGGTTGATTTATTGGATTAATTTTTGAGGCCACTGATTCACCCCCCCCCCTCTTAGTTATTCTAACAGTTTTAACCACTTTTTGGAAGTCTATTATCTCTGTTTCCTGTCTTTGCCTTTTACTCATAAACTTGGGATTTATTTTGCCCATCATAGTATTATTATTTACTACACTGCTACAATTAAAATAATTATACTCAACTAAAATTTATAGGCGTGATTCGAAATTAAACCCTAATTCCAATTCTACAATCTAAACAATAAGCCACAAGATTTGAAAATTTTATAAGGCAGGATGTAGGTGCTCAGGATTTTGCCCATAATTTCAATTTGTGGAGACTATGAATGGGAAGAGAGCTGAGAGACTCTATTTCATTCCTCAATCCTCAACCTAGAATCCATAACCCCTTTTTGAATCTCCAATACTAGTTAGAAGTAGAACTAAAAAACATAGATTGAAAACCTAAAGGGCAAAAATTATACAATCATGAGTACTGATTCATCAGTCGTGACTCGTATCAAATTTTATTGCTTCATTATGAAGACAAATATCTAATGTCACTAGGACACGTGTCACTTAATCATTTAAAATATGTCTACAACTTTAGCAAGAGAGTCAAGACCCAAAATTGAGCTTATTGCTTATTAGTTATTACAATTTACATTTATTAAATGTTTAGTTTTACTCCAATTTAGATTTTAATTATACTTAGTTGAGTCATGAGTTAAACTCATGACATGTGCCTTATTTCCAGGGGACATTTATGACAAGAGGTAACCGTTCCCCAAATTGGCCAAAAATTTATTATATATTGAGTAATGTTTAACTCTGACTTTAACATTGAATTCAATTATCAATATTTATTATTAATTTAATTATTTCTATTTGTATTATAATCAAAATTACACATCGATATGGCACATTGACATCAAAAAATTTGGCATATAACTTGTCAATGTAGACCACATAGTTTTTATAATTATTTTTTTAATTTGACAACATTGATCTGATTTAATTAGTAAACAATAATAAAACTCTTTTAAATGTTAAAAATAGAAACTTGCTTTGTTTATGGATAGATAATGAAACTTAATCGTTTTTAAAATTTAGAGTCTCATATTTAAAAATGGAAGTACTAGTCCATCGCTTCCTTATTTCTACTAAAGCATAATTAAATATCTAATACACAAATAAAGCACCTAATTAAAATATTGAAATCACAGAGAAGTCTACGAATCATTTTTTGTACCCATAAAATGCAAATTAAAACCCTTATTTGGATATATACAGGCACAGGCATAGGCAGTGGACCAGTGCTATGATGGTATCAGTATTAAAAAGCAAAACAAAAAGTGAAACTTTGCATGTCCATTGTCAAAACACCAGGGTAACAAGAATGGGTAAACTAGGGATCTTCATCTTCCCTTTCGTCTAAGTAAAATTTACCATAGAGGATAATCTCTAAGAATTCTTCAATCCATGTGTAGTCTGGCTCATCCAATTCATCAAGGAAAAAATATTTCCAGAGAAAATACCTCCTAAGTCGCTCCCATTTCCTATGTCGCATCAGTTGCTCATCATTCAGGTTCAACAAAAAGGGTTGTCGGGCCATATTTCTTCTCGACTCCAATAGCTTGGGTATATTTGTTGGCCAAGCGATCCCCACCCCTAATTCCATATAACAACAATATCGACATTGTCCTCCAGGAATTTCTCTTTAAAAACCTTCCTCAGTAGCATCAACATTTCAACCTTCTCTCCTTTAAGGTCGAAGAGAGATGCAAAAAACTAGGATGTAATATCTATGTAGACGTGGTATCTATCAACATTCTCAAGGAACTCTTGACCTAATAACATCAACACAACATAATTTATAAAAGCACCGCCACCAACCTCCCTACAAACTGAAGTGATAATTTCTTCTGAGGCGCTACCCAAAAAGGACTTCTGGTCATATGGGGATGTGCATCTCAAATGGATTGGCATGTCCATCTTTAATTCTTGACAGTCTAAAGACCTAAAAGCCTAAACTTGAAAAACCAGAGATAGAATTTCAACTACCGACAGCTCTGACTCTTAATCTACCAAAATAAAATTGAAGAATAAAGAAGCCATATTGTCTATAAATAGCCTTGACTATTGGGATAAATTAAATAGTGTGTATTGAGAGGGGAGGGGTGAATCAGTACCCTAAAAACTTTTTAATCAATTCTTTGTAACCACTATTTTGTATTAACCGATTGAGTAGATTGCATACACCAAACATATAGTATCACTGCTGAAATGTAAATGCATGTAAAGTAAACAATATTCATACATATAATTAAGTACTCATGACACTAATATTTTGGTATCACATAAAACCCCTATTAGAAGGTTAAAACTGCGGTGGGGATGAGACCCACAAAACTTCACTACTGTAGTAAATAAAGTAGTTTGTTAAAGCTTAAAAAGAATGATCACTTATGACGATCTTACCCTGTTAGGAGTAACAATGAGATCGATTAGATCTACCTCATGTGAGGATTTTTAAACACAAGTTATTTGTGCAATCAGTTAAGAGATTTACAAAAAGACGGTTAAGTTTACTATGTTAAGAGATTTAGGGGTCTATTACAATTGTTAGAGAGTAACAAAAGTTTGATCTAAAATATATGCAATCTCAATATTGTTGATACATATCCATTAAGTTAATTTAAAACATATCACCTCAATGTGAATGATAATACCTTCTGCTCTGTTATGCTTGGTAGCCTTGCTTCTATTCTGAAAATTGATTGTTGCAATGTAGTCTCTGTCCTTAAAATCCCTTGTCCGATCTCTGATGTTTGTAGTATGGCGGCTACTTGATCATTACTTGATCAACATACATTATGAAATTGACATCTATACATTTATATAACAAACTTTATGACCTAATTAGGGTTTTACAATTACATCCCCAACCTAAGATCAATGGTGTACATAACTTAACTTGATCATCTAACATAGGAGATATAAACAATTAATGTTGTAAATTTGTAATTAATGCTCTCCTTGATCTTGTAAACCATTATCTAGGTCAGAAAAAAAGTTGTTACATAGGATAATGTGCCAAAACAAACTTTTATGTGGCCTCTAGTCCACTTGGTTAATGTTTTCTCTCGATACTTGGTGTAGTCTGTGTATCTCGGTAATACTGTTGTTCGGTTATACTGTGTAGCTTGGTGTTGTCTACTGCCCAGTAAAGTATGTCTACTCAGGAATCACTATACTTAGTTAACTCTGGGTGTGATAAGTGCTCTTAGTTAACTCTGCACTTTGGTGAATATACCAACTATCATGTTTGTGACTCTGTTACCGTTTGTCCATGTTGAGCGCTTGAATACTAATGAAAACTTCAATGCTTAATTGAAGTAACATTCTCCCCCTTTGGTATTAGTATCAAAAAATTATTACTATACATACTATACATGATGACTCCCCCTTTTTACATGCTCGGTATATGTATATGAACTCATCTTGATTATAACATCTCCCTTTACTATACTTATATACATATATTTCCCCCTTTTTTGAAAATAATGACAAAAGGAGTATAACTTACAACTTTTCAAAAATGTTAGGATGGGCATTTGTAAGATTTTCCAGTAGCTTCTCCCATTCCTCTTTTAAATGTTCGAGGGTTAATCTCTCTAGGTTGATCTGAGCATGCATATCATATATGTTGTAAGTTACTGACAATTATGGGGTGGCATTTAAATTCTTTGCCAATGTCACTTGTTTTTGCATCATCACCAAATGTGGTAGTAATGTTTCATGTAGCTCGATTACTTGTTCTTTGATCTTCTCCTCTTCTTTATTTAAGTCTATTCTCAACCACTTAGTTTGGAGAATTTTGTTTTAATGCATTTGCAATGCATGTTGCTCGGTTGATAGACTGGTTGCACTATCCTTTAGATCTTGATCTATTTGCTTTATCTTTTCACTAATCTCGGTAGTGAAGTGATCTAGAGTGCATAACTTCTATAGAATTGTAATGGATTCATATATAATAGTTTCTAAACCACTTACAAATTCAAATAGAGTTATCTTATTGACTGACACTTCCTGGTTGATCTTCTCTGTGACTTTTTATTGTATATTTTTCTCTACTCTTTCTTCCAATTTCTGCTCGGCATCAACGTCAGGTTTATTAATGGCCTTGGTAACCAGTGCAAGTTGATCAATGATGGGGGTCATTTCATTGATAGCTAAGTCAGGAACAACTTGTTGTAGAATCTCCTTGGCTAATTCTAATACTTGTGAATTTTTATGTTCTTTCTTTAATTTATCATGTGCTGCTTTCCTGGTGCATAATTCACCATATTTATTCAATGTTTTTGGATCGAGTGTTCTTGGATCCCATGCTGGAATCTCTATGATTTCATCTACGCTTACTGCATCTTTGCTTCCTCTCTTCTTCTTCTTTTTCTTTCCTTGAACATTGGATGAAGGAGATAACGTTAATGATAATTAATCCTTGAGCTCAGTTTCAGGCTTGGCTTGCTCAATACTCAGTGTGATGACTTGATGAGATGCCTCAATAACTGACTTTGTATCTATAGTAGAAGTATCTAATGTATTATCGGTGTTATCTGTATTCCCTTCACCTTTTGTTTCTGCAATAGTGGTATCTTTTGGTGCATCATCTTGGGTTGTTCCACCACTATTCTTAGTCTGTGTACCTTTCTTATCACCCTTATCTTCAGTTGTATCAGTGGCATGCTTGGGTGTCTTTTGATATGCTTCACTTTCAATTCAATTGCATGTACCAACATAGGTAACTAGCCTGGTACATTTTCTCATGCGACCTCTAATGTTTCTTGTTCATTAACGGTCTTGGGTCTCCGACTATCTCATCTTCCTTAGCTTTATCATCAAGATCACCTTCAGTGATGTCATTTATTGTGATATATGGGTGACTCACATTAGTAAATAGTTGAGGAATTTCATCTAGTACATTGTCAACGTCTACATCATCAACATCTATGGGTTATGTGCTTGGTCAATCTTCCTCGATGTCGACTTTGGATGCAATGTCTATTTCTTCCTCGGTATCCTTGATTTCCTTAGGTAGATTCAAAAATTTATTCCATATTTGTGTGCTCTTAATATCTACTTCCTTGTAGAATATTTAGTGCTTGTACCTTCTTAGCAAATTGTTTGGCATACTGTTGCATTATATCATTTATCTGCTCAATTGTGTAATAAGCTTTAATAAGAATGAGAGTTGCTTCTCTCATCTATTTCTCAGTTTCAAGTGCACCAACATGTTGATATCTTATCATACAATTCAAAAGGAAGGTAGGTAGAAAATTTAGTTGGATCTTGTTTAAAGTTGATCATCATACCTATAATTGCTTCTTCGAGTTTGTCATTGTGCTCGGTAGTCAGATCACAATATGCATGTATCTTTGGATGTCCTAGTCGTCCAATTGTAATGATTGCTTTTGCAATTTCATCAATAGTATGAGGTATCTTATTCTGTACAACCTTTAATTGATTTGTATTGTCATCAAAATCATCCTTGTCATCTTTTTTCCTTACATATCTCTT
This sequence comes from Thuja plicata, assembly GCA_018584345.1. Taxonomy (NCBI): domain Eukaryota; kingdom Viridiplantae; phylum Streptophyta; class Pinopsida; order Cupressales; family Cupressaceae; genus Thuja; species Thuja plicata. The sequence continues at coordinate 5,464,283 of MU226272.1, read as the reverse complement.
CCTTTACCTCGGTGCACGATTCTCGGTAGTACCCTTCTATTTTCTTGTTTGATAAGTGAGCTTTGGTGAGGGTCTTGTTATTTTTTCTACACCTTTCTTCAAAGGTGGTGAATCTATAGTCACTGATTGTGATCTGGTCTATGATGGAGACTCAGTCTTTATGCTTTTTCCCCTTTTTCCTTAGGTGCCTTGTCTTGTGCTTCATCTAAATCGGTGGCATCAAAATCATGTTCAGGTTCATCATCTTGACTGACTGAAGTCCACTCCTTAGTTTCATCTACATATTTTTCTAATTCTTCATCTGTGATTGTAAAATTTCTCTTCAAAGTCTTCACAATTTTTGTCTTTTTCCTGCCCGTCTTTTGAACTTGTAGACCAATAGTGATTTGGGTCTAGGCTTCATCAAATGTGTCAAATCTCATGGCATATTTATCAACAGGCTCATTCAAAAAAAATCAATAGCTTCAAAGGCAATATCTATCTAACTCATAATTTAACGGAGGTAGCCATGTTGCCCTCAGTTGAGCTACCTTGATTAGAGTTGTATCGGTGTCAACTACAAAGCATATTTCATCTTTTTATTTTTACACTAATTGCTGAGGTATTCTAGATATCTTTTCCATCCTTTCTTTGAACTTAGAGAAATATTCATTCATAACTGGTTCAAAGTTCTTTCCAAGACTTGTAATGAAGTCATTGATTTGCATTGTAATTGGTCAGTTTGACTTCCACTTTACTTTACCGATGGATGGAAAGAAGTTTTGCAAGTAGAAAAATGTGCATATTAGTAGTGAACCAAACTTACATGTGTTGTATCTTGTTGATCTGATGGTCTTCATGTTTTCTTCAAATTGCCTTTGCAATAGCTCGACTAGGTCATATTGTACTCCTTTCTTTACAATTTTGTATGCTATGTCAACAGCTCCGCAAGCAATGTTGTTCATTCTGCTGGACTGGAATATCTTGTAGCCAATGACATAAGCTTCGAATCTTAGTTCAAGATCATTGATGTAATTGATCTTTAGACCTCTACCATTCTATTCATCTCTTGTTAGCTTTTCTATTTTGGTTCTCAGAGGGTGCCTTAGGGCTTTTGATTTATCATATATGTGATACCCTATCACGACATTAATAACATACTTTGTTATCTTCTTGGGCTCATCTAGCCATATCTTTCTATCATGTACATGACTTAGAATAATGCGGATCCACTCGATCTTGAATACATTTCGGAAATTTAGGGCATTGGTTAACCCTTTAACCTCCAAATGTTTGTGATCTTCTTTTAGCTTCCCATCTGTGCAAAGTGATTGATAAGTGAATATAAGTTCAAAGTCACTACTTTCACCTATTTTGCAGTGAATGTAGGCATCCACATCTTGGAATAGCAAAACCCTAGGTGGTATAGATGAAAACACGCCTTTGTCATCTAGTTGGGCTGCAACCTGCGGATGGATCTTATAGTTGGGCTCAATGCAAGTGGAGTTCTTCACCAAAACAATCTTTTTATCCTTCTCCATATTTTCTTTCATGGTTCGAGATGTAGATGCCATAATTTCTAGTTTAGGGCTTTCATGAACAATGTTTAAATAACTTATTATGTTCACACGCATTTTGACTAACCTCTTTATGCTTGGAATGCGCTTAAATCTTTGTAGAATGCTCTGCTGCAACTTTTCTCTCTTTTCTCTATTCTGCTATGTGATCGTGGTGTGAAAAAATGAGTTCACATCGATGGAATTAATAGAAAATGACTTAGGGTAGTGCAATAAATTCTCTTCACCAACCACTCGGTGAACAAAAATTATTCTCAATTAACACTGACAATACTTCAGCTTAGTGAATGTAATAAATGCTTGGCTGCCATAGCAACTCGGTTGTCTCTTCACATATTTATCAACTAACGGTTCTAACTTGGTACATATTAACTGACTCAACTAAATCAAAGTAATAAAAAATATAATATCATAGTGCATCTCAATTCATGCTAATTTGGCATTTGTGCAATGATCATAGGAACTGATGTAAGATATAGCTTTTGCAAAACATAGTTCCTTACCTGCTTATATTGCTCAATTGGAGATGGTAGAGCCACCTAATCCATTGGATGAGGTGTCACCGACTATTGTGCTTGGTCATGCATTATCATTTTATGCTCTCCTCCACATTTGATTTCTAATCCTTACAATTTCATCAATTGTATTTCCATTTTCATAAGTGTTTATTCGGTCTGTACAATCTTTGCTTAAGTGACTGACTTTGTGATAGTGAGAACATGCCATACCATAGTTTGACCAATTTCTAGACTTGGTTTGTAATTGTCTCATACAATTTTCTGCTATATGTCCATATTTACCACATGTTGTACTGCTACTCCCAGTTTTATAATCCCATCCATAAGCATTACCTTGTCTTCTCAGTTGATTTACCTTTTCTTGTCCTTTAGGCTTCCAGATTTGCTTTGTGTTCTTCCTACATGATTGTGATGTATGACCATGCATGTTGAAATTCTAATAGTATCTTTCCATGTATGGTTTCTTCTGTGGTTTGTTCAACTTGGATCTACACTCATGTGCTTGATGTCCATGTTTATTACAATTATAGCAAATACCATTAAATTTAGGAGGGTTTTTAGGAATACCCTTTGCTTTGCTTCTGCAAATATTTGATGTGTGGCTTGGTTTTCCATAGTGATGGAAAGAGGGCTTCTTAGGATTTGTGCATGAGTATACATTCCTTTGTTCATCTTGATTGGATTATTCTCCTTTCTCGGTATATCCTAATCAAATATTGTTGTTTAGTCTTCTTTGATAGTTTAGAAATTCATCCATTCTCTTAGTGCTTTATTAAGATCTCTTAATCACTTCATTATGTTGTTGTAAAATATTCAATTCATTTCTTGTTTCAATACACCAATATCATCTATTCTTCTTGAAAGTTTAGTATTCACTCGGTTTGCTTCATGATTCATAGAAACCACTTGATTTGTGATCTCAAGTTAATGTTTAGTTAGTCTCAATATCTCAGATTTTTTTTCTTGTAACTTTTCAGCCATCTATCTTCTGTCATCAACAACCATATTTCTATCTTGTTCAGCTTTCTTTGCATCATTCAAGATTTCAAACATTCTAACCATTTGTGTATCTTGACCTATTTGCAGTGCTTTCACTTGTTCAGTAAGTTGTTGATTGTTCTTAGATAGCTTTGATATGATTCCTTCATATGCATAAGATATGCTACTAGATTCAGATCCAGATGTATCAAATGGGTCACGAATCTCTTCTTCATGATAATCAATCTTACGATAGTGAAGTGCCATGTCCTTTCTCTTAATCAACATCTCCCTTAGTTTCTCTTTGGCTTCCTTGTATTATTCGACATAGATCTGCAACTGTAACTTCTAATTTTCAATGGTTTTATCAAGTGTATACCTTTCCATTGTAAGATCTTTTCTCTTCACTGATTAAACCTTCAAAATGAGAGAACTAGCTCTTATACCAATTTTTGGGATAATGAAAAGGGTGTGTACTGAGAGGGGAGGGGTAAATCAGTACCCTAAATTTTTTTTAATCAATTCTTTGTAACCACTCTTCTGTATTAACCAACTGAGTAGATTGCATACACCAAACATCTAATATCACTGTTGAAATGTAAATGCATGTAAATTAAACAATATACATACATGAAATTAAGTACTCATGGCACTGATATTTTGGTATCGCAAAAAATCCCTGTTAGAAGGTAAAAACTGTTGTGAGGATGAGACCCACAAAACTTTACTACTACAGTAAATAAAGTAGCATGTTAAAGCTTATAAAGAATGATCACTTATGATGATCTTACCCTATTAGGAGTAACAATGAGATCGATTAGATCTACCTCATGTGAGGATTTTGCAACACATGTTATGTGTGCACTCGGTTAAGATATTTACAAAAACACGGTTAAGTCTACTATGTTAAGAGATTTAGGGGTCTATTACAATTGTTATAGAGTAAAAGAAGTTTGATCTGAAACATATAAAATCTCAATATTGTTGATACAGATCCATTAATTTCATTCAAAATGTATCACCTCAATGTGAATGATAATACCTTCTACTCTATTTTGCTCGGTAGCCTTGCTTCTGTTCTAAAAACTTATTGATGCAATGTAGTCTCTATCCTTAAAATCCCTTGTTTGATCTCTGATGTCTATAGTATGGTAGATACTTGATCATTAATTAATCAACATACATTACAAAATTGACATCTATACATTTATATATCAAAATTTATGACCTAATTAGGGTCTTACAATTACATCCCCAACCTAAGATCAACGATGTACATAATTTAACTTGATCATCTAACATAGGAGATATAAACAATTAATGTTGTAAATCCATAATTAATGCTCTCCTCAATCTTGTAAACCATTATCTAGGTCAAAAAAAAAATTGTTACATAGGATAATGTGCCAAAACAAATTTTTATGTGGCCTTTGGTCCACTCGATTAATGTTTTCTCTTGGTGCTCGGTGTAGTCTGTGTATCTCAGTTATACTGTTGTTCGGTTATACTATATAGCTTGATGTTGTCTACTTCTTGGTAAAGTATGTCTGTTCGAGTATCACTGTACTCAGTTAACTCTGGGTGTGTTCAATGCTCTCGGTTAACTCTGCACTTTGGTGAACATACCAATTGTCATGGTTGTGACTCTATTACCATTTTTCCATGTTGAGTGCTTGAATACTAATGACAACTTCAATGCTTAATCAGAGAAACACCGGCCCCTTGATTGATAGTGATCACTGATACTTAGCAATTAATTATTCTTTCTTTAATCATATTAAATCTATTATCCTTAATCTTTAATGTAAATATTTCCCATAAATGCATTATGCATGTGAGAGATTTAAATCTATTTTCCTTAATCTTTCATATCTCCATGTAAAACTTTCCCATAAATGCATGCGTGTCAGAATCATAAATTGGTAATTTGGTAATATCGTATGTAAGAATTTGTACATCATTGATATGTGTGTTGAGTGGATGGCAGTTAAAGAATGTCACTAACAAGGCATTTATTTCTTACTGAATTATGAGTTAAAAGTTGTAGTTGCACTATCCACTATCCACGTAAACAAATAACCAGTTGTAATCAACGATCATGGTTACAGTGCAGGTTTTAAGGCTTGATACGTGTCATCATTCCGATGACTTCCTGCTGAACTCTATTTCCTTAAATAAATTTGGGCCAAAATTAAAATTTAGCCATTGATCTAGGATCATCAAATGGTCTCAAATAATACATTTAACAATATAAAATTATGGATGTTAGGTTATGTGTCCAAGTGTGATCAGTGATGTGACTAGATGTGCTTATCATAAAAAAGTGTTGAGTGACGAGTCTGCATTAATTAATACCAACTTGGCAACAAATAAAGGCGATATTCGCTGGACGTGATATTGCAATAATTACAATGTTACATCTCTTATAAATTTTCATTTGGCATTGGCCCACATGACGAGTCCCATCCTTTGAAAATCACCAATAAAATATTTATTTTTCCTATAATTAATGAAAGATTAGCTAATAAAATAAATAAATTTTCAAACGGTAGATAAAATTTGCCAAAACAATTATTAATTTTCCCTTCAAAAGAAAATCATTCGCCTCATATATTATATTTTTTTTACTTCAAAAGAAAAAAAATCACCTCATACAATACATATTTTCTCCCACATTTGTGTATTATTCGCCAGGATTTTATGGAATTTTCATTCGGCAAGGAAAAAATTCACCTTCGCCTTAATTTTATTTTCCTAATTTGGAAATTTTTTTTGCCTTCATCAAGAAAAATTTCCCCCTAAAATAATGTAGGATTCACTAGGTTTTTACACTTTTTCCTAGGAGGGGGTTTCTTAAAATTATCCCTAACCAACTCTTATGCTTGGAAGTGAACAATAGTCTAATATGGCATGTTTTCATAATTAAGTCTCAGTGAAAATGTAAATTTATCAAACTATCTCTTGTTAAATCATCCAAAATCTCAACCTTCTATATCAATTTAGCACACCACACAACCAAAAAGTGTGAGAAAGGTTAGTTGATAAATACCACTCCATCCATAATCAAAACTGTAAAGAAAGACTCTTTAGCGATCATAGGAAGTTGCAAAATCATCTTCCAATCCCCAATGGAAATATATGGCAACGCCTTCCCAAAATAAATAATCAATTTCAGGGATCCAAGGTTGAGACGCCTTAGTCTAAACACTCTTGACTTATAAGATAAGTGATAGGACATGTCACAATAGAGCATGGAGAGACACCATTACACAAAACTAAACACTAAAACAAAGAGGAAAGAGAAACTGAGATAATATAATAATTAAAGATAGTAAATTAATAAAAAAATAACATATCCAAAGCTCATGATGCACATACATATAAAAATAATCCATATAACATGCATTTAGGATAGCATCACAATACAATAATAAAATATTTGACACCATATTTAATGAGGAAAACTATCTACAACAATATTGGTTATAGTTAGGGACATGTATTGAAGATGGACATAACAAAAAAATCAAGATCATTTAGGCTCACATGTAATCCAACACACTCCAAAAATATCATTTTGTTTTGTCCTTGTTTCTTTTTTTCTTCAAAAGGAAATATTAGGTTGAAACTATCCATAATAAGGGTATCATCCTGTAGAGGATCCTAACAGGTTCTTCTAGTTTTGATTTGGTGAAAAAAGAGTTGATTTGGAAAAGATATGTCGAATCTAAGGTTTGAGCCTCTTTGCGAATTGAATCATATGTTTGGGCAGTTTTGTGAACCCCCAAAACCCTTGTTTGATCCTAGTTCCTTAACTAACATTGACAAAGGTGAAGTTTCAAAGTACTTGCTCATAGTAAATTTGTGAACAAGACTAAACCTTAGAAGTTTTTAAAGCCCTCAAAGGCCAAAATGTTCCCAATGAATGTAATATTGTTAATGAATTCTTTGCGAGGTGATTTTTTTTTATAAAGTGTCTTGTAACTTCGATTTCACAAAGTTCCAAATGTTAGTGAATTCCTTGATAAACATGAAAAATCTAACAATGTGAACTATTTAGTCGAAGCAAATACTAGTTTTAGTGGTGCAGGATCACCTTAAGGTCTCAATGAAGATCTTTGAAAATTTTGGCTTGTAGGTAGTTCTATCCAACCACCAGGGTAATAAGGACTAATGATAAAGTACCAAGTTTGATGTGATGTGTGGTTGTAGATAAGAGTCTTTTGAGTCATGGTTTTGGTTGGATTAAATAGGTTTTAGTGATTAAGTCCTAAGATAGTCAAAGTTGGTCAAATAATGACCAAAACCCCAAATTGAAGGGAAAGTTTTTATTTTGGGATTTTTCAGGGTTTTAGGATCCAATGGAGTGATTCTAGGCTGATTTGTTCAAGTTAGGATAGTTGAAAGTCAATTTTGCAAAAGTTGTAAAAAGTTGCTCATGACAAATTTGCAACTTTGCAAAGTTGTCATGACAACATTTCCTAAAATTACAGAAAAAGATTTTAATGTTTTCCAATCCTGACCTTAGGGTCTGAGCACGTAGGTATAACATATATAAGGTTAGACAAACCATAATCTAGGGTTTGGACCTCAGATTATACGGACTGTGTTTTGGAAAGAACAAGAATTAAACTGTTTTGTGTAACAGAGCCTTCATCTAGACCTTTAATGGATTGAATGGATTAATATAATGCATTGAGACTTTGATTCTTGTTATGTAGTTAATATTTGTGGATTTGGTTTGGTAGTTTGTCACTTTTGTTAGTCATTTTTCAAATTCTTCAATTTCTACTGGTTTGCTATCTTGTCCAAATCCAGTCATGTAAATATGGCTCCCACTTGAGTTCCCATGGTTGAAATTCAATGAAAACTTGGAATAAAGTAGGGAACTTTGTAAATATTTTAAATATGGTTTTTGGAGTCTATGTGTGTAGGGAAGCTATTATTACAACCAAGCCCTAGGCGAGTACAGGGGTATTCTGGCTAGGATCTTGTACAGTGCAATGGAAAGAGAGCTTGCTAGATGGATTGGTTTGAGCCAATCAATGGGTGGAGAGTGTAGGGACATGTGTCCTTGATATGTGTATTCAAGGAGAAGAGTGGAGGAGTTACACAGAGCACATGTTGAGAGCAAAGAAACTAGACTAGATAACATGCCCTAGAAACCCTTAAAAATAGGGGTTTGTTGGAAGTCCTATGTACGGACACTATGGAGACCTAAGACCTAGGAAATATTAAAGCCTAGGAGGTCCTTAGAGAGAATCCACAACTAGGTTGGGGGTTTGTTAAGATAAGTTTGGGGGAAATCCAAGATTACTGGTTTTAGGAGGCCTAATTGGGCTAAAAATCCCACAAGGCCTAAAATTAGAAAAATTGGAACTCAATTGGAAAACTATGCAAGAGTCCAAAGAAATGGATCAATAATAGTGGAAATTGAAAGGGGACAAGTGACGAACCCCATTCCCATTTCCAAGAATAGTTTGGGAATATAGTTTCAAGAGTGAGCCTAAGGGTGTATAGTTGGATTGAGAAGGATATGAGAGTGGTTTGAAGTTGGTGGAGATTTCTAAAGGAAGTAGAGGACCATAGAAATGTCCTCTGGATAGGGTAGAGAAAGAAACCCTAGGAATACGAAAGAGTAGGTCTTGAAAAGAGCAAGAAATCTCTTAGGAGTTAGAGCTCCCCATCAAAGTTGTATCAGAGCCATTGAAAGGCTTGGGAAGTGAATTGTGTATGATAGAAGGAAGTGATTCAATTAGAGAAAGCACCATGGTGACAAATGCAGAGTTGGAAAAAGTCTTGTCAGAACAACAAGTCAAGAATAAACTTCTAGAAGAAGCTATGGAGGAGATGAAGCACAAGTTAGAAGAATTTGCAGAGACTGAAAAAAAATGAAATAATAGATAAGAGAGGATAAAGACAAAGTAAAGAGTCAAGTTGAAGAGGAGGTAGAACCAGAACCATGCCCTCCATTACCCAAGGAACCTTTCCTCAAAGCCCTCACGACACTAAGTGGTAAAGGCACTATAAGGCATCCCTGTATTCTCTGGCCGAATGGATGCAGAATTAGTGATGGAATAGATTGAGGGTATGTAAAATCACTTTGAGTGTGATGGAATCATAGAGGCATAGAAGGTAAAGATAGCCAAATCAAGATTGAGAGGGCAAGCATTAACTTGGTGGAAGTTCTTGCAAGAAGAAAGAGAAAGAGAAGGGAAGAAGCCAATAGTCAATTGGAAGGCTATGGTGGCTAAGGTGAGAGAAAATTACCTACTAGAGGATTATGACATCCAATTACATAAAAATAGATAAAATCTCAGATAGAAGGATTTAGATGTGGTATCCTACACCGAAGAATTCCAAAAATTATGCCTTAGGTCCAGAGTGCAAGAGATAGAAAGCATCAAGGTGGCTAGGTATCTCAATGGACTTATGTGGAACATTCAGGAAGAGCTAAGTATATTTACCCTAACTTCTATCCATGGGTGTTTCCAAATGGCCCTTAAGGTGGAAGAAAAACCTAGAAAGAAGAAAGATTCAAGCTCTAGGGGTAGAGGAAAAGGTAGAGACTCTAGAGGAGGACATAGAGGAGGTTCTAGTGGTAGAAGAAATGAGTCCAAAAGTCAAGGAGAATATAAATTTATTGAGTAAACAAATGAGTCAAACAATAGAGGAGGATATGGCAGCGGAAGAAGTTTTCATAGTGGTGGAAGAGGCAAATCAGGTGGTTTTGGGAGAATCTCACATTTTTCTTTAATGAAGTGTTATAATTGTGGTCAATTGGGTCACCCTTCCTATAGGTGTCCGGATAAGCCATCATCTTCACAAGGTGAAAATAAAATAGCATATGTGCAAGAAGAAGACATTACCAAATAGTCTGAGATAAGTCTGGATTCAAAGAAGGGGGAGAACCTCATGCTTAGGAGGATTTTGATCAAAGAACCCACAAAGGATGAACACAAACAAAGGAGGGCTCTTTTTAGGGTCAAGTGCAAGATTATTGGCAAGGTGTGCAGGGTCATCATAGACTTAGGGTCTACTGATAATGTGATCTCAGAGGAAGTAGTATAGAAGTTAAAAAAAACTAAGATACCCCATGTTTGTCCCTACAAGGTAACTTGGTTGAATAAGGGGAAAAACATATTGGTCAATGAACAAGTGTGGGTTGATTTCACCATAGACAAGTATCAAGACAAGATATTTTGTGATGTACTACCAATGGATGCATGTCATTTATTTCTAGGAAGACCATGGCAATATGACAGGGAGGTAGTCCACCATGGAAAGGAGAATAAGTACTCATTCAAGAATAATGAAGTTACTTATAAGATACAGTCTTTGATAGAGGAAGATATAGTGGAGAAGATGGACTCCAATACACTCCTAATGAGTGGGAAAGAATTCATAAAAGACATGAAGGAGGAAGAAGGAATTGGTTATGCAATCTTGGTGAAACCAAAGGAGGAAGAGACACCCAATCAAAAACCTATTCCTATAGAAGTTAGATAGTTGTTGGATCAATTTAAGGACATCATATGTGAAGGGACACTAGCTACACTACCTCCAAAAAGAGAAATTAGTCATCGGATTGATTTTGTGCTAGGAGAATAATTGCCAAACAAAAGTGTCTACAAGATGACACTAGAGTAGAATAAAAATATTACAAGACAAGTGCAAGAGCTTTTGGATCAAGGTTTGATAAGAAAGAGCATCAATCTATGTGTTGTTCTAGTGGTATTGGCTGCTAAAAAGGGAGGTAAGTGGAGAATGTGTACTGAATCTAGGAAAATAAATAGGATAAAAATAAGGTATAGATTTCCTATTCCTAGAATAGAAGACTTAATTTATTTCTTAGGGGGTGCTAAGTACTTTTCTAAAATAGACCTTAAGAGTGGTTATTATCAGATTAGGATGAAAGAGGGGGATGAGTGGAAATCAGCTTTTAAAACTACATAGGGACTATATGAGTGGTTAGTAATGCCATTTGGGCTTACAAATGCACCTAGTACTTTTATGAGGGTCATGAAAAAAGTCTTAAAGGATTACATAGGGGTATTTGTGGTAGTATACCAAGATGATATCCTCGTTTTTAGCAAAACAAAAGAAGAACACATGAAGCACCTAGAACTTGTGTTGAAAAGGCTACAAGAAGATAAGTTAACCATAAATCTTGAGAAGAGTGAATTCATGAAACAAGAGTTAGTCTACCTAGGATTTGTAGTCTTCCAAGGTGACTTGAAGATGGATAAAAGCAAAGTTAAAGCCATTTTGAGTTGGCCTACTCCTAAGATAGGGACTGAAGTGAGAAGCTTCCATGGGTTGGACCAATTCTATAGGAAGTTTTTGAGAATATTTAGTGAAATATGTGCACCTGTCCTAGATACCATAAAGGGCGGAGTCAAGACAAAGTTCACATGGACCAAGGAAGCCAATGAAGGATTTGAAAGATTGAAGAAGGAAGTGGCTACCCAACCTATATTGGTGTTGCCAAGTTTTGACAAATTATTCATTATGGAATGTGATGCTAGAAACATAGCAGTGGGTGCAGTCCTAAGATAATAAGGAAGACCAGTGGCCTTCTTTAGTGAAAGGTTAAATGAAGCAAAGTCTAGATACTCATCCTATGATTTAGAGCTTTATGCATTAGTTCAAACTCTTAAGAAGTGGAGGCACTATTTGTTGCCAAAATAATTTGTTGTATACACAGACAACCAAACCTTGAGCTACATAAATACACAAGAGAAGCTTAGTTTGAGGCATATTAAGTGGATGGAATTTTTGTAATCATACACCTTTAAAATCAAGCACAAGAAGAGAGTAAACAACAAGGTTGTAGATGCACTTAGTAGGAAATTGCTCACTGTCCAAGAAATACAGCTGCAGAGCAAAAGAGTAAAAGGATTCAAGGATCTTTATGAGGAAGATGTAGATTTCTCAAAGATCTATAAGGTATGTAATGATTTTTAAAATCATTTTCATAGTGAATATGATGACTATACTTTACAAAAAGGTTTACTGTTTAAGGGGAAACAACTATGTGTTCCAAGGGGTTCCATGAGGGAGAGACTCATCCAAGAGAAGCACAATGGAAGTTTGAGTGGACACTTTGGGTTAAACAAGACCCTAGACCTAGTGGAGAGATTTTATTGGTGGCCCAAGATGCAGAAGGATGTAAGGAAGTATGTTGAGTAGTGTGGAGTATATCAGAAGGAAAAAGGGACATTATCAAATGTAGGTATTTATCATCCATTTCCCATCCCAAATAGACCATGGGAGTGCATAAGTATGGACTTTATAGTGGGGTTACCTAGAAAACCAACTAGTTTGGATAGTGTATTTGTAGTAGTAGATAGATTCAGTAAGATGAGTCATTTTATCCCTTGTAAAACCACTCGTGATGCTAGTCATATAGACCATCTTTTCTTCAATGAGATAGTAAGGATACATGGTTTTCCAATGAACATAGTTGCAGACATAGATGTAAAATTTATGGGACATTTTTGGAAGACCCTCTTGAAAAGACTAGGTACTAATTTGGCTCATACTTTTGCATATCATCCTCAAATGAATGGCCAAACAGAAGTAATTAACATGGTACTTGGTAATTTGTTAAGATGTTTAACCAAGGAGTATGGGCAAGGATGGGAACAAGTCATCCCACAAGTAGAGTTTTCCTATAATAATGGTGCAAACAAGACTACTGGTAAGAGTCCATTTGAAATTGTGTATGGATTACATCCAAGAGGTGTTCTTGAACTTAGAGACCTAAGGGGTTATGAAGGGATCAATGGACATGCAGATAAATTTTCTCAGTTAATGAGAGAGGTTCATGAACAAGTGAAGAAGACACTAATGAAGGCAAATCAGAAACTTAAAGCTAAGAAGTATGAAGGGAGAAGAGACTTACAGTTTCAGAAAGGAAACTTGGTGATGGTGTTTTTGAACAAAGCTAGGCTACAGAAGGGAATACCAAGCAAACTTTAGATGAATAGGATTGGACCATGTAAGGTGTTGGCTAAGTATGGCCCCAATGCCTACAAAGTGGATCTACCTAAGGAGATGTCCATTTCTCCTATTTTCAATGTGAAGGACCTAATTAGATACAAAGGACCAGATGTTAAGGATCATGAGTACTATATAGACATAGAAAAGGACATAGAAGAAATTAGGGTACATATCCAAGCTAAGCCATAAGTTGAGAAGATTCTAGATTATAGAGTAAGAAGAAGACTAGGCATAAATTTTATATGGAGAATCTAATCAAATGGGAGAAAAAACCCGAGTCAGAGGCTACTTGGATAGAAGAAAGTGACTTTAACAAGCATGGCATCAGTTTGGATTTTGTAACACCACAGGCTCCTTAAATTTCTTGTTGCAGGGGGAGAATGGTGCAGGAGCACCTTAAGGTCTCAATGAAGATCTTTGCAAATTTTGGCTTGTAGGTGGTTCTAGCCACCCAAAAGGGTGTAATAATGATAAACTCCCAATTTTGATGTGATGTGTGGTTGTAGATAAGAGTCTTTTGGTTCATGGTTTTGGTTGGATCAAATAGGTTTTAGTGCGTAAGTCCTACGATAGTCGAAGTTGGTTAAATAATGAACAAAACCCCAAATTGAAGGGAAAGTTGTTATTTTGGGGTTTTTAAGGGTTTTAGGATCCAATGGAGTGATTCTAGGTCAATTTTTTCAAGTTAGGATAGTGGAAATTCAATTTTGCAAAAGTTGTAAAACATTGCTCATGACAACTTTGCAACTTTACAAAGTTGTCATGACAACATTTCCTAAAATTGTGGAAATCAATTTTAATGTGCTCAAATCTTGACCTTAGGGTCTGAGCACGTATGAATAACATATATAAGGTTAGACAAAACCTATAATAGGAGTTGGACCTCATATTGTATGGACTATGTTTTGGAAAGAACAAGAATTAGACTGTTTATGTAACAAAGCCTTCATCCAGACCTTTAATGGATTGAATGGATTAATATAATGCATTTAGAATTTTATTATTGTTATTTATTTAATATTTGTGGAGTTGGTTTGGTATTTTGGCACTTTTTTTAGTCATTTATCAAATTCTTCAAGTTCTACTGGTTCATTGTCTTGTCTAGAGCCAATCATGTAAATATGGCTCCCACTTGAGTTCCCGTGGTTGAAATTCAATAGCCACTTGGAATCAAGTAGGGGACTTTGTAATTATTGTAAATATTGTTTTTGAATTTTGTGTGTGCAGGGGAGCTATTATTACAACCAAGCCTTAGGCGAGTACATGGGTATTCTGGCTAGGAGCTTGTACAGTGCAGTGGCAAGAGAGCTTGCTAGATGGATTGGTTTGAGCCAATAAATGGATGGAGAGTATAGGGGAATGTGTCCTTGATATTTGTATTCAAGGATAAGAGTGGAGGAGCTCGTTAGAGCATATGTTGACAAAAAAGAAACCCAACTAGATAACATGCCCTAGAAACCCTTGAAAATAGGGGTTTGCTGGAAGTCCTATGTACAGACACTATGGAGACCTAAGAAGTAGGAAATATTGAATCCTAGGAGGTCCTTAGAGAGAATCCACAACTAGGTTGGGGGTTTTTTAAGGTAATTTTGGGGTAAATCCAAGATTACTGGTTTTAGGAGGCCTAATTGGGCTAAAAAGACTACAAGGCCTAAAATTAGAAAATTTGGAACTTGATTGGAAAGCTATGCAAGAGTCCAAAGAAATGGATCAAGAATGGTGGAAATTGAAAGGGGAACAATGAAAATCCCCATTCCCATTGCCAAGAATAGTTTGGGAATATAGTTGCAAGAGTGATCCTAAGGGTGCATAGTTGGATTAAGAAGGATATGAGAGTGATTTGAAGCTGGTGGAGATTTCTAAAGGAAGTAGAGGACCATAGAAATGTCCTCTGGATAGGGTAGAGAAAGTAACCCTAGGAATACCAAAGAGTATGTCTTGAAAAGAGCAAGAAATCTCTTAGGAGTTAGAGCTTCCCATCATTTAGGAACCCCAAAATTTATTTGAGTTCCGTTAAAAACCTTGATCATTGATATATAATATTTTTTCCTTATTTCAAATTTTCAAGTCAAAGCTATAAAGTATTTTAGGAATTTTAATAATGCTTCACAATTCCAATTCATGATATAATCACGAGCAAACAAAGGAGAGCACCCGAGTTCCCAAGGAAACTTGAACCCCAATAAAGGAAGAATTAGATCAATGGTGCTATGTGCATGGACAAAAAATGTTATTTGTTATTATAATTACAAAGGTAGTGAATTAAGAGGATTATTGAGAAAGTGACACATGGCTTGACATATCAAGTTGTGGAGCTCGTGTTAAAGGACATGATAGTTAAAATATGATTGTGTATGTGAATTAAAGAGCTATTATTTTGGGCACAAATTTTTTCACATGTGTGAGAGTCTAGGAGATAAGCTTGGCTAGAGTTAGATATTTTATGAGTAGCCAAAATAAATGATTGGAAATGCAAAATATTGAGCAAGAGGACAATAGGTTGATGATTGGGAGAGAATTTTATCAAGAGAATAGTAATGAGATATGGAAAAACTCTAAGTGAGAACTTATAATAAATATAAACTTGTTGAAGCATACATGATTAAAAAAATATTGTGAGTTTGTCACATTTCATATTTTGTTTTGGCTTTCACTATGATCAATCTCTAAATTAGGTGTCTTTTTAGTAGTTCTAGTTCAAACTTTATTAGACTTTATATGCTTAATGTTATACATGTTGGACCTATTTTGATACCTTGTATATGATAAATTTAATATTATAGATGTTGTGTTGTGAAATGTTTATGGTTGATTATAATTACATGATGTTATGATTTAGGGAATGAATTATATGTATATCTATTTTGTCAAATCTAACATCCAGATTTAGGGAAATAAAAAAACCCACTTGTGACCAAATGAGGAGAACATCTCTATTGTATTTGTATAGTAGGATTGAAAGGCATAGGTCAATGTGTCTATTCATATCCTCTCTAACATTTTCATAGAGTTCTAGCACACAATAGAAATGCAAGATCTGTCAAACTGAAAGCATAGTCTATTGTGCATCTATTCATCCCTACATAATTCAATACCGTACACAATATAGAGTTTGAGTTCCAATAGGACTTGAGAATTTCTAATTAGTTAGTTGTTGGTTTAGTTAAAGAATTATTCATAATTTTTGTAGTAGTTACATTTTTGTAGCAAGAATTCACTTGTAATTATGACCACCATCTTTGGCATAGTCTATAAAGTCCAAATTAGTTTACAACTATGTTATTATGATTATGTTGGATTATGCCTAAATTATAAAAGTAGTAGACATTATTTATTGTTATTGTATATTGTTGTTTATAAATGCAAGTGAATGATTGGTGGTAATATATGTTAATTTATTGATGTCTATGATTGAGACCCCTCAAGAAGGGGCCACTTAAGGTTAAGTAACTCTCTTGTTGATTATACTATATTATGTTATATTAGTTCATTCAATAAATAAATAGTTGCATTGTTAATATTAAATAGTTTCTTAATTTAATAGATAATTAGTTAATTCTCTCAGTATTATTTCAATTCCCTTGTTACGTTTATAATTATGCAGTTTAGTCATATCAAAGTTATACTCTTAATTGCTCAGTTTGTTTTTCGCACCTGCTGTTGTTCTCACTATGCTAGTTACCTGCAACCACTAATATGTAGACCAGTCTCCTTTTTAGCATCTTCAATTTTATTTAATTGCACTTCTTTTAGATTGAATGTTTTCATAGATTTATAGACAACTAGGTGTTGGAGTAATGGAATGGTGTGTACAAAGAGGGGAGGGGTGAATCAGTACCCGTAAATTTTTTATCAATTAACCCTTAATCCTTTAGAAATCAATTCCTTGCATTACCGACCATAGATGATTTTCTATCTTATGCATGTAATATCAAAACATAAACTTAATTGCATGTAAACATTCATGAAATGTAAGTACACATGACACAAGAATTGGTAACGCATAAAACCCCTGTTAGAAGGTAAAAATTACGGTGGGGATGAAACCCACAAAGCTTCACTATCTGCAGAATGGAAGGTGTCGGTTAAGGCTACAAGTTTGATCACTTTTGATGATCTTACCCCATCAGGAGTAACATTTTAGACTGGTTGGATCTACTCGGTTAAGAGATTTAGTAACACTATTTAGTGTGCACTTGGTTAATATATTTACATAAGGATTGTTAAATTCACCTTCTTAAAGGATTTCTTCTATTTTCTACACTTGTTAGAATGCAATCAAAAATACTTATTGACCTGATTATATGCAATCTTAAATTGTTGAGTATAGATCCTTTAAGTTCACAATTTATGTGTATCACCTATAGTGATTGATTAATACCTTTGTTCTGCTCGATAGCCTTGAATCTTGTTCTTCATAACTGATTTCATCTTTTGTTGTCCTTCTACATAAAACTCTTTGTCTGATCCATAAATGACTATTGCGGCTACAATCATCAATGTCTGATTGATTTCTACATCTATTTATTCAATGAATTGACCTATCTAGGTTTCACGCTATACAATGAAAATTCTATGATCAAAGGTTTACAAATTGACCTTGATCTCCTAGTTTGCATGTTTACAATCAGTTAGACTGATTAAAACAATTACATGTGCTTTACTTGTCCCTCAAGAAATGGTTTTAAAGATAACCTTTAAAGCTAAATATAAAATTCAAGTGTTTTATCTGACATGTAACTCAAATCCACATTTCTCAGAAATAAAGTTGTCTCTCGGTAGACTAGTGCTCGGGTTGCTCTGTAGTCTTTCATCAACAATGTCCTTGTAGACATTCTGCTTCTCGGGTTTCTCTGTAGACTGTCTGTCAATTTACACTTTAGTATGTTTTGTCGGTTTACACTGTAATCATTCTATCAGTGAAGACTAATTTCAGTGACCTCTGTGAACTGTTGTGTTGGTTTGCATTGCAAACCTATCTTTCGGTGATCATGTTACCGACGGTTCAAAAATTGTTTCCTTTGTATACTAATGGAAAAATATGATCATAAATCTCCCCCTTTGACATTAGTATCAAAAACTAATATGTGCAAAACTAAAATGTTTAGTATATTAACCATGTGTTTATCTTGTCAATATGACTCCCCCTATGTGCATGCCTTGGTATAGTCTATGTACATGTTTCTTCCTTTTCACATATATACATATAATTCCCCTTTTATTATTTCGCCCTTTCACCTTATCATTTTCCCTTTCATAATACCATTTCCCCCTTTTTTTGCAAATAATGACAAAGGGGTAATTCTTACCATTTGTCAAAATTGTGGAAATGGGATTTCTTTATGTCTTCCATCATCTTCTCCCATTTATCTTGGAGGTGCTGAAGGATCAAGAATTCCAAGGTGATTTTGGCGTGCATATAATATATTCTCTCTGTAACAGACATCTCCGGGGTGGTAATCAATGTTCTTGCCGAAGTCATATGTTGTTGCAGTAGTGTGAGATTTGGTAGTAGTAGAGCTTGGAGCTCGGTTAGCTCATCTTAGATTTTTGTTTCTTCCTCTTGAATATCTAGTCTCAACCATTTAGATTTTACTAGCTTCTCATAATGCAACTTAAGTGCATTGTCATCGGTTGTAAGACCTTGTGCACTTGCCTTAAGATCTTCATTAATTTTGGCCAACTTGTCACTATTCTCGGTAGTAAAAGTTTCTAATGTGTACAAATTTTAAATTATGTTTACTACTTCTGATATTATCAGTTCTATAGTAGTAAATAATTAAGAAATTTTTACCTTCTATTCTACCACTTCCTGGCTGATTTTCTCTATAAGCTTGTATCGACACTTCTGCTCAGCACAATCTTCTATTTCATTTTCTGCATCTACATTATGTGAGCTAATGGCGTCGGTAAGACCTACTAATTGATCAAGTATGGGTGCACTTTGATCAATATACATTTCAGGTATAATCTGTAATAGTATGTCTTTGGTTGTCTCCAAGACATGGGAGTTCTTGTGTTCCTTCCTAAGCTTGTCCTGAGTTTCCTTTCTTTTACAAAGTTCACCATACTTTGTAAGTGACTCTGGATCTAATGTCCTAGGATCATAGTTGGGTATGTCAATGATTTTATCCAATGTGACTGGATTTTTATTCTTCTTCTTTGCCATTGTAGTGGAAGCACTTGTATGCAGTACCATAGCAAGTTCCTTTTCTTGGTCTGATGTACTTGGTGAAGGCTTTGGAGGTGTTGTGCCTTTATCCTGCTGCTTGGTTTTCACCTGTCAGTTGGTTGTAGACGTCTCTACATCAACCTTATATTTTTTTGTAGCTTTCTCTTCCTTGATATCATTGGCATCACCTTGTTTTTCTTCTCCACTTGTACCTTTCTGTTCATCATTTGTGCTTTTCTTATCCTCATCACCCTTATCCTCTGGTATGCTTGCATCATGGTCAGATGTCTTCTCCTTTTCTTCTGAGATGATATTGATAGCTTGTATCAATAATGGTATTTGTCTTGGTATATTGACCTGTGCAGCATCCTGTGTTTCCTTTTCCTTTTCTTCTTCTTGATCGGTGGTCACATTAATATCTTCTTCATTCTTTACTTCATCTGCAGGATCACCTCCAATGATATTTATTATAGTTATATCTTTGATTTTGTCATCTGTAGTATCCTTTAATGATTGTAAGATCTGTGGTGTGTCATCCATGGCCTAGCTTGCCTGTGTTGTCAGATAAACTGGATCGACATCCTTAGTGTCATTTATAATGATGTGCTCTGAGCTTAGTGTAGCCTATTTCTCTTCATTGTGAGGGTTTTTGGTAAGAGGTAGTACCTTCTCAGGGCTTGTATCCTCTTTAGGTATATTAAATATTCCTCTCCAAGGTTCATATCTTTCTTTTTCAAGCTCTATTAGGCTGCCCTATAGTAATTTGTAGGCTCTCAATTTTGCTGAGAAATTCTTTGAATGCTTCTTCATCATTTCATCAATTTATTCCACCTTTGACTCGGGTGACATAATTGTTACGAGAGATCTTTCCCTTATATATTTTTTAGTTTTCAGTGCATATCTCCACCTTGCTGATAGCATGTTATTAAGTTCTTGTGGCATCATCTTATCAAACTGTACAAGTATATATTTGAATACACACATTGTCTTGATGATGACTCCTTCTATCTTATTCTGATCCTCGAGTTTTAGAGTTAGCCACTATTTGATCTTAGGATTTGATATGCTACATGTTTTGATGATTCGTGCAGAAATATCATCGATTATTGTAGGAACTTTGTTCTTTTTAGCTTGTTCATCTTGTATATTGTCTTCTTTTTCTTCCTTGCTTTGAATTAATCTCTTTCTTCTCTTTGGTTCTGATGTTTGCACATTTTGAGGCTTTCTTTTATAAGTCCTCACTTGTCCTTTCTTAACCAGTTGTGAGTCTATATCTTTTGTGGTTTGACTCCTTGTCCTAGATGCAACAATAGTTCTTGGTTTCTTTGCAGGTGGTGCATCAGACTCAGTTGACTCGGAGTCACTCACTTGTTCACTTTCACCGACGGGTGACTGTCCCTCAGTGTCATCTTTTTGTTATGTTTCTTCATCATCAATCGACAACTTGTTTTTAAGTGTCTTAACCATTTTAGTCTTCTTTCTGTCAATCTTCTTCACTACTAGGCTTATTTTAATTATGGCCTTAGCTTATTCATAGGTGCCAAATATTGGTAGTGATTTTTCAACTACCTCATTCAGTAATGCTTCAATAGCATTTGTGGCCTGATCAATGTTGATTTCATAAGCAAGAGGTGGTAACCATGTTGTCTTCAGCACAGCTGGTTTGATCAAGGTGGTGTCAGTATCTACTATGAAACATATATCATCCTTATACTTTTCCACCATTTGTTCAGGTATCCTCATCCTCTTTTGCATTATATCTTTGAATCTGGTGAAATATGCATCCATGACTGATGTAAAGTTGTCCCCTAGTGACTTAATAAATTCACTAATTTGAATTGTCACTGGTCGGGTAGTGTCCCAATTGACATTACCAATTTATGGGAAGAAGTTTTAGAAACAGAAAAATGTACACATGAGGAGTGATCCATGTGTAACACCCCAAAATTAGCACCTAATAATCCTAATCAATTTTGGTGCATTCCTTCAATTTTCTTATCTTCAAAGTCCTATTGTATTAGGCAAATTTTTCCCCTAATTGACTTTAATTGACTGAGTTCCAAATGCAGAAAACCCAAATTTGCATAAATCTGACATTACATTTAATTCCTAAATTCTCAATGATTATTAGCTAAAAACCCCTATGATTAATTGATTTAATCCTAAAGTCTTAAGTGCTTTTAATTAAATCAATTCCACCCCCCTTAGCTTATATACATAAAAGGAATTGAAAGGTTATTTAATTATTGGGTGAATTATCCTCAAAAAAGGAATTCCATAATTCCATGTGAAAGGACACTTATGTGGCAATAATTCACCCTTTTATTTAAATATTCTTTGCATATTTGTCTCAAAAGAGAATGAAGAGACAACTGTTTCTTTTCAATAAACTCTTCACTCTCTTTCCATGGTTTTCTATAAATTGGACTTTTTTTCTTCATTAGAGGGGATGATTTTGGAGAGCATCAAATCTATAGGCAATTTTTGCATTTAATAATTTTCATGTTTTAAGCTCAATTTGCATAATTAGTCTAAATTTCAATTGGAATTGAAGATGTTTAGCTTTCATTTATGATCTATCTATAGGGCTAACAATTCAATTTTGTGCTTTCAAGCTTCCTAGATTCATTGCAAGTTCAAATTNTAGCTTAAAGGCAATTCTTTTCTAGATTACAAGTACTTTCATTTTATTTAGATTAATTGCATTTTACTTCCATAGAGTAGTTGCAATTCATTCCCAGATTAGTCTAATTTTCTTTCATAGTTTAAATTGCTTCTTAATTCATAGATTAAGAGCATTTTCTCATAGACTAATGGCAATTTTGTAGATTTAATGGCAATTCTTCTCTTCTTGCATTCTAGAAATCCTCCATGTTAGAAATGGTCAAGTTGTTGGCTCTTGTTCTGAGGGTAAACTCAACATCCACAACTAATTAGGAGGCAACAAGTTGCCTCAATCAAATTTGCAGAACAAACAATTCATGTTTGTCTTTGTGAATTGAACGATTGTGTAAAGACTATGTTGTGTTGGTGTTGAATTCAGAGGTCTACATTCAGCATATAACATTTTGGTGCCCATCGTGGGGTAGAAAAAACAATTTTTGGCCTCATTTCTGAATTTCTTGACTGTGTTTTTTGAGCTCTATCGTGCGTCCGTACTGCACTAGTACAGAGTCTCGCACGAAGTTTTGCGTCAAGCCGCGCAAAGATTTTCTCCCAGTAGCACTTTCTTGCGTGAGAAAATAGAAAGCTCATGCACATCAAAGCACTCTCTCACACAAGAAAATAGAAAGCTCACGCACGTCGAAGCACTTTCTCACGCGAGAAAATAGAAAGCTCGCACGCGTCGAAGCACTTTCTCGCGCAAAATTTTATAGAGAAGCATTTAAAATTCAGAATTTTTAATCTGTTATTTCTCTGTTCTGATATCTATTTTTGCTATGATTTTTCTGTTTTTGGTTTTCTATTGTAGCATAACAGTGGTTTGCAGGTTCACTTTCCAAAGATTAAAACATTCTAACGGTTTACTTGCAGGACGATAGTCAAAGACATTATTAAAACATCATGTTTGTTTACTATTTTTCATTCACATAGTCTAAACAGGGCTTTGTTAAAATTTTGTAAGGATCCCGATAGCAAAGTAGGGTAATAGGCTCTTCATTACATGGAAGTGATGCCCATGGATGAATCTAAGACCCAGATGTTGCTAGCATGATGAATACTTGGGGAAGCAAAGCAAGATAAGTGAATCTTTAGCACTTCTACTTGTTAGGGGATTATGCTCTTCTCTCTTTGAGAGAATCAGAAACCCAAAGACTTGTGGATTTGGTGGAGTGAAACTATCTCGGTGATGAACATGCTTGATGTGTTTGGGTGAGGTGCAAAGGTAGAGAAGTATGCTCTTTTCTCATTGAGAGAATCAGAAAATCAAACCCTTGAATCCGAACCAAGTTGAGTCACCTTTAGAGGGCCTGCTGAAAGTTAAACCTCCGAGAATGACCCAAGTGAGTGCACACCTTTCACCGGTGATTCCACCTCACTCTAATAAATACTATTTTTTTTTATTCTAAAGACTCCAAAGCCATAGTAACTTCTTTCTCATTGATTTCGACTATCATCATGAGAAAGTCTTATTTGTCATACTGAGCGGTGCCGCTCCTAGCCTTGCTTGCAAGGGTGTGTGACTTACAAGTGTTGGTGTGGTTGCGAGGCCCCAACTCTGTATCAGAGGCACCAGAGTTTATTGTGAATGGAAGCCTATTAAACACTCTCTTAGTTAGATGCCTACCCAGTTCACCTCCGAAAGGAGGCATAATCTGTGCGCAGGGAGAGGGAAGAATCTCTCCCCTAGATTCTTGACATAGGTA
>MU226272.1:5412348-5425918 GCA_018584345.1 Thuja plicata | reverse complement strand
TCAAACTTTATTAGACTTTATATGCTTAATGTTATACATGTTGGACCTATTTTGATACCTTGTATATGATAAATTTAATATTATAGATGTTGTGTTGTGAAATGTTTATGGTTGATTATAATTACATAATGTTATGATTTAGGGAATGAATTATATGTATATCTATTTTGTCAAATATAACATGCAGCTTTAGGGAAATAAAAAAACCCACTTGTGACCAAATGAGGAGAACATCTCTATTGTATTCGTATAGTAGGATTGAAAGGCATAGGTCAATGTGTCTATTCATTTCCTCTCTAAATTTTTCATAGAGTTCTAGCACACAAGAGAAATGGAGGATCTGTCAAAATGAAAGCGTAGTCTATTGTGCATCTATTCATCCCTACATAATTCAATACCGTACACAATATAGAGTTTGAGTTCCAATAGGACTTGAGAATTTACAATTAGTTAGTTGTTGGTTTAGTTAAAGAATTATTCATAATTTTTTTTGTAGTTACATTTTTGTAGCAAGCATTCACTTGTAATTATGACCACCATCTTTGGCATAGTCTATAAAGTCCAAATTAGTTTACAATTATGTCATTATGATTATGTTGGATTATGCCTAAATTACAAAACTAGTAGACATTGTTTCTTTTTATTGTATATTGTTTTTTATAAATGCAAGTGAAGGATTGGTGGTAATATAAGTTAATTTATTGGTGTCTATGATTGAGACCCCTCAAGAAAGGGTCACTTAAGGTTAAGTAACTCTCTTGTTGATTATACTATATTATGTTAGATTAGTTCATTTAATAAATAAATAGTTGCATTGTTAATATTCATTAGTTTCTTAACTTAATAGATAATTAGTTAATTCTCTCAGTATTATTTCAATTCCCTTGTTACGTTCATAATTATGCAGTTTAGTCATAACAAAGTTATACTCTTAATTGCTCAGTTTGTTTGTCGCACCTGTTGTTGTTCTCACTATGCTAGTTACCTGCAACCACTAATATGTAGACCAGTCTCTTTTTTAGCATCTTCAATTTTATTTAGTTGTTTCTTTTAGATTGAATGTTTTCATAGATTTATAGACAACTAGGTGTTGGAGTAATGGAATGGTGTGTACTGAGAGGGGAAGAGTGAATCAGTACCCGTAAATTTTTTATCAATTAACCCTTAATCCTTTAGTAATCAATTCCTTGCATTACCGACCATAGATAATTTTCTATCTTATGCATGTAATATCAAAACATAAACTTAATTGCATGTAAACATTCATGAAATGTAAGTACACATGACACAAGAATTGGTAACGCATAAAACCCCTGTTATGAGGTAAAAACTACGGTGGGGATGAAACCCACAAAGCTTCACTATCTGCAGAATGGAAGTTGTCGGTTAAGGCTACAAGTTTGATCACTTTTGATGATCTTACCCTGTTAGGAGTAACATTTTAGATTGGTTAGATCTACTCGGTTAAGAGATTTAGTAACACTATTTAGTGTGCACTTGGTTAAGATATTTACATAAGGATTGTTAAATTCACCTTCTTAAATGATTTCTTCTATTTTCTACACTTGTTAGAATGCAATCAAAAATACTTATTGACCTGATTATATGCAATCTTAAAATGTTGAGTACAGATCCTTTAAGTTCATAATGTATGTGTATCACCTATAGTGATTGATTAATACCTTTGTTCTGCTCGGTAGCCTTGAATCTTGTTCTTCATAACTGATTTAATCTTTTGTTGTCCTTCTACATAAAAATCTTTGTCTGATACATAGATTTCTGTTGCGGCTACAATCATCAATGTCTGATTGATTTCTACATCTATTTATACAATTAATTGACCTATCTAGGTTTCACGCTATACAATGATAATTATATGATCAAAGGTTTACAAATTGACCTTGATCTCCTAGTTTGCATGTTTACAATCAGTTAGACTGATTAAAACAATTACATGTGCTTTACTTGTCCCTCAAGAAATGGTTTTAAAGATAAGCTTTAAAGCTAAATATAAAACTCAAGTGTTTTATCTGACGTGTAACTCAGATCCACATTTCTCAGAAATAAAGTTGTCTCTCGGTAGACTAGTGCTTGGGTTGCTCTGCAATATTTCATCAGTAATGACCTTGTAGACATTCTGCTTCTTGGGTTTCTCTGTAGACTGTCTGTCAATTTACACTGTAGTCTATTTTGTCGGTTTATACTGTAATCATTCTGTCAGTGAAGACTAGTTTCAGTGACCTCTGTGAACTATTGTGTTGGGTTGCACTGTAAACCTATCTTTCGGTGATCATGTTATCGACGGTTCAAAAATTGTTTCCTTTGTATAATAATGGAAAAATATGATCATAAATCTCCCCCTTTGACATTAGTATCAAAAACTGATATGTGCAAAACTAAAATGTTTAGTATATTCACCATGTGTTTATCTTGTCAATATGACTCCCCCTATGTGCATGCCTCAGTATAGTATATGTACATGTTTCTTCCTTTTCACATATATACATATAATTCCCCTTTTATTATTTCCCCCTTTCACCTTATCATTTTCCCTTTCATAATATCATTTCCCCCTTTTTTTGAAAATAATGACAAAGGGGTAATTCTTACCATTTATCAAAATTGTGGAAATGGGATTTATTTATGTCTTCCATCATCTTCTCCCATTTCTCTTGGAGATGCTCAAGGATCATGAATTCTAAGGTGATTTTGGCATGCATATAATATATTCTCTGTGTAATAGACATCTCCATGGTGGTAATCAATGTTCTTGTCAAAGTCATATGTTGTTGCAGTAGTGTTAGATTTGGTAGTAGTAGAGCTTGGAGCTCGGTTATCTCATCTTATATTTTGGTTGCTAGGAACAAAAATGCAAGATATTAGGTATGATGAGACCTATGAAATGTTTCTCATGAAGAGATGCAATACACCCAGATATTTTTAGGTATTTGGGATGCATGAATCGTGCCCCCAGTGAGGCATACATAGTCATAACTAAACATCAAACATAAATGCACTAACAGTCTATGACAAGAAGAGCATACCACAAATGACACATATTCCAATAGGTACTCACCATAACGAACCAAGATATGAAAGATTGAGGCTGTCACGAGAAGGACACATTGAAACAAAAGATAAAATCAACAAAAAGGCATCCTGACCAAGCGGTCATTTAGTCTAGAAGTTCTTTCCATGAATAAATTTGATGTGAGAATTGATAGAAAACCCGACATCGGAAGGATGCATCTTGATGGGCAAAAGATTGATTGATTGAAATAGAAATTCGTTGGCAATTTCTTGTGAATAGAATGAAACTAGGAAAGTTAATTTGTCTGTTGATTTGTTGGAAACGTTTACGGTCACTGTGTCTAGAATAAAGCTCAGTGTTGATGGGGTAAGCTCAGTCATGCGGGAATGCGATTTTATAAGAAGAGGAATTAGATGGAATGGGATTGGAAGATGAGAGGAATTAGATAGAAGAGGAAGGTATTAGATTAGAAGAGGAATGAATGGGATAGAATTGAATTGGAAGAAGATAAATGAATTGAAATATAAGATAAATACAGTGGAAGAGGAATGGACTAGATTAGAAGATATATAGAATGAAAGAGGAATGGATTGGATTATAAGATATATAGAATGGATAAGGAAGATAAGATATTAATGGATGAATATGAATTTGATAGAATGGGATTCAGACCAATGACAAGGGAGAACCAAGGAAAGGTGGAGATGGAGAGATGGATTGGATGTGAGATAAATGAAGGGAATGGATGGATATGAAATATTGAATGGATGAACAGGGAATGTGGGATTGAAGGATGGAGATTCAAGAACTAGGTGGTAAAGGAGTTAAAATGCCCTACACTAGCAGTAGGAAAATGAAGGATGGGAAGATTGGAGATAAAGGATGCACAAAAGAGAAGGATGGTGTATAAGGCATGTGAGTGGAAGACTGAAGAATGGGGAATGAGTGGATTAGGATCCAAGGACTATGTTTCAAAGGATGCCCCCATACTAGAGGTGGGAAGATGAAGGATGGAGAGATGGGGGATAAAGGATAAATGAGATGGATAAATAGTTGTGAAAAGGATATGCATGGAGGGGAGGAAGGCGTGTATTGTCCAAAGCATGTATGGATGTATGAGTGCCTCTAGTTTTGTAAGGAAGAGAAAAGGTATGCAAAGTGGAATGCATTTTGAGAAGAGATATGAGATGGAGGGTATGAATAGGATAGGGGATATGATATGAAAAATAAGGATAGGATAGAATAATGGATAATGTATGGAGGAAATTGATAGGGTAATAAAGATCAAAAGACATAAGAAAAA
Organism: Thuja plicata; assembly: GCA_018584345.1. NCBI lineage: Eukaryota > Viridiplantae > Streptophyta > Pinopsida > Cupressales > Cupressaceae > Thuja > Thuja plicata. The sequence goes on along the minus strand of MU226272.1, from coordinate 5,421,584 downwards.
AGGATGCAATTAGATAGGCTTATGGAAGGGGGATGGAGGATATGTATAAGAAAAATACTATGAAATGGAGGACATGGATAGGATGTCAAGATAAAACATGGATAGAGGATGATGGACGTAGATAGGATGATGGATAGTGAATATGAAACATGGAGTATATGAGTGGCGGGAAAGTATATGATAGTCAAGATCAAAGATGGGAAATGGATGATGGAATTAGATAGGATGGTGGATGGTGGATAGGGTAGGTGGAAGATATGTATGGTAGCATATACATGGATGGAGCTTTCCCCCAAGTATAGAGTGCAAGGGAATGAGGATAAGTAAATGGATATATAAGTGGATTTGGAAGACAATGGATATGTGATAGGAAGATGGAGGAATGACTCAATCATCTAGTTCCATGGATGAGATCCTTTGAGATGTCTTTATATATATATATATATAATGGATCAAGGACTTGTAGATAAATGCTCATAGATGTTGGTAGGATGGTGGGAGGGGAGATGAAATGGATGGGGGGATGGAGGGGGATAAGGGTTTATGAATAGGGTTGGATTAATGGGATGGGAGGATGGGGAAGAATTGGTGGATAATGGATGAGAGATTGAAAGACTTGTGAAGAAAGGGATAAGGGAGTTAGAAAGATCATCATTGGAACACACCTTGAAGGGTGGTGGAATAGTGGATGAGGAGTAGTGGATTTTTGGATTAAGGACCCAAAATAGAGGAAGGAGGTGATGAATTTAGGATAGTGGAGTGAGGTATTTTAGGATCAAAAATGAATTTGAGATATGTGGGATTTTTAAACGGAGGATAAAATGGATTTATGAAGGGAAGAAGATTTGGATTAGCAAGGTTGGATGCCAACATTGATTTTTCTTTGAGATGCATTTCTTCGATAAGTAGCTTGGGAATCCCCGTGATTTTTTTTTTTTTTCATTTGGACCTTGGTGGCCTTTTGAATTTTCTTTCTTGTGGATCATATTTTTCTTTTATTGAACATGTCTTTTAGATGGGACATGTTGATCCTTGGATTTTTTATTTTTTTTTGTGGATTTTGGTTTTATGTATTTTAGCTTTGGCATCCAAATAGTAATGGAATGGGCATTGAGGATGGATAGTTTGGAGGGTTAGTGGAGGGAATAAGGGAGGATGAATGTTGGAAGGAATACAAGGATGTGTGCCCTTTTTTATATTTATTATGGATTTGAGGTTACGAAGTGGTGGACTTGGATATGGTGGATGAAGGTATGTAAGGACCCAAAATGGATGGAAGGGATGAGGGATTTGTTTTTGGGACACAGGGACCTAAAATGGACGTGAATGAGGAAGGGATTGAGTTTTGAACATAAGGGCCCAAAATGGATGTGGATGAGGAAGGGATGAATTTTTGGACATAAGGGCCTAAAATGGATTTTGAGGATGGGGGATGGGAAAATTTGAGTTTAGATGGAAGAATTTTGGTTGTAGAAGGGGTGGAAGATTCACCAACATCTTGAGGCATTCTTTTTCCAATGGGACACTTTTTATTTTGAACACAAGATGTGAGTCCATGTGAATGGGGTTTATGGATGGATTAGATAGGTTTGATGGGATTTTGTGGAGGAATAGGATCACATGGATCGATAATAGGATTTTGAGAGGGATAGGCATTATGACATGGATTTTAATGGGCACTTTGATCTGGAATTTGGGGAGGATTATGTGTTGGAGTGAGTGGATCTTGAGATGGAAGGGAATTATGCAATGAAATGGAGGAGATGGAATCATAAGATGAAGTAATTTGATCTTGACACGAAGGGGGTTTAGTGGATGAGATACATGGAATAACTTCATGAAGTGGCAGGTAAGTGAAGGTTAACTCTTGACATGGGGGGATCATTGGATGGGGTGGAGGGGATGTCTTGATCTTGATTAGGAATGGGATCATGAGATGGGTTAAGGAGGATAAGTGCATCTTGATATGGAAGGAGAGGATCTTCATATGGAAAGGTGTCATAAGATGGAGAGGTGTCATAAGATGGAGGAATGTTTAGAGCTAGAGGAGAAGAGGAATCCATGTTATCATGCTTTGGAACAAGTCCTTGACATGTGTGGACTTGTGGGGGTAATGTGATGGAGGAGGTGGAAGCTTAAACTTGAGTGGATGGAGGGATGAGAGACTCATAAGGATTAGGAGATTGAGGTATGTATTGATTTGGAGGGGACGGTGGTAGGTTCATGACTTGAGGGGATTTCACAACTTAATTTGGGGATTTATATTTTTCTTCTAGCCCTTGGATCCATTCAATGTAAAAGGTAGTGTGGGATGGGGATAATGTAGGATTTGGATCAAAATGTGTGGATTAGATTTAGGAATGGCATTAAATGGTAGATGGGAATTATGAATTTGGAAAAATGGAGGACATATGTCTTCAAACGCAAACTTTTTCTTTTGACCCCAACTTTGTAGGCTAAGGAAAATGTTTCAGAGTTCTTGAATCTCGTGGGCAAGGTGGCTATGGAGGGAATCATGTGTTGGTGAAGTATAATGTTGGAGATTTGCTTCTGTGCAAATAATTGATTGTATGTTTGTCATTGATGACAATATATAATATACAACAGTGTTCTATATGCAATTATCAGTACAGGTGTTCTGGAGCTATGCATGTTTATTTCCATGGTGCATATATGTTCTAGATGCTATGTGCATTCACGCAGAGTCAGATATGAAGTTTCAGTTGAGTTATGCTAATCAGTTATGACAGTTACAAAGACTGAAGACTATCTGTGAAGAGTTAACGTAATTACATTATTTATTGAGTTGCGCCTATCTTTGGGATATGTGTGTTTGTATTCATGTTTAGTTATGAGTTAAATATAATTATCTAAAGGTGCCAAATATGTTCTATCAGAATTGTGAAGTTGGATTTAATTTGGTGGAGCCGACTTTGTGAAGTGTCGCGTCCATTCAGTTTGAGTTGCGTGATTCCAATTAGGTTGCATGGTTGATGTGGCTGACTAAAGAAGTATTGAAGGGACTCCTAGAGATGAAAAATATCACATCCTTTGGAGAAGATACTTATAGTAGTTCATTTGATGAATGTCAAGTGTGAATGAAAAGAATAAAGATAGAAAAAGTATAGAACAGAATGTATGTTGTTTTGGGACAGTAGAGACATTTCATTCATCAAGAAAAGATGTATGTGAAGAAGAAGTGAAAGTATACAATACACTGGAACTGATCAAGACAGCAGGTCTACTCAAATTGTTCATCTATCAGATATAGTGTATATCTGTTCTACTGAAGGTTGCAACCTTCATCATTTTAGCAGTGAGCTTTTGGATAGTGAGCCCTCACCCCTAACAGGGTTGCTTGTAAAAGACTCCTAACAGGGTCCAACCTTTAACCAGATCTTTGTATTTATTTCATTGTAAAGAACAAATCCTAATAGGGTTGCAAGATCTCTTAACAGGGATAATTATACTCAAGTACAGTTCTTTGTGGGTTCTAATTCCCACCAGGGTTTTTACCTATTTGGTTTCCCCGCAACTAAAATTGTTGTGTTCTCTATTGTGTTATCTGAATGTTCATTTGCTTTATGTTAATTGATATCTAAGTAAAGAAGAGAATTAAAGTAGCTGATAACTGATTCACACCCCCCCCCTCTCAGTTATCCTTTGGGACTATTCCAACAATTGGTATCAGAGCCAAGTACCTTGGAGAGAAATCCTAACAGCTTAAGGTAGATCAGATGGCATACTTCAGGAAAGAGAGTCCTAAGTTTGATGGAGAAAACTATCTTGACTGGGAGAACAAAATGATAACACATCTTTAGTGTGTTGGATTTGAGGTCTATGAGATTTCCACTCAATCAATTGAAGTTCCCACCTTGAAAGACCTTGCAGAAGAAGACTCTACAATAAAACAAAAGGAAGTGCTCACTCAAAATGAAATCACCAGAGAAGCCCTAATCAGTACCCTATCCGACAGTGAATTTTTTGAGATCAAGAAGGTAGATAAAGCATACTCTATTTGGAAATACTTAGAAGATATGTTTGAAGGAGACATCCAAGCAAAGAATGTGTGCAAAAAGACATGGAAGAAAAGGTACAACAACTTAGAGATGCTACCTAAAGAAAACATCAGATCCTACAATCAAAGAATTAATGAAGTAGTTTCAGGTGTCAGGAACAATGGTGGAGAAACTTCAGAGGATGATATAATGGAAAAACTAATGGCCACACTAGCAGTAGACTATTATAGTAAGATCAATATCTTAGATGAGACTATGCAATTTTCAAAAGACTTCAAGAGAGAGACTTTGATCAGCAAAATATCTGCATTTGAGATATCAAGATTGAAGACAGAACCCAACAGTGAGACAACTTTCAAAGCCTCAGTCCACAGCAAGAAATCCATGAGCATCTCTAGTAATAATGAAGAAGTGGATACAGAACTAGAAGAAATCATTGCTATGATTTCCAAGAAAGAAAGGAAAGGTAAAGGGAAATATGAAGGAAAACTACCATTCAAATGTTTTTCATGCAACAAAGTTGGTCACTTTGCATCCAAGTGTCCTACAAGAGTCAAGAAGTTCATATCAGATTACAAACCCAAGTACACTAAGGAATGTTATCGTGTTGAAGATGGTGTAACTAATGATGATTCAGGAGAAGATGAAATTGGTTTCATTTCCATTAAAGATATTGAGAAGATGCTTGAAGGAATGGACAAAGAAGATGAAGAAAAAGAACAAGATCTAGCATTAGTTTCAAAAGTTGACATCAGAACTGACTGGATCATTGACAGTGGATGTTCACACCACATGATAGGAGACAAAGATAGATTTGTACATTTGGACAAATATAAATGTGGCATGGTTATATTTGGAGATAACACTCCCAAACCTATCATAGGCAGAGGTTCTATCACCTTAGATGGAAAGAATAAGACAGATGATGTTCTTTATATTGATGGTTTACATCATAAATTACTAAGTGTTGGATAGTTGATTGATAAAGGATATCAGTTGGAATTCAAAAACAACCAGTGCATCATTAACAAAAAAGGAGACATCATTGCATTAGGCTCAAACACCAAAGGTAATTTCTTTCAGTTCAATTCATAAGTAAGTTGTTTTGTTGAAAAAGTGGATGACAGTTGGCTATGGCACAAGAGACTTTGTCATATCAATTTTGACAACATAGTCAAGATAAGTAATGTAAAGGCAGTAAGAGACCTTCCAAGTAATTCAAGACTAGTTGACACCATATGTATGGAATGTGTGATAGGGAAGCATGTGAGGACCTCATTCAAGAGCAAACAAGACTCTGCAAAAAAAAATAGATCTGATACATATAGACCTATGTGGACCTACTCAAACAAGATCTTACTACGGAGAAAGGTATTTTATTTTTTTTGTTGATGATTTCTCAAGGATGATGTGGGTTGCATTCTTAAAAGAAAAATCTAAAGCTTTTGAGAAGTTCAAAGTGTTCAAAGCTAAGGTTGAGAATGAATCTGGACTAAAGATAAAATGTCTGAGATTTGATAGAGGAGGAGAATTCACCTCTAACCAGTTTTATGATTACTGTGAAGAACATGGAATCAAGAGACAGTTAAGTGCACCTAGAACCCCTTAGCAAAATGGGATTGCAGAAAGAAGGAACATAATAATACTTGACACAGCACGCACTATCACGATTGAAGGAAAGGTTGCTCATACCTATTGGACAGATGTAGTTAATACAATAGTCTATACTATCAATAGACTATAATTAAGGCCAGGTGCAGACAACACACCCTATGAACTTTGGTTTGGTAATGTACCTACTGTAAAATACTTTAGAATCTTTGGAAGCAAGTGCTATATCAAGAGAGATGATAGCATTGGCAAGTTTGATGCTAGAAGTGACGAAGGTATTTTTCTTGGTGACTCTACTAAAAGAAAAGCCTATAGATGTTTTAATCTAAGATTAAAGAAGATCATTGAAAGCACTCATGTGAAGATTGATGAGAAGTTTATGATTTAAGAGATATATTATCAATGTGCTCCTATGATTGAAAATGACCCTAGACCTATCAGTAAGGACACAGTTATTGAAGAAATGTTTGACTGTATTGATGTTTCATGTAACAATCCTGAACCAAGTGAAGAAGAATCAAAGATTACATATGAAAGTATCACTCCTAAGAACTCAAAATACACATCCAAATACCACTCTAAGGAAGATATCATTGGAGATCAGGGTGCAAAAGTCTTGACAAGTCTAGAGAAAAAGGTTCAACCGCTAATGAAGAGGTATGCTTACTTTCATAGATTGAACCCTTAAGTGTTGAAGATGCGTGCAAAGATTTAGATTGGAAAAGTGTTATGCAAGAAGAATTAGATCAAATAGTCAAGAATGATACATGGGAACTGGTCCCAAGACCTCATGACAAGAATGTGATCAGAACAAAGTGGATATTCAAGAATAAAATGAATGAAGAAGGCACAATGGTAAGGAACAAGGCAAGATTAGTGTGTAAAGGAAATGCACAGAGAGAAGGTATAGACTAAACTGATAAATTTTCCCCCTGTGAGCAGAATTGAAGCTATCAAGTTGTTTTTGGCCTATGCAACATTCAAGAAATTTAAGGTATACCAAATGGATGTCAAGTCAACTTTTCTGAATGGTGACTTGAAGGAAGAAGTCTACATAGAGCAACCTGAAGGATTCAAACTTTTAGATAAATCAGACATGGTATGTAGATTAAAGAAAGCACTTTATGGACTTAAACAAGCCCCAAGAGCTTGGTATGAGAGACTTGATGGTTACTTAACAAAGATAGGATTTAGAAAAGGAGCAGCAGACTGTAATTTATTCATAAGAGAGACAAATGAAGGATTACCACTTGTTGCTATTTTTGTTGATGACATTATCTTTGGAGGTAATGAAAAACTTAGTGTAGGATATGCCAAAGAAATGAAAAGTGAGTTTGAAATGAGTATGAATGGAACTATCAAATATTTTCTTGGATTGAATGTAAAACAAACAGACAAAGGCATATTCATAAATCAGTCTAAGTATGTGAAGGAGATATTGAAGAGCTTCAAGATGGAAGATTACAAACCAGTAAGCACCCCCATGATAACAGGAAGCAAGAATTCTAAAGATGATGATTCCACAGCAGTTGACAAGACCCTATACAAGTCTATGATTGGAAAACTCATATATCTTACTCAATCTAGACCTGACATTTCTAATATAGTTGCCATTGTTGGAAGATTTGTAGCTAAACCCAAGAAAAATCACCTAATGGCAATAAAAATAATATTCATATACTTAAAAGGGACTATCAACTATGGTTTATGGTATCCTAACTCAGAGAATATACAACTTCATGTGTATACAGATGTAGATTGGGCAGGTTATATTGATGACAGAAAGAGTACATCAAGAGGAGCAGTATTTCTTCGAGACAGATTGGTCAGTTCAACAAGTAAATAGAAGAATTGTATCTCTCAGTCAACAGCAGAAGTTGAGTATGTCACAACAGCATTGAATTGTTCAACAATGGTTTGGATCTAACAAATGATTAAAGACTTTGGTATTCAGATTGATTATCCTATTGTTATTAAATGTGACAACACTAGTACTATCAATATGTCAAAGAACCCTGTGATGCATGCAAAGACAAAACACATTGAGATAAAATATCATTTTCTAAGAGAAAAAGCTGCAGACAGAGAAGTAAAGTTGGATTATGTGAGCACTAAAGAACAATTAGTAGATATTTTTACAAATTCATTATCAAAAGATACTTTTGAGTATCTCAGGGAGAAGTTGGGAGTAATTCCCTTTCCTGAGTCTGATTAGAATTTGCAGCAAGAATATCAGTCCTTGGTGACTGATGAATGGTTGACTAATCTACTTCTGGAGTAGTACCTGTGCTTAGTGGTGTTTAACACCCTTTGTCATTGATGTCAAAGGGGGAGTATTAGTAAGGGGGAGCATATACTATGGGGGGTATACAAAGCAGCAGCAGTGAAGAGGAACTTTTGATGAGGATATTGAGAAGATTGTAAAAATAAGGAAGACACTTTGAGTTGATAACATCATATGTTGCCATCAATGTCAAAGGAAGAGATTGTTGGAGATTTGCTTATGTGCAAATAATTGATTGTATGTTTGTCATTGATGACAACATATAATATACAATAGTTTTCTATATGCAATTATCAGTATAGATGTTCTAGAGCTATGTGTGTTCATTTCCATGGTGTATACATGTTCTAGATGCTATGTGCATTTACGCTGAGTCATATATGAAGTTTCAGTTGAGTTATGCTAATCATTTATGAGAGTTATAGAGTCTGAAGACTAGCTGTGAAGAGACGACATAATTATATTATTTCTTGAGTTGCACCTATCTTTGGGATATGTGTGTTTGTATTCATGTTTAGTTATGAGTTAAATATAATTATCTAAAGGCTCCAAACATGTTTTATTAGAATCGTGAAGTTGGAGTTAATTTGGTAGAGCCGACTTTGTGAAGCGTCGCGTCCATTCAGTTTGGGTTGCGTTATTCCAATCAGGTTGCGTGGTTGATGTGGCCAACTAAAGAAGTATTTAAGGGACTCCTAGAGCCGATGAAGATCACATCCTTTGGAGAAGATACTAATAGTAGTTCATTTGATGAACGCCAAGTCTGAATGAGAAGAATAAAGATAGAAAAAAGTACAGAACAGAATGTCCATTGTTTTGGGATAGTAGAGACATTTCATTCATCAAGAAAAGATGTATGTGAAGAAGAAGTGAAAGTATACAATACACTGGAACTGATCAAGATAGTAGGTCTACTCAAATAGTTCATCTATCAGATATAGTATATATATGTTCTACTGAAGGTTGCAACCTTCATCATTTTAGCAGTGAGCTTTTGGACAATGAGTCCTCACTCCTAACAGGGTTACTTGTAAAAGACTCCTAACAGGGTCTAACCTTTAACCAGGTCTCTATATTTATTGCATTGTAAAGAACAACTCCTAATAGGGTTGCAAGATCTCTTAACAGGGATAATTATGCTCAAGTACAGTTCTTTGTGGGTGCTAATTCCCACTGGGGTTTTTACCTATTTGGTTTCTCCGTAACCAAAATTATTGTGTTCTCTATTGTGTTATCTGAATGTGCATTTGCTTTATGTTAATTGATATCTAAGTAAAGAAAAGAATTAAATTAGTTGATAACTGATTCACCCCCCCCCCCCC
>MU226272.1:5358342-5378081 GCA_018584345.1 Thuja plicata | reverse complement strand
TGGAGAGAAGAAATTGTTTGACAGAATGTCAGATATTTGACAAATATTTGTTTGGCATTGTTGTCAAAGGGAGAGAATGTATCCATATTATCATCCGAAACTATTCATTATCAGATTACTCCAAACAGGAAGAGATCATATCCATAGGGAGAGTATTTATATAAAAGTTGCAAATACAAGACATAGACATCAAAGAAGAAGAGAGAGAAATTGACACCAACAGAGGTCACAACACATCAGAAGAAGAAACAAAGAAAGCTGCAAGAGATCAAATCTAAGCTAACACAGAGCTTATCGATGGTCAGACATTTGTATTGGTTATTAAAACAAACTATTTGGTAATTTGATGAATGTCAACAATTGTATTTCATGTTGTATTAGAAATAGTATAGCGTGATAGTATAGTATGTTTCCATCAATGCCAAAGGGAGAGATTGATGACATGTAACTGATTGAATGTTTGATAATGTTAAGTTGAAGATGATGCAAGACATTAAATCAGTTAATGGTTTGTATTGTCATTGATGTCAACTTGATATCATTTGTATGGTCATGCACATAATGTCAAAGACTTCAGAGAATCAATGGAACAAATATTATGCTTTCAGAAATGCATAAAAGTCAAGTATTCACTAAGTGACAGACAACACCGACGAAGTGCACACCACCAGTAAAGATAGAGATAAAGTCACAGTGATGCCTGACGAGCAGAAGACAATGTTGCCTAATGAAGTAGAATCAAAGGATGCCTGATGAGCAAGATCCAATGATGCCCGATGGATGGAGATCTTGAAGCTAACTAAAGTTACACCAACGGAACTGGCAGTTGTCACCAGCGACAAACTGCAGAATTGACCGACAGAACAGAGAGATCAGAAAATGACAAAATATCTAGCTGGCATAGCTTAAAGATAGACTTAACTGGTTGTTTTATTTGTTTTATTCGACCACAGTTAAAGCAATTGATTTATACAGCTGGCAAGAAGATAACTACAAGATAAATCAAAAGTTAAAGCCGTAAATCAAATTGGCTGGATTGTTTTTCACGCCAAGAATCAAGAATCAAGAATCAAGGAAAATCATGTCTATATAAGAGAAAATCATAATTCATTTCCACATGAGCTCAGATACACAGGGGAGTGAATTGAAGAAGATGTTGAAGAGAAACTGGTGAAGGATAAACTTCATACAGTCATGATCAATCAAGCTAAGGGAGAGCTAAAGAATTCTACAGACACCAACGACCAGTGAAGCACAGCATCACATAGCAGAAAGTGTGAAGTACAAAGGAATTAAATTGATACATTGATCAGAGAGGTATTGTACATAAATAGATCTGAATATTTGTAGTTCAAAGTTGCATTAGAAATAGGTCATTATGTTTCAGTTTAACCATTGAAGCATTAAAGTCTCTTAATAGAGCAGGACTTAACCGTCTTCTTGAATTGAGGTATATCCTAACAGATTACCAAAAAGGTTGATTCATGATAGTGGCAGCGGTCTTACCTAAAGCCTATTGACAGTTTAAGGAGGCTGATTCAAGGATGGTAGTAAGATTAGCATAAAGCCTATTGACAGTCTAAAGATTGATTCAAGGATGGTAGCGTAGATGCCAAATACTTAGTGACAACCTATGTATAAAAATCCTCTAACAAGGTCACACTTAACCATGTGTTTGTAACCTTTAACAGGGTTGGCTCCTAATAGGGCTCACTTTAGAAGAGTGAAAATTTGGGGTACCGGTCCCAATGGTTTTCCCTTAACAGGGTTTCCATGTTAAAATCCTTGTGTTATGTGTGTATGGTTTAGTACTTTATTGTTTTACATTTCACATATACATTTTTGGATTGATTGGTATACTTTGCATATTTACTGAGTATCGGTAAATGAGTTTTGCTGCTTATCGGTAATCAAGGAGAATAAGGACAGACAAGGTAAACTGACAGACAGTAAATTGTTTCAAGTAGTTCAAGGCATACATCTTGTAGAGACTTAATAATCTAAGGTGTATTAATTGGTGGATTAAAGTTTAAAGGATAAATTTTTGAGGCCACTGATTCANCCCCCCCCCCCTCTCAGTTAGTGCAAGGGAACATCATTTTATAATATTTTGGGATCTTATATCCTTGTGGTGTGATAAAGAGAGTTCTAGCACTAGCTCCCTATTGTGTAGAGGATCCATCGAAGAACATTGTCTAGGGATGTTCTGTGAGATGCAAAATAGCTTCATCAGGAAATTTTATCAGCAACGGTCATGTATCTTGCAAAGGAGCATCAGCACGGTGATCAATAATAACTTGTCCTTTGATTGCTTTTCGGTCAATGTATTCAATGTCAAATTTGCTGAGGATCATAACCCATTTAGCCAACCTTCCAGTGAGCTTTGCTTTTCTTAACACATACTTGAGAGGATCTATTTTAGCAATTAGCTTAACAAAGTGTGCCAACATATAGTGTCTTAGTTTTTGAGAAGCAAAAACTACAGCAAGGCAAGCTTTTTCAATAATGGTGTAGTTATGCTCATAAGACACCATGGTTCTGCTTATGTAATATATGGCTCTTTCCTTTCCTGTGTCATCTTGTTGTGCCAATAAAGCTCCTAGGGATGTATCTGTAGCTGAGATGTAAAGAAGAAGAGGCTTTCCTTGAATGGGAGCCATCAGTATGGGTGGATTAGCAAGATATCCTTTGATCTGTTGGAAATGTTTTTCACACCCTTCATCGCAGTTGAAGGTAACTCCTTTGTGCAATGTTCATGTAAAGGGTTGTGCTTTATCTGCAAGTTAGGATATGAATCTCGTGACATATTGGAGTCGGCCTTGTAGAGTCTTGACCTGACTAATGTTGCATGTCCATTATTACCTCTACCTTTCTGGGATCAACCTCAATTCCTTTGACTAAAATAATGTATCCCAGTAGATTTCCAAAAGTTACACCAAAATCACACTTCTTAGGATTCAATCTAAGCTTGAATTCCTCCATTATGTCTAGAATCCTTTCCAAATCTTCTAGGTGAGTAGCCCTTCTTTCTGATTTAACCAGGGTGTCATCTACATAGTCCTCCATATTTTTATGCATCATATCATGGAATATAGTGGTCATAGCTTGCTGATATGTTGTCCCAACATTTTTGAGGCCAAAAGGTATGACATTCCAACAAAGCCTGCCCCAGGCATAGGTGAAAGTTGTTTTCTCTTAATATTTAGGAGCTATTCTTATCTGATTGTAGCCAAAAAATCCATCTATTAGCGAGTACATCTCATAACCAGTCGCGAGATCCATAATCATGTCAATGTTAGGTAATGGGAAATTATCCTTGGGACAAGCCTTGTTTAGATCCATAAAGTCTGTGCAAACTCGAATGGACTTGTCATGTTTAGTCACTGGGTCAATGTTAGAAATCCATTCACCGTAAGCTATAGCATGAATAAATTCAGCTTTCATTAATTTCTCTAATTCTGCTTTGACTAATAATGCCACATGCGAATGCATTTTGTGAATCTTTTGTTTAACTGGTTTGATTCCTGGAGTGATTGATAGATGATGCATAATCAAGTCTGTATCTAGTCCTGGCATATCTGAATAGAACCAAGCAAAGTTGATTTTCTTTTTCATGAAGAATTGGGCAAATTCTTGCTTTTCTTGCTCGGATAAAGATTGTGCTAGGTAGATGAGCTGAGGTGCCTCTTTTGTCCCCAAATTTTCTTCTTGTGTTGGTTCTATCAGTACTTATGATATTTCTTGAAAATGACTAGGAAGGAGGTCAAGTTCCCCATCCTCGGGTGCCTCAAAGAGGTTTTTGCCATTGGATACACCTTTTGTTTTACTATTTTTGGATCTAATACTGCCATAAAGTGGTTTTCACCATCACACCTTTTCTTCTTTTTATCTTTTTTCTTTAGGATGAGGAACTTGACATCCCCCTCTATCATGTTTATGCTCGTTATGTTGGTGGAAGAAATGAGAGGTTCAATGGCATTCAAGTTGTAGGCCAAAGCATATTTGTTAGGAGTAGAGATGAGGTCTAGGGGTGCATCAGGGTTCCATTAAATAAGCTCAGGATGAACAAGAGGTAAGGATTCAACAGGCTCCAAGGATAGCACTGAGTTATCTAAATCAAGGTCTTCAACGGGCAAGAGAAGATCAGTGATAGCACTCTCCGAAGGGTTTCCTAGACTACGATTCGTCCTAACACTTCTAGCAGAGTTATTGTTGGTAGTATGGGGATTTGATCTATTTGACCTAGCGCTAGCATTTTCTTGTGCTTATTGAGCGGCCACACATTTTAAAAAGACAATCATTAGCATGACTTGAATTCTCCTAGATGGGATACGTGGTGGAGGAGCCATGTCAAATTCTTGGAGGTCTCTAAGATCCCAAGTGTCATCGCTTTCTTCTATTTCATGGTCCCACTGTGCCCATCATCCATTATTGAAATCATGGCTGTAGCTAGTGGAGGTATGATCATTTCTATTGTTGGTTGATGCGGTGACATGACTAGATTGCCAATCAGAATTCCATTCTTGAGTAGCTGATGCAAGAGCATTATGGGGCTCTCTCCCAAAGTTCCAATTTGTGTTATGTGGAAGAGACAACCTATCTTCTTCTTCAGAGTCATTATTGGGAATAAGAACAGGTTCTGGCTTGGGGTGTTCACTTAGAGGTTCATTGGTGTGAACACTATCTTCATGTAGAACATATGATGCAAATTTGTGAACCACATCCACTTCAATATCCATTGTAGCATCAGAGAAGGAGTCTCATTCATACTTATTAGAGTTTGTTTCAATTGAGTGGGGTAAATCTAACACATGCATAGGAGCCACAGTTTGCCCCCGGTTAGGATGTTGTTCTGATAGAGTATCACCTTGATCATAATCAAATTGGATAGGAGCTTGATCTATGTCCTCCAAAAAAAGAGAGAGAGTCCTTGGGACACTTAGGTAATTATTGTTTTCGCATTGCCGATCCATTCCACACTGAGTGGATTCATCCTCTGACTTTTGAGAGGTTCAAGGAGAGGCCTCCTCAATAGCATGCACTCTGTCATTTGAGAAATGTGGTAAGTCAAGGAAATGAGAGGTGAAGACAAGTTTCCCCCAGTTAGGATGTCTATCTTTTGTTTTTGGGTACATGCCTGACTCTAGAGCTGATATTTCTACAATGTTGAATTACTGGTCCTATTTGGTTCAAAGGAAGATCTGTGGAATGAGGGAATATATGGTTCCCCTTGATATATCAGATTGTTAGTGGTGGCATACATCAATTATTCAAATGGAATAGGAGTAATCTCATCCTCGCCTTCAGTATCTGTATCATACGCATCTATGTGAGAGCTACTAGGATGATTATTTTTAGGAGAAGAGTGAATCTTTTTCTCATGGTATCCTACGCCATTCTTGTCGATAGGATCTCAAAATTCAGCATGAAGAGGTTCTACAAGACCTTTGTCTTTTCCCAAGGGTCCTTTACCCATATATCCCATTTGTTTCATCATCTGATATCCTTTCCCATATTTATGTGGGCAGATTTCCACATGTTTTACTTCATTATCTTGCTCTTCATATTTGTATAACCATGCAAGAACAACCTTTTCTTCATTTTCTTCTAAAAGAGACACTCGTGCCTTCATCATGCCCATTCCCTTATGTATTTCTACCTACTTATCATTTGAAGGCAGGAAAGATGAGGAGAGCATACCATAAGATCTAGGAGAGGTAGGAAGAGAAGTCAACCGGTATTCTCCCATGAGTGTGTTGTTAATCTTTAGTTTTGCCTCAAAGCTTTGCATCAGTGATTTTTGAGATGCTTCAGAATTTTGTAAAACCTCCTTATTGTGTGGAACCATGTTGTCAGCTTGCTTCAAGGTGTTGCAGGAGTAGGTTTTGTCAGCCGAAATGGTCACTTCCACCCCATTGTAGGGAAATTTTACACATTGGTGATATGTAGAGGGGACCGCCTGCATATTGTGGATCCATGGTCTCCCTAGAAATATATTGTATGCAAGAGGAAAATCCCCTGATGGGGAGTACCACAAGTCCTTTGGATGACCATTCTTCTTCATCATATGCTTTAATAGTGATCTTCCTTCAAGGATCAATGGTATGTTTAGAAAATCCTAGCGATGTGACCAGCCTGAGTGTACAAATATTTAACCCAACACCTCCATCTATCAAAACATGCTTGACCTGACTTTTGTGAATCAAAACCTCTATGTGCAAAGGTTGATTGTGTGGGTGACTAAGAGCTTTATCATCCTCCTCTAAGAAATATAGATAGTGAGGAGAGGTCAAATGATTAACCATGGTCTGGAATCGACCAACATCAAGGTCCTTAGGAACATTGGTTTCAACAAGCACAGTCTCAAGGACATCCTTATGTGAAGGTGATAATTTCAACAACTCCAATATAGAGATCTGAGCAGGAGTTCATTGTAATTGGTCGATCAAGCTGTAGTTTGGAGCAACTTGCTTAGATGATGAAGGTTTGTCTATCGGTGCAACATTTTGTTTAGACACAAATGCTACTCCTTTGAGAGTGACCTTGGATTGACCTCTAGTAACCACATTAGCAGAATCAGGTTCTTTATCCTCAGTGATAATAACATTGATGCATCTATTAGAGGGTTCAAGCATGTGGATCACGTTATCAGTGTTAGCATGTGTATGGTTTACCATGGCTCCTACAATTTGTGATGATTTTCCTTTCTCATAAGACAAAAAAGGTTTCTTGAATGCCTTATGATCATCGTTTGAGCCATGAGTACCAATCATGATAGTTTTTTTATCAATTAGATCTTGTATCACATCCTTTAGTTTCATACAGTCATTTGTTCAGTGTCCTTTATTTTGATGAAACTCGCAGTAGTGATCGTCATTCCACCATTTTAGTTTTACCTCAGGTTCTCACGGTTTTGAGTTGGGGATTGTAATGACCTTGTTGGCAACCAATGTTTTTAGTGCATCCTCCAAGGGTTCTCCAAGAGGAGTGAATTTTTGCTTGGGTCGAGGAATCCATGGTGCTTTGTCTTTTCGATCATCCTCGATGTTTTTAGAAGTATTGGGAGTAATTAAACTTTGCCTGGCACCCTGTATGCTAGTAGTAAGGTTAAATACTGGTTCATTGGGTTTAATCTTGGGTGAGTCAATAACACCATCATTGACCACATTGTGGTTCTTATTCCAGTATTTACCCTTGTCTTTGTTATTGTTGTTGCTGTTTTTTGAAGACTTGATAGATTTATTCAAAGTAATATCCTTTTTTCTAATGAGAACATCCTCGATTATCATGGCACTGTCAACCAAGTCACAGAAGGAGGTATGCTTTTTCATTTGTGCTGCATAATTCATTTTAGGAATAAGGTTATTGATGAAAATATCAATCTTTTCTGGCTTTGGTATTTATCTAGGGTATCTTGAAAATATCTTCCTCTACCTTTGGAGAAATTTAACAAATGGTTCGTCGGTATGTTTCTTAGTGTTGCAAAGGTTGAGAATAGTAACTGTGTGTAAGATATTGTAAGAGTAGTGTTGTATAAATATTTGTACCAACTTGTCAAATGTTTCTATGTCAGGTGTGAGTTTTGTGAACCATTCCAAGGCTTGGCCACTAAGGCTTTGCAGGAATAGTGGCATCAGATAAGTCCTCTCATGCATGAATTCCATACTAAAAGCACAAAATTCTCTCACATGGTCTTGAGGGTCACCTTCCCCATTGTATTTATCATATTTAGGAATTCCAACCTTTGGGGGAAAAGGTGGCATATGAAAATTCTTAGCAAATAGGAATGGACATATGGATTCCAATGAGTATTTGCTAGTAGGTTGTTCCTTTACTTTCTTGAGTTCCCTTAACTCGCATCTCATGTCTTGCAATTGTTGGTTGAGGATAGTGATAGGTGACTCTTCTTCTTGTTGTATGATTCCCTCAATGTCAAAGTCAAGTGGAAGCTTAACACTTGTTGACGCGAGATGCATGAAATATTTGTCCTTGTCTAATTGCATGATGTCTTGCATCATCTTCTGAAAATGTTTATCTTGCTGGCACTTCCTAATCTCTTTGAAAGTGGGATCCTCTATGACTTTGATGGTCATGTTGGGACCCCTAATCATAAGCTGACATGGTTGATGTATTGTGTGCAACCAAAGTTGAAGATTCAAACAAGGGTATTGTTGGTTATTGATTCGAAGTGTCGTCATGTGAGATCTTGAAATATGTCTCGAGTTTCTGGAAAGAAGGTAAGTTTTGAGCAAAAGCCTATAGATTTTCCCTTAGAATCAAGATCGACCTTTTGACTTCTTGTTTGGACCATGTACGACAATATGTGACTAACGTCTCTAGAGGATCAAGGTGTCAAGTCAAATGTTAAAGCTTAGAGATTTGATTGATGAAGAAACATAGTTTTTGGTTGTTGAACTTGTGCAAGGTACTGCGTGTTCGAGGTTTGAATACCTGCTAGATGAAACTTGCGACAAAGTTGATAAAGAACCAAGAGCAAAGAGTCAATATGATTGAGAGAGTTGTGAAAAGCTAAGACAAAGAGACATTGGCAAGTATAACCACTAGATTTGAAAGTTGAAAAGACCGTGATAGAATATAATAGTAGCTGTTGCAAGAGAGTGACCAAATGACAAATATCTTAATGCTGGACTAATTTCAACTAAGGTCTCATATGACAATATAGGGGTTCTCAAACGATAATACAGGAGTCCTCGTACAAGTTTCTGCCCTCTAGATATGCTATCATACAACAAATGCTATGGTCTAAAATGACAAGACTCTGGGATAGTTTGCCACTTGTGTGAAAGAGATTTCAGACAATTTTGCCTATTATTTGAGATGAAAACCATGATGTGTATTGTTGTCTGCTATCAAAATGTTTGTGTTTGAGGAATATGTCAAGTTTCAAGGTGTACAAGCACATCAAACACAAAGTGTGAAGAAGCAAACACTTTCTACCCTATAGTCAATTTGGCTTAGTATCACAATCTTTTCCCATGCTTGATATTCCTTCACCTCACACAAAGTGATATTGGCTTTTGTAGGGACTAGGCACGTTGTGGGTTTTGGAAAGAGACTTAATGCTCAAATTGCATAAGCTCCCCCATGCCACATTCATGCTTTCAAACATCCTTGGGAATACATATGTTGGGTGTAAAATCTTGGGGTGATCTGGGTAAAGTCCACTTGGATCGATCCTTTCACAAAGATTATGATACTTTCAGAGGTAGATCAGGTAGCCTCTATCTAAGAAGTGTCTAGTAAGTTCATTCGTTCATGACTTCCCCTTGTAGTTTCACAAGTGAAATTGAGGCGTATAGACCTCCCAACCCTACATAAGTTGAATGTATCTCCCTTGTAGTCTCATAAACAAGATTGAGACCGAGAATGGCCCTACAAGAGCTCAATAAAATGTAGCTCTTGCTTAGCAAGACTAGGGAAAAGAGGCCCTACAACTGAGAAAGCATTAGAAATAAAAATAGCCATGTCTTTCCTCTCTTTGGATTCAAGGAAGCATTTGATTATAGTGGGGTGGAAGTAGCCAAGTCTGCTTGTTCCCCACTTAGGTTGTTCCCAAGAGATTGCTCCCTTGGCAAGCCCTCTAAAGGTTTAACTTGAAAAGCAAATGGATTAGCGACAAAAAGGAGTCTAGATTTATGATTCTCCCTCAAGGGGAAAAGAGCATACTCTCCTATCTAGTATCATTTTCTTGACACACACACAAGACATGCTTTAAGTTCTTTCCCAAAGATTTAATTATTTAATGCAAAACAACTGAATCTAGGTTTTTGATCTTCCCAAGAGGAAAGAGAGAATACTCCCCTAACACTTGCTTCAAATTATACAAGAAAGATCTTTCTATTTAATCTATGTGCATAAAAATAAAATGCTAACAAGCATGATCATTTGGTTGATGTGATTTCAAGGCAACTTGCAAACATAACCATTAGTAATCTCAAATTTCCTTTGACAAGCATCCTACAAGCACAAATCGTTAGTAGTTTTATCAAAATAGTGTGCAAATATGGATTTGTCAAGCGTGTCTTCCCAAAAACATTCTGCAAAAACCAGCTAGGTTGCAAAAATAGACAGTAAAAAGACCATAAAAGACATGTCAAAGATTAGAAACTCAAAATTAGCTCAAGAGAAACCCTAAAAATGCTTTTTGTTTCTGAAATGACAAAGTACAGAACAAATCCTGGCATCAAAACTCGTACGACAATACAATAGCTGCAATACGACAAAACAAAACCTCATACGACAAAACAAAACCTCATACAACAAATCTAATGCTCTGATATGACAAAAGGCAGGAAATAAAAGCTCATACGACAATATACTTGTTGTCAGATGACAAAGTACCAATCTGTAATTTGTCATATGACAAAGAACACATAACAGTACGACAGAAAGCGTAGTTTCATCAAAAATATGTAAGAAACTGTGAAAATGGAGCAAAACCTAACTTTCTACCCCACGGTGGGCACCAAAAATGTGTGGTAAAATGTGAGATAAGAATTCGCAACTAAACACTTTAATAAACCATTACATTAAGGGGGTTAGCAAAACATGAGATTTAAAGCACTAAACTAAAAACCCTTGAAACCGGCCTATTGCTTCCTAGTTGAAGCGAGTATGATTCTCATAGTTGTCCATGAGATTGGACATAGAGACATCGGTGACTTGAATACTTCAAAATGGAAGATTCAATGTGAGGTGGAGCAAGATGCATAGACTTGCATACTTTTCTCTTGAAAGTTTGAAAGATGGGAATGCATGAACTAGCAAACTAAATGCATAACATTGTGAGAAATAGAACTAAGATGCAAGATTAAACTATCAAATGAGAAGAACAATGCATTTATATCAAGCTAAGAAGGAAACTAGAATGCCATCTAAACTAAGAAATGAAGCTAACAATGCAAGAAGTGCAAGAAACTAGAATGAAATAAAATGACTATGAATGCACTAAAGAACTCTAGAATGAAAATAACATGGTAAATTTACTCCAAATCTTTTTGTTATGAACTACTAGTATGTCTAGCCCTGAGCAAAGGGAGATATCCCTTTTATAGGAGATTCCAAGGAATGAGTGGTTGAGATTAAGAGGCAAAAGAATAGATCAATGGTGGGGATGCAATTCATCTCAATTCATGTGAGATGATAAAGGGATTTCGATTGGTCGACTTTGTGGAGAATAAGACAAAATTGGTATTTCCCCTTTTTATTTGTTTTATTTGATTTTTGAGTGCACACCCATGTGTGAATGGGTTCACTTTTTAGGACTTTTTTATTTTATCCCAATGTTTTATGCATTTTTTTGAGTTTAGGCTTTGATGTTTGATTATTTGATTCAACAAGTTTAGGATTAAAATTATATAAGCAAGTTTGATTAAATGCTCAATAATTTAGATTCTAGCAATAATGTCTTAGATTTAGGATTTATTAAGACCAAATATTTGAGAAATAGGGGCCATGGGTTTGCTAGACTATTTTTTGGTGATTACAGTAGTTAATGATTGAATGATTGATGTGGGCAGTACAACTAGATTACATCAATGATAATTATTTTTCGGTAGGAAATTCAATTATGATGGTTCCTGGTTTTAAAAGCATAATTTTGAAACCATTTGGTACTGTAGAAAGAAGAAAAATTGAGAGTTTTTAGAGAGAGATTAAGGAGAAATTTGTGAGTGATAATGGAGTCTCAATTGGTCATTTGAAGTGTCGATGTGTCCATGTCAAAGAAAATGAAGAAGGTTGAGATGAAGGAGTTTGATCATAGCATAATCAATAAATTGGAGTTTGGATTGGGTGCAGAGGATATGCAAAGGATTAGAAATCTCAACCTGGATATTTGGGGAGAATCTCCATAGTGCTATGATAAAAAATTTATCGTTTTCTTGTCGAGTCAGTTTAAAGGTGAAACCCTAGTGCTAGAGAGACCCTATCAAGTGATGAAAGAGGTAATTGGAGTTATTATAGGATTATGCAAAATTAGTGAATTGCCTAGAAAGAAGATGATAATCTACAAGGAGGTAGAAGAACTAGCCATGATCGGTCGTGATTAGTGTGCACTATTAATTAAAACCCTCAAAGATGATATAATAAGGTATGTCTCCTATGGTGTTTCTTACAAAATTTAGTTTCAAAATCCTGATGGTGCCACTTCAATGTTAGTTTTTTATATTGCACATAAAGTTGTGAGGGAGAATGTTCAAATGGATCCTTGTAAGATATTGCTGGAGAGTTTTCTTGAAAATGTAAATATGTTTGTTGATAGTGGATATAACTTAAGATTTGGGTCATTGTTCATGTGTTTAACTTTCTATTTCTCGAGGTCATTACCTGATAAGGAGAATGTTGACTGGAAGACCAACATTCCTATCGGTAAGAATATTTGTAGATACCTTGATGTGTTGGAAAAAAAGAAAATGCTTGTAAGGCATATTTTGTGTATTTCTAGATGAGTATTGGTTCAGGTTTGATGGTTTCTAGTGTTTTATCAGTAATTCATAGTGAGGAGGGCTCCTCCTTAGGTTAGAAGAGATTGAAAATTGTTGTCAGCGGTTCCCCTCCATAACCTAAGAAGAGAAAAATCAGTGACAAAAGGAAGGAAATTGTTACCATTTCATAAGATGAAGAAGAATAAGATGAGGAAATTAATGTAGAAGAATAAAAGGAAGAAGAGGTGAAGAAATATGTGGCTTCTATAACATAATATGATTTTGTAAAGTTTTAGACCTTGCTGGAAGATGGTGATTTTGACAGGATTGGTGAAATATGGATAGGTTGTTCATCAGTGAACAAGTCTTTAGTGAAGGAATTTTTGACTGATCACTTGATCAGTAAAATGATCATAATATCTAGTGTGTCTTGTATGTTACCATCTAAATTAGTAAACAGAATTAAAAATAATCTATTGTAATATGGTGCAAAATTTAGTGTGGTCAAGAGTTCTCTAGAGAAGAAATGTTAGAATGTAAAGCAGAAACTTACTAGAGCTATCGGTGAAACAAAATACTGTGTGAAGGAAATTGCATATATATATATATATATATATATATATATATATATAGGTACTATCTTCGGTGTCTTGTCATCATGAAAAAAATATAGAGGAAGAATTGAAGTAATTGAGAAGGAAATGAATGAGTTGTGTTATGTCTTTAAGGACACAGATGGAAAACAAAGGATCAAAGTTAGTGAGCTTCAGGAAAAGTTGTTATTGTTATTACAGAGACAAAGGGAAGACCTAATAAAGACATTTTTCTTAGTAAAGGACATGATAGAGGTCCAGTTGGAGCATGTCACTAGCATCCTTGCTGATGTAGATGATTATGACTAGTAGTTTCAATCTTTAAATTGGAGTAAATCTTTTGGTAAAATGATTTGGTGTGATTGTTTGTGTGCCTAGTTGGGGATTGTTATTGTTGAGTGGAAGGAGGAACTTCCAATTTTGAAGGAAAGATATAAGAAAGTCTTTTCTATAAAAAATGTTGTATTTATTTGCCTTTTTGTTTTGATTGGCCCTTTTACATCGTGGAAAAAGAGGGAGAGAAAAAAAGCAACAAAAGCTATGATGTATCCACTCAGGGGGGTTTTGGATGTGAGTTTTTGGTTTTGAAGATTTTGTATTTTTGGTGCTTTTCTGTCAATGCAAAAAGGGGATAATGTTAGATTTAGATATTGCTATAATTATTGTCATTGGTGTCAAAACCTTCATACCGACATCTTGGCGGTATTTATTGGTTGCTGGCAGTTTTAGTTATGTACCTAGCAAAGTATCAGAAGTATCAACTATATGTAGAACATGTTTACTACACATAATTTTTGTGCTCCATGGAAGGTGTACTCAGTTCTACTAATGGATTACATATTTTAGTACGCTTGTGTACTTTTTGTAATCAGTGGTGCATGGTTTATTTTGTTAGTTACTATTGATTATTGTGCCTACAATGCTCTTCTAGGTGTTCCTGTTATCTAGAATTTCTTGCAGTTCATCATTCATCTTTTGGTATCTTACATGGTCTTGGTTGTGTTGTTTCGATAGTTTCAGAAAATATAATGAGCATTGTAAAAATATTAAGTGCGACCTATATTTGGGTCCTGGTGTAGCGTGTTGTAAAGATTTTCTTAAGTATGTCCTAGATTTAGGATCGGTGGTAGTGCATTAAATGTATTTGTAATATATTTTTGAATTGAGGTTGACACACGTTTGGTGTGCTCGACATAGGTATGATCAGATATCTAGACAAAAAAAACTTTTGAGATGGTGTGTGTGTGTGTGAAAGAAGATAAGAGAGTTGTAAAAGGAGTCTTTTAGCGAGCTCTTGAAGGTGATGTGTGCAATCTGAAGCCAAGTGTGGAAGATTGTTGAGATATCAAGAAGGGCATTTTCATATAGATTTGCAGTGGATCAGACAAGTGGTAGATAAAGAGAAGATCAACAATTGGATATACTATTGGATGTGGTAGTTCTAAGCTTAATTGTTGAATTGTTTCATGTATATTCAAATACAATCTTACCAATTCATATTTTTTTCTATAAAACATATTTTTATATAAGGGTAGTTAGCTCGACTGACAGTGAGTAAATCGCAATGATCAAATTGCAGTGAGCCTTTTAAAAAATCACCTTAATCAGTGTTTTATTTCATGAGAATAAGCTTCTCTGTGGTTTTTCCCAATTTGGGTTTTCACATAAATTATGGTGTTCCTTGTGTTGGTGGTTTTTAAATTTCATGTTTACATTTGTTATGATTGGTTAGTGTAGTTACTGGTAGAACATAAGTTAGCTTTGACATAATTGTGATTATCATTTGTATGGCTTGTGAGTTTATCAACATAGTAAAAATTTTAGAAAGTGTTTGTGAATAACTGATTCACCCTTCCTCTCAATTATTTGGTAACTAATTCACCCCCCTCTCATTTATTCAGCCTATTCAATATGAGGTCATTCTGACAAAGTTTGAGTATAAATTTGTGTATTTTAGGTGAAAGTCAAATCTGAGGCTTTTTTTCAAATCAAGCAGTACAACCCGACTCGCATAGCGAGGGTATGGATCCAAAAAAATTTAAAAAAAAAGTTTTATTTTTGGGTCTACATTTTTCTCATCTTTAGTAATTTTTCTATAAAAAATTTGGGGTTTTTGGCCTCGTTCCCTGTATTTTGTCAGATCTACATAGGTATTACACAGAGTGTAGCATAAAAAATATAGAATAATCCCTGTAGATATCGATAGAATAATTAGTAACCAAGCAACCACCTCCTTACCCTCACAACTAACCAACCAGAAGGAAGTAGTGATAACCGACCACCGACGACTATCACTTGTCCTTAATTATGGAATTTCTCATATAAAAACAACTACAATTTCATTTACATTGTGAATGTGGGATTAACCCCATATTCACTACCCACTGCCACTCTTCGTGCTCTTATATATTGCAGCTATTAGAGGGGTACAAACCTAATTGGGGCAGAGATGTTGATCTAAAGATTGACGTCCTTGCAGACGTGGATCACATGACCAAAGTATGATGGGACATGGGGGTGGAGATATAAAATGGAGAGAATGAGTGCAGAATAGTGCCTGTGCCAACCAGTGCATGCACAAATTGGTGAATGCGCCCAAAACTGGCATTTGTGCCTATGAGGCATTACTCAACAGATAAATGTAAAAAAAAACATTTAGCAGAGAAGAATCATAGGTTAGAGAAGGATGGACCATGGACATGATCCCCTAGTCAGGCTTGGGGGGGGTTAAAAAAATAGAGGTTAGAGGCTTACTGATGCAGGTGCAGCGGATGCAGGCATAGGAGACACCGCTTGGATCTAGGGAGCAATGGTCATACACAATGGAGCTGTGTGAGAAGATCATGGAAGAGGAGTGGGGCATGGTTACATTTTTTCGGTCAGACCATGTACATGATGGACTCAACTAAAAATGTACAATGGTATGATGAAAACCGTGACAGAGAAGTGGAATAGTGACACCTTGAGATTTCACCTCCCTACAAGGGAGGCTACTATCACCCTCCTTGATGTGCAGAGAATATATAGGGTTTTTATTTGAGGCATGATTCTAGAGTACCACGTAGAGAATAAAAATTACTACATGGATTTGTTCTTTAAGACACGAAGATAGGACATACCGAGCGACAAGACACGAGCTCCCTAGCAAGCAGCTATGGAGGTGGGATTGTTGCAATTGACGCTATACTTAGCAAGGTTGATAGGGGGTTGGATAATAATAGAACTCTCAGGTCATAAATTCTCTATCAGTTGGTCCAGGGTTATTCAATGGATGTTGGAGCTAGGGTGATCTATTGTTGGGGTTACACCATCCTAAGTTAGTTGTATCATGATTTGCACATGTGTGCATACCATGGGTACATAAACTTAGGGATAGTGGTCTCACTGATATTAGTTTTTAGGTGGGAGAACATTGCAGTGCTATGACATAATAGAATTCAAGACAAACAATAGTTAGGTGAGTCGTATGCATGTCGATACAAACATACCATTAGATATTCTTTAGTGGGAGCCATAGGGTACTAGAGGAGACTCTTGGATGAGATTAGGGTGTTCGAGTGGACACCCTTAAGAGATTGTAAGGCCTAGGTAGTATGGAATGAGCATGATGGGGAAAAGGATGACACTGAGGATAGTATTACTTATCCTACATTTAGAAAAATTGTTGGCTTATAAGGCGTACAATATACCAGATCGAGAGATACCAACTATCCTGAGTGATGCGACAGTTCAAGATTGTCCAAGATGTAGTTGATGTGGGATTCCCTCACCCACACATCACTAGAGAGTTCAGAGTGTGGGGGAACTATTTAGATTCACTCTCATCCAAGGCCAGATGGAGATCCATGGTATCCATAACATGGAGGAGAGGACAAGATATAGGGGATGCAGGTGTGACCCCTGCATATGCAGCATGGTGGGTCACACATCATCTAGTTAGACTTGCAAATACCGACCAGGTAGCCCAAGAGGAGCATTCCAAAGATGATATGGGGAGATGGAGATGGAGATGGGGGAGGACCTAGGCTACAAATATAGAGAGCACCATGAACATAGGGAAGATAGAGGGTACCACGGGTGTTGGGACAAGAGGGATAGGAGGGAGAGTCATAGGTACAGGCACAAGTACTAACACAAGGACACACTTAGTGATAGGGACATGGTCTTCCTCCACAATGGAAATGATATGTAGAAATATAAACACCCAATATGATCCCTCGAGCACAATATGACAGTATGTAGAACAGACTAGATGTGATTAGTCAGGACAGGCACGAGGTGATGACATGAGCAGTTAGTGCAGAGCACGAGAGGGATAGTCTCCATAATTACATAACTCAACTGTAGAGAGATGTACATGTAGAGAGGATTTAGGTAGACACCTTAGATGTTTCCCTAACACTGACATACATGCAAGGAGGAGGAGACACAGAGTCATCGGCTGCAACAAAGGTGAGAGGGTTGAGGGAAGAGTTAGACATGACACAATAGGACATAGCCCAACTGACAATAGAGAGATGAGTCTAGGAGATAGACTGCCACCTACAAAGATGAGAGGGAGATTTCCAGATAGGAAGCCTCAACCATGGGAGTGGGTCAGATAGTGAGCGATGCCTTCACATCTCACAAGGAGGCAGCCAGGGAAAGATGAGATACCACATACTACATGGGTATCTATCATCAGATAGTTCCAGAGGACTAGCTGGCCCCA
This sequence comes from Thuja plicata, assembly GCA_018584345.1. Taxonomy (NCBI): domain Eukaryota; kingdom Viridiplantae; phylum Streptophyta; class Pinopsida; order Cupressales; family Cupressaceae; genus Thuja; species Thuja plicata. The sequence goes on along the minus strand of MU226272.1, from coordinate 5,360,331 downwards.
CCCTACTCAGAAAGGACCCTTTCACAGACCACAAGAGGGGGATCACTAGGGTTAGTGAGCATGAGGGAATTGAAATCACCATGCAGAGATGAGGGAGGGTCATCCCAGCCAGCAACATGAGGACTCTACTAATCATGCTACACACATTTTGGACTTTATGAGATGGGATGTATAGCGATGACACAGGCATGTTTTTTTTAAATGTACTTTTCAATGGACATTGTGATTCTACATGATGTGACACTTTTATGGACTTGGTATGGACATTTGATGGACTTTATGGAATCTATGGATATTTTTTCTTTGATGATCTATATGATGATGTAAAAACCTAATTAGAGGCATATATGTTGGTGAGTAAGCTTTTGTATCCATTTTTAGATTCTTATATTGTGTTAGGAGAACACACTCACATTCTCCCAAAAGAGAAAATCAAACAAGCCTTAGGTGTGCTTATTTTGGCTCTATTAGAGGTTGTGTGCATTTATTTTGTTGTAGTCATGTTTTGGATGCTTATTCTATAAAGTTTGACATGTTTGAGCTTGACTACACATGGTATGAAAATCACATACACAATGGTATTATTATTTACCTACTTATTCTATTGATTATTTTCAAAAAATTGGTAATGGTTTCATTCAAAAATTCAAAACAATATTAGTTTTAAGGTTTTTTTAATTGATTTGACATATTATAAACAAGGTGTTAGAGAAAAATTGACTAATTTCATTGGCAAATTTAAACATTTGTACGGTCAAATTCCTTATCCTGTGACTGACATTGATATTCAACATATTTTGATTGCTAATTTATAAAAAAGACATTATATATATAAAAAAATCTTTATGAATTATCTTCCTTTACTTAATTGTGTGTAGTGTTTCATAATTATCAGCTTCAAGTGAGTCAATTTGAGAGCAATGCTCCAATTTATCTGGTTGATTAGAGTGATGCAACATCCTAGCCTTTCCAAAGGTTTCAAAAACCTAAAGGCTTCATTAAGATCAACAATTCATCAAACAACATTGATGCACAAGTGACAAAAAAATCCAAAGGTGTGGCTCCTGTTTCATCTAGTGCGATCTATAACCTGCAAATTAGTTCTAAATTAAAACCATAGGTTAGTATTGTCTTTTGGGTATTGTTTTAGGTACTTGTAGGTTGCTCTCTATTTTTTTTTAGTCTATGTCTATTAAAACTTGTCATTTTTGCCTATTTAGCCTTCTATATTGCATCATCCCATCATATCTCCTCAAATCCAACTCATCCTAATCATTATCATGAAGGATCACTTCACTCACTTAGCACTTTATTCCTTCTTGAGCCTATCGTGTTATCTTCCTTCCGATTGTGCATTAGAAAAATGTGGACTACCCCTCTATTTCAATTACACTCCCCCATCTCCTCATTGTACAATTGTATATGTTGATGATATGTGATTCAATTTATATATTTTGTATACCTCAGATGTGTGGATAGTTGGATGTGTTAGAACTTGTTGTCAGTGCTATTTCAACTATGAGTATTGGTTCTTGATAACTACCAGTGCATGTTATTACCTTTGGATTGGGTGTTTGTATTTGGGATATTAGTTGAGACATGACTTATGCTTTGTTTGTGATAATTTGTGTGGATTTATCATTGGATGACCTCTTATGTATGTCCAATGGCAGTGACATGATGGAAGGTGAGAGCATTCGCGTATGAGATGGTGGTCACTTTGTTTCTTGTTGTAGGTATCTCGATGGTGTAACCACCTAATTTCGGTCTGTCGCAACTATGGACCCTATTTGCCCTAAGTGTGATCATACCCTCGATTTATGTCCAAACGACCCTGTTACTGCTTGGCATAATTATTTTATTCGATTTAATGTCCTAGGTGATTTTTATCACTGATTTATATTTATCTACTATAGCCATACAATTCAAATCAATATCGACCAATCAGATCAAATCAAAATCAAACATGGCTATAGTATTTAATTATAA
>MU226272.1:5293672-5306172 GCA_018584345.1 Thuja plicata | reverse complement strand
AAAATCTATGACATCAAATGTTCCCAAACATATGTGTAAACAAAAACAAGTCTATGGCTCAGGCTCTAGCTCATCCTCAGAGTAGTTTGTCTGCCTCCTACAAATGTGTCTGAGGTAGGTCCGAGATGACTGACAAGCCATAGTCTCTACTTGTGAGGTGCCACTCTGATCAACATCAGCTGCACCGGCAGCTGATCGTGCTCTATCCTCCTCCTCTGCCATAGCCACAGCCTCAGCCTCTCTGTCTGCTTGGTCAACCCACTCATGGTCCTTGTTGTGAGGTTTTCACACCATCACCCCATTGCAAATGGGGAACCCCTTTTTTGCTTTGGTTATAGGAGTAGAGGCCTTAGGTAGTCTTTGTTGGTGGCATTTTTTAGGTCCCTAGGTCTGGCAAGTGAGGTTTGAGTATTTTGGCCTGCTGGGAAGTCATGTCTGTCTTAGATATGGGTGAGAGCTAAGCTAAGTCTGTCATGGGCATGTTGTCGAAACCAAGTGATTTGTGATGGAATGAGTTAAATCCCTTTGAGAATCCTTGTTCCAGCTTCAGTTTGACCTTAGAAAGCCAGGACAGATTGTGGGTGGTAACCTTGTCAAATCTTAAAATTTGGCTAAGATTGAAATTTTTCGAAAAACCCCAAAATCTAGAATCTGCATCTTAACTCCTATGAAGCTGGAACCTATCTCAAACATCCTGAAAGTATTTATACAAATATAATTTAAAGTATAAGAATAAATCAGACTTATACTTAAATGTTATATTTGCATAAATCCTCCCGCCCCTGAACTGAAAAATTGGCTAAGTATAAAAAAATATAGGAAAAAGTCTTCATTTTTTTTTGTTTTTTTTTATGTCGGGTCATAGCCCACGAACCCGGCGGGTCATGGCATGACCCGCTGACTATGCGAGTCATGACCCATGACCCAGCGGTCATGTTGGCGGGTCATGAAAATCTAGCCAGCTCAACTCGGCCTGCAGGTTGTCAAAACTCGCACAACCCGCGGTGAGTTATGGAACACTGATCTTGAGTTGCATTTCAATTAAAGGTTTATGGTTATCTGTTTTTGGTTTATTATGAGCATGAGGCTTGTATGCCAATTGTTTGCTTAAATGCCTAGTGGCTATAGGTGTACATTGGGATGCATGGCAAGTGTTTGTCTTTATGTCAACTAGCTGTACTAGTTAACTTCAGCCATTTACATGTTTGTCAAAGGTTTGAAACAACTAATATCATTCCTATAACAACCTTGCATTGTTAGAAGCATTGAATAACTTCATTTGCAGCCTACGAACTCAAAGAAGACAATCGGAAAATTCATAACAGCGGTTTTAGACATTGCATACTAAATGTTTGATAATATTCCTTGAGCTTCATAACATCAAATTGTGGTGAGATTTACAAGGGATATTACAGTGATATCAGAGCTTGCATGCAAAGTATTTGGCAAATTGTCAAACATCCAAAATTGAAACAATTCAGTGTTTGTCAAAGTTAGAACCACAGGGGGGTTCTTACAATGGTATCAGAGCGGTTTCCTGCCATCCTGTTGGGGGTGGAAATCATTGAGCTCACACGTTTGATTTTGAGTGACCAACACTCTTGCAGTTGTTTCAATTATGGAGAAATCCAAGAAATCAATTAAACAGAGATACCAATTGAATATCATGATTATTTCCAGGAAGCAGTCAAATGCCATAATGAAAAACTTGGAGAAGATTAAGCAAAATAAAAACTGATCTTGTGTTGCATTTCAATTAAAGGTTTATGGTTATCTGTATTTGGTTTATTATGAGCATGAGGCTTGTATGCCAACTGTTTGCTTAAATGCCTAGTGGCTATAGGTGTACATTGGGATGCATGGCAAGTGTTTGTCTTTATGTCAACTAGCTGTACTAGTTAACTTCAGTCATTTACATGTTTGTCAAAGGTATGAAACAGCTAATATCATTCCTATAACAACCTTGCATTGTTAGAAGCATTGAATAACTTCATTTGCAGCCTACAAACTCGAAGAAGACAATCAGAAAATTCATAACAACGGTTTTAGACATTGCATGCTAAATGTTTGATAATATTCCTTGAGCTTCATAACATCAAATTGTGGTAAGATTTACAAGGGATATTATAGTGATATCAAAGCTTGCATGCAAAGTATTTGACAAATTCTCAAACATCCAAAATTGAAACAATTCAGTGTTTGTCAAAGTTAGAACCACAGGGGGGTTCTTACAGTGGTATCAGAGCGGATTCCTGTCATCCTGTTGGGGGTGGAAATCATTGAGCTCACACGTTTGATTTTAAGTGACCAACACTCTTGCAGTTGTTTTAGTTATGGAGAAATCCAGGAAATCAATTGAGCAAAGAAACCATTTGAATATCATGATTATTTCCAGGAAGCAGTCAAATGCCATAATGAAAAACTTGGAGAAGATTAAGCAAAATAAAAAAAAAGATGGATGAATTTCTTTCAAACCCGGCAACCATAGACATTTTAGCACGATATATGACATCCATTTTTAAGGGGTCTACATCACAAAACAAAAAGGAAGAGAAACAAGAGGTCTCAACAGGTGTAATGCCCCACCAAGGAACCCTTGGAACACAAGGTTCAATATGCACTTATTAATTTTTCTTTTGAACATGGAACAATCAACATGTACAATGTGCATCTCATAAAAGTAACAAGCAATAAACTAAAGCAAAGGATAGCTTCACAAACATCCACATGTTCGCACACAAGCGGAAGACTTAACAACCCTTCCAAAGGTTCCTAGACAATCCAACATACACTTGGAATGGAGAACACACGTTTCTGAGATTGCCCTACAAGGATCTGAACCACGTCCTTGGATCACAGAAGGCTAAGCCAGCAAGCATTCACAACTAACAAAGGGAGAACAATATCAATCAATCCCATAGCACAAGTGTTCATTTTAAGCCCAAATAGAAGTTCCTACAGTGATTAACCATACAAGTACATTTCCTTTCTAAACATGATTATAAGCAATAAATAAACAAACATCGCTGGAGGTAGGTAGAGATGTTGATCGGGCTAGTGCAGACGCCGATCGACGACTAGTAAATGACTGGTAGTTGACTGAGACAAAAAGTCTCAATCCAAAGAAACGGAGACGCCAGTTGCCAGATAGAGACGCTAGTCTGTGCAGACGCCAATCTGTCAAATTGGTAAGGATTCTGAGACAAAATGTCTCAGACCAATGAGTTGGAGACGTCGAAGGACAATCGAAGATGCCAATTCCCAAATCTGGGCTGAACATGCAAGAAGCACAAGCCAAATCCTAAGCCGACTCTAACTTACAACTTGATAAACAACTAACTCCATACTGGGGAGTACCAGATATCATATGTCGAGGCCAATTCACTCGATTACATAATAAACTCAAAGTTATGAAACATAAGAAAACTATGCTACAAATGGAGCATCAAAACATGAACATAAGCATAAAACAAGTACAAGGATACAAAATAACCCTGAGCACTCAATGCCCAAATCCTTGTAGCTGGAGGGAGCCTGTCACTTGTACACCAGTCCCCAACAGTGCTAAAGTGCAACACCACCCTACAATGTGGAACCCTTAGGCCCACCCCACTGTGCTCGCAAAGATAGTAACCCGACCACAAACACAAGGTAACCACACACACCAAGAAGACTATCACTCATGCCAAGCAGATGCATAACTCAAGGACAAGGCCACGATCTGAGTACAATAACACAATGCAAGTAGCTCAAGGTCTCTACTCATGCTAGATAGGGTACGGTGTCGAGAGTCAAGAATGGAGTGTCATCACACGGCTCGTACAAGCCCGTGTGGCTTCGAACAATCCCTTCTCTCATCAAGGAAGCTCTACTGTGCCGACACACGTCTCTCAAACAGACAACTGCTACTATGCCAGATCAACATCCATAGATGGCCATGGTAATGCAAATCAACATCCGTAGATGGTTCACTGTTGTCCCGGCTCACGTCTCTCAAACAAACGACTGATGGACAATACACTTATCTTATTATTATTATGTTCTTTCCCATTCATTTTTAAGGTTATCACTTATTAAGATAACTCGACCAAGGGTTACCCTAGGACCACTTTGTGTCTGAACCCGCCTTGGAGAGCCACTCCATCCCACTACTCCACACCTACCGGTCAAAATATAGTGATGCGCAAAAGACTCCAAAACCTCACACACCTACTGACCAATATACAACGATGCACAAAAGACTCCAAAACCTCAAACTAAGAGGGAGATAAAATAGCATTACGCTCCATTTGCCTCAACCAAGAGCATTGGTCCCCATGGGATCCCATCATGGCCTACACAATGTGCTCGTGATGTAACCTCAAACACCAACATCACGCATTCCAATGCGATCATAAATCAAGCATGGAGGAAAAATCCAAGAAAAGGAGAAACAATTACAAGTGCTCACAACACACTCAATTGGGCACTTTGCCAGAAGTACGGATTCAACCACGAATTTGAAATACACTAAGTAATACCACAGGATGGTTGGAAACATGGAGGACAACACACACCAATAATTTGATTATGCCGAACAAGTCAAATGACAAATTTGGGCAACACGCAAAATGAGGAAAACCCAAAAACGCCCAAAAATCAAATATCTCAAAAATCAACAAAAACAAAACCCATTTTCCCCTAGGCACCCAACATCACAAAAATGCAATAAAATTCTATTTCTGGGCACTTCATGGAAATCCGACAGCATAACAACTCAAAAACCTCATTTTCACAATGCTCAAACACTCAAAAACTCATATACACCCAACCGGGTGGAGAAAATAAACTAGAATGTGGGGGAATGCTATTTCTCAACCCACCTATCAAATACAATTAACCTCAAGCAACATAACATAGTAAAACGAAATTGGTGAGATGCCCTACCTCGCACCAAATGGAGAGAACAACTGTAAAAGAGAGGAAAATGAGAAAACACCACAAAAACGCAAATGACACCTCAAGAAGTTGAGGAATTGCGACATGAATCCAACGAGCCGCTACCCACAAAAATCCGCCAACCGAATCAAACCCAATAAGCACAAAATCGATTTTCTCCACACAATTTTGGTGAAAATACCAATTTCCACAAAAACAAGAATGAGGAAAAATCCCTTTCCTCAAAACATAAAATACTATTCAAAAGTGACTTTCAAATAGATTATTTGAATAATTAAATAATGTATTCCACCTTTTCCCAAATTAAATAAAATCGATTGTAGATAACCGGAATCCAACTATGACAAATTTGCCGACAAATAAAATTAAATGTTAAAAATCCCCAAGCTTAAAAATCAACATTTAAAATTAAAACCTTCCGCGACAACTGCGAAGCTCTAAATGCACAGACACCTCACAAGTCTAACACAATATGCATCATGAAGTCCAGATTTACCAACATGTACTGGAGGGAATAATAATATATTACGGGAACGCCGTCCATACAGGGACGACATTGGCTCAGTATGCAAGACCAAACATCTAGTGCCACTGCTGGGGACATAGGCACACACTCAAATCCTGCAGTTCAGGATGAATGTGCAGTTGCTTAAAATATATAAATAGTCGAAGCAGATCTAATATCAAAGAAAATGCCTAAATTTACAATAGTGAAGGAGATTAGGACATTGTGTGGATCTCATGAATGAGTGACTATGACTCCGTCTCACTTCGTACCGACACAAAAGGCAAAATGCATAACAGTTGTGCGGTGAAATAGTAGACATATCATCACATTAATATTGCATTTAAATTAAAAACATTTAAATAAATCATTTTACGACTTTTCTGAGCATAAATCACTAAAAGTAAATAACTAATATATCCACAGCATAAAGGCGCAATAATCAATAGTTCCGACTACAAAATAAACCAGATATCATCATAAGGCATCATGTCACATCACTAGCATCATCATGCATATATGATCAAACTGAAACAACAAAATATTCTATCCATCTACTACACCCAAGATACTGGCAACCAAAACAATGAGCAGTCATCGATGCATCTCATCATGCAGATAATCAAATATAATCAACAGAGTATATCTCAGATCAAAATAACCATGGAACAAAATGCAAACACGGGAGGCACTACAACAGGTGGGACATCTAGAAATCTTTACAATGAACTTTCAGTAGCTAGTGACCAGCATGCAGCTGATGTTGGGCACAAGACATTTCATGATGACTTCCAGATTGAGGAGAATGTTGGTACTTTCATCGCTCAAGAAGTTGTTATCAGTCATGATAACAATTCTGATTTCTATGACAGCGGTGAGTTGTGTTTGCATTAGCATGAGATGATAGAGATTTCACATGTGGATGATGTTAGTACTCAAGATTTGGGTACTAATGATGCATTTTATGATGAAGATATAGTGCAGTCTTCTACAGTGGCAGTTGGTGATGATCCTATATCCACGAGTTGTGGTGATGGATGTGTTGAGGATGTAGCTACATCCATCGTAGATTTAGGTGCAGTAGTTTCAGTTGCGATGAGTATATTGGGTGAGAGCAGTAGAGAGCCACTAGTTGCATCGGGTTCTCCCGAGGTCAGTTCTATGTTAGATGATGCCGGACAGATTGTTGATAGCTCTTGTGTGGCGGTGGTGGATCCTCCAGAGAGTTGTGTGTTACTGCATGACGCTACTCCATCATCTTCACAGGGGACTCTCAAAGTGTCATCAGGTTGGGAGTATGGCCCTCATGTAGATTTGTTACCTTCCCCTGCAAGCAAATTTGTATCAATTGGAGAGAGTTGTGATAGATGAAAGAAGAAAGCTAGTGAGGAAATTTCAGTGCTGTGCTAATGAATATGCAAAAACGTGAGCAAGCCAATGATGCAGTGGCCAAATCCTTTTATGCACACGCTCGTCCGTTTCATTTGGCAAGGTAACCTTATGGTGAGAGAATCATATTGATAGTTGGACCATCTTATGCCCCCCTTGGAGAGCATATATTGCTAACCTCCCTCCTTGACAAACAATATTAAAAAAAACCTTGATGACGGAGGAGATGAAGCAAACATGGAATATGATTGGTTCTTCCATTTAATGGATGGGTGGACTAATATTCAATGTAGACCACTCATTAATGTTATTGTTACATGCCCTATTGGTTCATACTTTCTTAGAGCTATTGATTGTTTTGTGAAAGTTAAGGATGCTGATTTTCAGTTTACCATTTTGAAGGACATAGAGGAGGTTGAGCCTTCTAATTTTGTCCAAGTTGTGACAAATTCAGTTTGTGTTTGTAAGTTAGTTGGTTTGATGATCGAGAGTGCCTACAGACACATCTTTGGACTCCATGTTGTGTGCACGCATTTGAATAAAGCTTTGATGGACATAGGCAAAATAGATTGGGTCAAGGCAGCAATGGTAAAGGCTAGAGACATACAAATGTTTGTATGCAATCATCACGCTTCACTTTCACTATTCTAGTCCTTTTCAAAGAAAGAATTCCTCAAACTAGTTGAGACTAGAAATGCTAGCAATTAAGCCTATCAGGTGAAAGATCAACGCTGGATTTGTCTTAGCTAATGCCGTCTCTACCCCTGCTATCTCTATGATGGAGAGGATGTTGGATGTGCAGGTTGCTCTACAATCCATGGTTGTTTTTGCAGATTGGAAAAAGTGGCCTCAATCAAAGACAAATGAAGGGAAGGCAGTGAGGAATCTGAAAATTCAAAAAATATTTTTTATTTTTGAATTTGTTAGCTGTTACACTTTGTGTTACTTTGTATTTTAAAAGTTTTAATTTTTAAATGTTGCTTGCAGGTATATTTGCTCTGTCATTGCACCAGCTATGGGGGTAATCAAGTATACAATAACAAACTCTCCTAGCTTGGGAAAGGTATATGAGACTTTTGATAGCATGCTTGATCAAATGAAGCAAGCAATTTGTCAAAAGGATCCTAAATTGCAGTTCTATGAGGAGCACATTAGGCCTCTTATCACAAAGAGGTGGAACACAATGAACACCCCTCTTTATATGCTTGCCTATGCTCTTAATCTGAAGTCGTAGGAACGTAGACCTGGCTGAGTGCTTCCTTTTGAGGATGAAGAGGTGATAGAGGGGCTTATATTGGCTCTTTGTAAATTGTATAGCAAGGAAAAAGAAATCCTTCTTCGAGAGCAGTGGCTTGAGTTTTCTGATCTTCAGGGTCCTACATTCAACAAACTAGAGGCTAAGTTGGATAGGGCCACCATTGCACAAAAAACACCATTGAATGGTGACAATTTCATGGGGGGACACATCAGATCTGAAACAACTTGCCATTCGATTGCTCTCACAGATTGCTAGCTCCTTTGCTGAAGAGAGGAATTGGTCCACTTATGGCTTCTTCCGCTCCATTAAGAGAAACAAGCTTACTTCAAAACGAGCTGAAAAACTTGTTGCAGTTCATAGTGCCTTGAGACTTCAAGACCAACAAATAACTAAATATCGATAGACTCCAGCATTGCGATGAGATGTTGATCCTAAAGATGTTAGACAAATTGATGAGGAGGAGGTGCAACCAAGATTGGTCGAGCTACATTGGATGATGCACTTCTCCAGAGGGTGATAGTGACTCAGATGGTTTTGAGTTTTTGGATATTGATAGCCTAAATGAGGCTTAGTTTCATAGGCTGTTATATTTTGATGTTTGAGACTTTTGGATACATATTTGAGACTTTTTGATATTGATAGACCATGGTTTTGATGTTTGAGACTGTCGCTATAATGCTTTATTGGAATTTATTATGCCGTTATACTACCGCTCTCATGATTTATTTACATATTGTCTTATTTTTATTAGTTATTGACATATCTCTCTGTCTCATTCATTCTCTGTATCTATAATATATTAATATATTTTGAAAAATTCATATATATATATATATATATATATTTGTATACCGCCGCTCCCTATTTTTGGACCTCTAGGAACCAGCTCAGAAACGCTCCCTTGCCGTCCCCCCATCCTTGTCCCCGAAACGTCGTGGAACATTGATTGATATTGTTGTAGGGGCTGACCCTTATAGTGAACACTCACGTTTTGAAAGGATACATATAAAATAGATTTGCCTCCCTTTGAAAATGACACGTCTTTCCAAGGAGTCATCATCCTTCATGAAGGAATCATAAAGTCCATGGAGCATGGAGAAGACATGTGTGTGAAGAATAAAAGTTATATCATACAAGCACAAGCAGATTTGATGAAAAGAAAATTGTAGAAGATCATTCAGACATATTTTGTGAAGGAGTTATAGCATATTTAAGAGGAGAATTATACCAGATTTATGAGAAAGCTTTAAGGTAGATTTGTAGCAGACCTTTCAAGGTGACTTGTAGCAGATTTAAGGCAGACTTATATTGGACCTTTGAATGTGATAAGGTAGATTTGTAGCAGACCTTTCAAGGTGATTTGTTACAGATTTAAGAAAGATTTTAAGGAGAATTATTCTGAAGAAGAGTACAACTTTGTTGTGTTGTAGGTTGGTGCCTTACAATAGAAGAGATCGGTGTCTCTTGCTGGATTGGTTTCTCTAATAGGTTGTTGCTTACAAAGAAAAGCGGGGATTAGTGTCTTTAGTATCCAGGTATACAACGCTTATAAGATAATTTTATATAAGCAAATCTTTTTGCCATGGATAGTGAGTGATAATAAATAAGTCCCTTGAATGCTTGGAAGGATTTCTCCTTTATACTTTATTGGTGAAAGGTCACCACCTTTCTTGAGAATTGAGTCACCACTTTTCATTGTTGCTGTTGCCTTTGAGAATAATATACTATTCCCCCAAATTGATCTCTCCTTGGATCCTCCTCAAATGAAACCTTCTCCTCTTTATATCTTCCAATGTGAGGAAGAAGTTACGCCTCTTCATCATGTCTGCCATTGGCAAGAGTCATGACTTTTCACAATTACCGCCCTTCAAAAGAATCACAACCCTTCATCATTCCCGCCCTTTGAGAGAGTCACAACCATTAATAATTACAACCCTTCGAAAGAGTCACAACCTTTCATAATTACAACCTTTTGAGAGAGTCACAACCCTTCATAACTTTTGCCTTTTGAAGGAGTCACTTCCTTATTTTCTTCTCTATTAATTCTTTCTTGATTCACCCCTTCCCTTTTCTCTTCCTTCTCCCCCTTTCAAATGAAATTCTCTTCTCCCTTTTATATCTCATGTTTGAGGGAGTCACAACTTTTCATCTCATTCCTTTTGACCATTCGTTAAACTTAACTAAATTTGAGTTTTGATATGTTTAATTTTATTCTTCTATATTTATAATTTCAGTTTTATTTTTATTCTTTTATATTTTAATTTTTTTATTGTTTATTATATCCTTTTTGAAAAAGGGGACATTACAGTGTGATATAACAAACATTTAGGTTGGGACGGTCTTGTTTTGAAATTTACTTCTAAGTCTTTTTAACTGTCCCCATGTGATGGGTTGGCAACGTTAGGGAAATCAGGCCATCCCTAAAAACCCTGCTCCAGAGTGCGGCATCCTAAGGAATGCCCCCCACATTGGAGGGATGTCCTAGGGATGCGTCCCATCTTTTGGGGATGGGATAGATGTTCTATCCTTGTTCCCTGTCCCTGGACAGGGTTACGTGTAAAAAATCCCGGAGATGCATCTATGGGGTATGCCGGTTTATTGCTGACAATTTAAGTTCCTTTGTGAATGTCCTTATATTTTTGAGTTCTTGATAAATTGTCTTGTTCAGTAAGAGTCTTCTCTGTACTGTCTAGGTTCTTGGCTACTGTCTTTGTTTATTTTCTTGCTGAGAGAGGGCATAAATTGCTGCTATTACTTTGAAAGAGTATTTTCCCACTGTTTATTTCCTGTATTCCTTGCTTCAGATGCCCCTACAATGTTTCAGTACTGGTATGATAATTGTTTTTTGTCTTTAATTGTAGGAACCATTTGCATGTTGGCATATTTGTTGGTGCCCACAAGGATTGGAAATGTTCAAAATTTTTTGTGTTGGTTGTTTTCCTCGGTTGTCCTCTTCAGAAAATTAATTTTCCAACATCACAATTTATTTATGATCAGCTAGAGATCTCCAGCTTCTATTTGAACTTTTTGAAGCCAGTTCAATTTGTGTTCCCAAGTGAGCTTTTGGAAAATCTTTTTTTTTTGAAGAATTCTTTTCACAATCCGCAAGATAATAAATAAAGATAAATGGATGCTTAACAAGGATGCTTTGATTTGCTTAATATATAAGATTGAAGACAACTAATATTTTGAATGTTGAAAACATTTACATACCTTTAAAAGTATTAGATGAACATGTTGATGTATTGATGTTAATCTAAGTTGTTTGGCAGCAATACATTACCTAATATCTGTTAATTGTGTGAATATTAGAGTGTTTCCAATGTCTGGGCAAGTACTATTTAGGTGATGATTTGTAGAATTATATCAAACGTCTTGATAGCTTTTGAGGAATTCATGTATAAAACAATTGTAACAAGGGATTCACGTGGGGAAACTTGTACATTCTAGATGCAGTGCTGGTATCTGATGTTTTAGATTACATTGAATTTGTTCTTTGCTGCAGGGAGAATGGAGCAAGTTTGCGAAAGGGAAAAGGCCACCGAGGGTTATGTATGATAGACTTTTAGCTTTAGCAGCTCATGCTCTTGCAGAGGTCAGCTTAATTTGTGCTACATTTCATATTCTGTTAAATTAAACAAAGGCATATCCAAATAACTTGAAACTTACAATGGTGTCAATACTAGGGTGAGCACAATCCTGAACCCCAAGAGTTGTGGGAAGAACCTTTCTTGCAGGCTTCTGCATGGAAACTTTGTGCAAACGAGAGCAGCTTAAACCTTGCAGGTAATATTATATCCTTGTTATTTACAGTCTGATTTGGTGAATTCAAATTAGAGGATATGGGTTCTATATAGTTACTAGTAGGACTTTCAGGAATGCTATTCTTTGATTTTTTTCTCTTCTTTGTTTTCCTAAAGTTGGATTGTTTGGAAGTATTTTTGACATTCTTCTTGTTTATGTATATGTTTCTTTGAGTAGAACATGTATTGACAGGGAAAAGCACAGGATATATTTTAGTCAGTGCAAATGGAGGCCTGAATCAGCAACGTGTAGCGGTGAGCTGTTTCCTGATCAAACCTTCTTGATACCATTTGTAGTGTGTGATTTGGTGATGTGTTTATAGCTGCACACACAGTTTCTTATGCACCACAAGGCTGCACCATAAATTAAACAAATAATGCAGATGGCACCTATTTCTTTTATGTTAAACTTTGGATCAGATTTATGACCTTTAAATTTTCTTATATAATCTTAATATATCTAATATATATAACCTCAATATATATATATATATCATAATATTATGCTGACTTGATAAATAAGACTTGTATTGTTTTCATATATACTTCTCTCTAAATGATCAAGTAGTGAACATTTATAAGGGAGACATGGTGGTATAGAGTCATG
>MU226272.1:5276622-5291185 GCA_018584345.1 Thuja plicata | reverse complement strand
ATATATATATATTAATATGCAAATGATATAGAATAATATTATCTCATAATAATATTATCAATTTAACGATGTTTATTTAGTTCAATATTAAGATCATTTTATCTGATCGAAGCTATAAACATCAACATTTTATACGGTGAAACCCTAGCTTGGAAATTCAGAAGTGCTGCCATATTCCATCACATATTTAGGTTCTAGTACCAAAAGGAATGGCAAGATTTCAGGGAAATTTCTTAGATTATTTGTGAAATGCAAGTACTCAACAAAAGTTCTGGACAGAAGAACTCTTTTATGTGGCAATCCTAAACTTGAACTGCTTTCAGGAATATCAAAAGCGTGATGGATGCTATACAGTGACATCAATCTAACATATGTGAATTGTTTAGATTTTGATGCATGATGGAGCTATCTCCATAAGAACTACTATTCAATACAAATTCATAAATAACTGATAAATAGACTTTTGGAAATATACATGAAGTACCAGAGTATAAAATTTACATTGAGTTATAATGCGCATATAAATGCTTCAATATTTGGAAACATGTTTAAGTTGCAGTAAATACTCATTTGGTACTATATTATTGAATCCAGCATTGGATCATTATAACAAACAATATGATATTGTCTCCTATAAAAATAAATTGTCAGTGATTAATCCAAAATTATATATAAACTGAGGTTACGATAAGCTGCAAATTTCAAAGAGCTTGACCATAGTTTAAATGCATATTCTTTCACTTTTCCTTTATAAATGTGCATGTAGCATGCCTCCTCATGGTTTATCACCGGGAGATATGGCAACTATGATCTGTATGTTTTTGAAGGGCATATTTCTCGTATAATCTGTAATTGTATATCTGATTTAAAAGATTCAATCTTACTGTTTTGTTGTCAAGGTCTACCAAAGCCAAGTGATTCTTATGCAACATCCAGTTTGTCCGGCCAATTACTGAACACTTATGCCTTGAAAGAGGCATTCATTATTTTACTAAAAATCATTGAGCCCCTATTCTTTGGGGTAGGAATTGCCAATCAATTTTACTTCATTGTGCCTCCTTGATTCTTGCGGTTGCCACAATATGTTCACATGGGTCCAGGTGATATTCCTAACATCTTGAGGACTTGGGGACTTGGAGGGCATGCCAGTTTTTCCATGATTGGACGGCCTTAAGCTCCTGTGATATGTAGTATTGAGTCTGGATCAATCATTACTAGATAATTTCTTTACTTTCATTTTGGAAGATAGTCAACAACTCAAACCTCTTCCAAGTAGCTTCTATATTTTTCACATTCTTAGTCCTTTCAGCAACTTCTAAGTTGTTAAGTGGTTTTAATAGGGGTCACGTTCTTGTAGAGTACCTCTTCTAGCTGCCAGAATTCCATTTAATGTATAATTCTCGATGGCTATTGCAAGATCATTAGTAGTTCAAACCTATTAGTTGGCAGAAATCTCAGAGGAATGGTTAAAATCTCTGTTTTAGCAATGCATTCTGCTCTATCTTCAAGCTTCTGTCGACGAAGGGTTAACATTTTTTGCTATACAGCATTGGCATCTGAATTATTCAGTCAACTTGCTTGGCAAGAAGAATGGGTCTAAGTCTCTTAAAGCTATGTCATATCTATTATGCATAGAGATTGCATGCTAACACCTTGCTTTGCTTACAAGATCTTTCTGGTTCAGAAAATCCTCAAAAGCTTTTTATTGCAATGAGATCACATTGGAGCAGCAAAAGATAAGCAATGAATTATATTATTCTCAACACCTTCAAGTATATGTTTGTATGAGGGAGGAAAAGCTAATGTAAGAAACTAAACTAATTTTGGTTTTTCACCCTTGAGCCTCTTTCCTAATTGGCATAGCTTATAGTAAGTATTGAATTTTATATATCACCCTCCCACCGCATGACGGGATGATAACACCAAGTATATAAATTTTTGGTTTTATTTCCTTACAGACAAGAGCTCATAAGGGAGTTGTACTTCTTCATCATGTACTCTTACCTGGTAGGTTGCAGACATTTTGAAAAAGCCTCTGGCAAAAAGGAAGTTTGAAATATTGAGACTGAGTTTGATGGAGAACACCTTCCTTGCAATGAGGGAGTATTAGCTTTTCAATTTTGTTGCTTGATTAGTATTCTCCTCCAGCTACATGCAAGAAAGCAATGATTTCACACTGACCATGGGTTT
Organism: Thuja plicata; assembly: GCA_018584345.1. Lineage (NCBI taxonomy): Eukaryota > Viridiplantae > Streptophyta > Pinopsida > Cupressales > Cupressaceae > Thuja > Thuja plicata. The sequence continues at coordinate 5,288,995 of MU226272.1, read as the reverse complement.
TAACTTTTTTGCATTTGCCTCTTGGCAGAAGCATTGATTTTGGCCGATTCAGATAGGGCACAGAATGTGAAGGGTTAGAACTTGTTAAATAAAACTTCCACGTGTGGGAAAACACATTTTGGCACTTTTGGAGACTCGGGAGATCTATTATACACATTATACATCACATACAAGGGTTGGCTCCCTTGTTATCCTCTTTATAAGCTCATATTGCAGGTTTTGCAAGTGTGATGCTTTTGTTGAGGTGATGTCAGCTTATATTTGATTGATGCATAGTGAATTGAGGAGCATTTCGCTTACCGTTGCTGTGTTTTTAACCCTTTCATGGTTTCCTAAGAGTAACTTCTTGTGTTGCAGTCATTGTCATGTGTTTACATATGCTTCCATTGACTGTTTTAATGCCTCCATGTTGATTACCTACTGCAAATGATGCTTTGAGGTGTTTGAGAAGAGCTGCTAGGTTGAATCCATTGTTGGCATTAGTGTGTGGATTACCCACCCTATTTACCGACCACATATGCCCTTGCCCATCAAGTAAATGTTAGCTTGACATGTTCAAAGTAGCAAATTCCAGCTGAGACATGTTATTTGAACAGCATAATCTTGGAAATCATTCCCTAAATCAGACATCTCTGAAAACAAGATCCATACACGAAAAAAGCTAAATTCTTCTGACTTGTTGCTAAGCGACAACGGAAATTCTATGAAGGCCTATAACATCATCTCCAATGGTTACCCTGCTGAAACAATGCTAAGACCTGTGTGTTTTTCTGTTCTTCATGGGCTATCTTTCACAAGGGGCTGTGAATGACTCCGTTCACTCTCAACAAGAAATAAGGACGGTCCATTTTTTGCTTGCTGAGCTCCCACTTGTGAGTAGTTTTGATCCATTCAAAGTTATTCTCTTCAATCATAGAAAAACACTGTATTTGAGGATTTTCCACAAAATAGGGCATGTTGATCGAAGGCTGGGCTGCTGTAAAACTTCATGATCTCCTTCTAGATTCTCTAGTACTCTTAGTTTAACTTATTTTCAACCACCCACTATGCACCACTCAAATCCACAAATGCTTAATGATCAACAAGTTTCCCTTCATTTGTGGCCCAAAAGCTTTTCAAAATCTGATATTTGCTTGTTTGATTGTTCAAAGCTAAATAAAGTCAACATAAAAGTGTTGGAAAGCTCCTACTAACATTTTATATGTTATTAATTTTCAATTCTGAAATAATTATTGCCCCTTAAACAATCTCTAGAGCTTTTTAAAATTTAGGTTGCTTTCCAAAGTTTAAACTCTTGCTTAAATAATGTTGGTTGTCTTCTTTTCTCCTCATGAAGTATGATATAGATTTAGTTTTTTCTTTTTCTTTTTCCAGAGATAGTTCAACTCCATAAAACTTTAAGCCTTCTTCCTTTTGAGTTTAAACTCTTGGTTATCTAAAACGTGTAAAATCCTTTATATGCAAACTAGTTCCAACAAGGACACAAAGCAAAATAAGATTACTACAAGGTACATGGCTACCCAACAAGTAGAAAATTGATACATTACAAATAGTGAGTTGATCACACAAATGCTCCGATTTGTTGGTATGTGGCGACTGATCATGCAAATACTGTACACTCATCATGTATCCATGCCATACACATACATCTTCGGTACCATTTCATATGCTCAATTTTAGAGGATGGACAGTTGAAGCTAGAGAAGATACACACTAGCCTGAATCTTGCAGATATGTTGACTAAGGCAGTAACTCGAGAGAAATTGATTTCTTGCTTAGTTTCTATTGGCCTTCACGCTTGATCATAGTGGAAATGGGAACCAGTCAAGGCCAAGTGCGTCAATCCAGTGGGAGCTACAAGGGCAGCGATGTTGCTACAAGATCAGTCTCCAAGTGGGAGATTGTTTGGTGTGGAGCCTGATCAGTCTCATAGTGGGAGATTGTAGGTATTTGGCAATTGATCATGCAAATACAGTACACTTGTCATGTATCCTTACCGGGTTTAGGTTAAATTTTGTTAGGCGACTTTGTAAACTGCCTTAAAAAGGCTTGATAAATAAGTGGCTGTGTGATGTGATATCATCAAATTGTAATTTTCTCTTTGTTGGATAATAAAATAAGTGGACAACTGTTTCTGTTGTGGATGTAGCCCATATTGGGTGAACTGCATTAAATCTGTGTTATTGTATTTTTGTCTTACTTATTTCTGCACTATCTTAATATTGTTTATTCATATCTGCCTAAACCCTAACACGATTTGTGTTTTTTCTCCTGTTGTAATGAAACTCCTCACACGATGTTCCTATTTTGATTGCCATACCAATATGTTGTTGTAGTATGCTAAGGGGCCATCAACAAGCAAACTCTCTTCACCATTTGTTTAATAAAACTTGATACAAACATGGCCCATAATTCAGTGGGTTTGGGGAGGGGGGGTAATAGGGACAAATTGGTGTTTAAAATGCAACATTAGCACCCTTGAATTAAATGACAGCCTTACATATCTTTACATTTATCGGGTAATTGGCCGGGGCTTGTAAAAAGCTCACAATTAAGACGGTATAGATGATTGGATTATAGAAATGGGGACATCTTTCTACCATGTGTTATTTCCTCTAGAGTTTCTAGGTAGTTTTATACACTTCCTATAATTCCCACTTTTGAGCTAAGTGTAGTGGAGGCAAAGGGAAAACAAAAGGCCATAAGTTTAACAAAAATTTCAAACCCAATAGTAGATTTGTTCTAAGGTAGTAAGGGCCTTTCTTAATTGTGATTATTGAATTCAAATTGTCATCCAGCTATCCACAATGTTGTTACCCCACGTGTTTTGTAGCTCATCTCTTCCTTAAAAATATAAACAGTTTGGAACAATATTTCTCTAGGATTGTAGTTTTCACTTTGTTTATACTATAGCCAAATGTGAGGGACTTGCTTGGCATGCCTTTGTGAAAGCCTCCTTGAAATAATGATATTGAGAAAAAACAAATGAAACAAATGGACATAGAATTTTTCAATGGCATCATCCACCTTTTCTGTAGCTTGCACGTGGAATATGGTTGTTCCTTCTATCTGAAACTGTAAGGGCATATAGTTGGAGTTCTAGATTTTAGTAGATGCAATTTGGGAGGTTGATCCTTCTAATGTTATGCAAATGATCATAAATATAACATATAGGTGCAAGGCATTAGGAAGGTTAGTTGAGGGTACCTACAAGTACATTCACTGGATCCCATTTTATGTTCATGCAATGAACAACACATTAAATGTGTTAAGAAAATCGTTTGAGGTCAAAAATCTGTGGTAGATTTTAGATTCCCCACATATCTGGTCCTCTTTTGATCTTTTTTGAGGTAGAATTTCATTAAACTAATTGAGTCTCAGTTTGCATCCTACTTCGTATTATTGGACAATATGCTTGAGTTGCAATATTTGTTGCCACTAAATAATCATGACACAATTGTACTAGGTGTGGCATGTCCAGGATATATTAGGGGAAGAGAGTGAAAGATGTGGTGGTTATTGATAGATTTTGGTTAGATGTGAGTTACACCATATCTATTATGTCTCCCTATTTAACCACCAGAGATGCAAAGTTTGTTAGATCCAACTGTGGAGAGATATATCAGTACGTAGAGGACATGCTTAGCAAAATGAAGTCTGTGATTTGTTAGAGATATCCACCTTACGATTCTATGATAACCATATTCAACCCATCAATCAATTGAGGCGGGCGTAGAAGTACACCTCATTCCACATGGCTGCATATGCACTGAAAATCATAAATGGTTGTAGAGTTGTTTGTCAATGATGAGGAGGTGAAAAAGGGCCTTACGAAAATCCTTAAGAAATCTATGCTCTGGAGGAAGGTGCAATAATTTGCACTAAGTGGATCAATTTCACTGAACTTAATAGCTACTATAGTTCGACAAAAGTAGGCATACACATTATGGCATAGCATAAATCAGTTGGTAGTGATTATCTGGGCCGTTGTTACTCTTCTGTAGACTTGTGATTTGCTCCGTTTGTAATTTTTAAGTTTGTTTGCTACTAAGAACACTTACTCTACATGCACATTTATCCACTCTTTTAAGAATAAATAGATCTACCCCTAGTAGAGGAGAAGCTTATTGTTGTTCAATGGGCCTTGTATATTGTTGATCACAAGACAGATAAGTAAGCGTCCAACAATATTGTGGGAAGTAGGGGCCAAGGAGTTAAATCAAATTCATGTAGAGAAGGATGTGTACTAGGATGGGTCGTCGTCCCATTAAAGGATTCAAATGAGTCTCGTAGTTTCACTAATGAGAAGCAACTCAAAACATTTCTAACTAAGGATGATTTAATAGTAGAGCTTGCTGCCTAATGCAATTATGCAGCTATAAATTTCTCATTTCGAGATTTAGTTTTGATTCTTAGTTTGTACTTTGTACTTGTAACTTGAAACATCGAACTTCGATTTGATGAAATGAATATCAAATGAATCATTGGATCAATGGATTGCCATTGTAAATTTAGTATCTTGTTTTAATAATATTATATTAATCATAATGTGTGTATGTCATCAAATATTGAAACAAGGAACAAGTTGCTTGATTCAGTTGGTTTGCATCCTACTTCACTTTATTGGAGGGGATGCTTGAGTTGTTTGATTCCTCGCAACTAAATGGGCTTTACACGAGTGGATCAAGTCGGGGGTGTCCAAAATAGATTAGGGGAAGTAAGTGAAAGATGTGGTTGTTGTGATAAAATTTTGGCTAGATGTAAATTATATTACATCTATTATGACGTGGAAAGTTTATTAGATGTACATAGAAAGGATGCTTGGCCAAATGAAGGGTGTGATTTGTAAGAGCGGCCCCACCTTGCAATCTTGCCACAAGTAGGAGAAGCAAAATGCCTCTACACTCGGCTGCATATGTAATGAAAATCCAAAATGACTGTGGAAAAACCTAGCAGAGTTGTTCCCACTAACAATGAGGTCAAGAAGTGCCTCCTGAAAACCCTCAAGAAAATGTGCTGTGTGGAGGAAGGTACAATAATTTGCATTAAGTGGATCAGATTAACTGTAGTCAATGGCTACAGGAGTTTGGCAAAGGTAGATATACTATGGCATGGGAGAAACCAGTTGGTGGTGATTTTGATATTCCCATGTTCACTCGGGATTCACTCCTTTTGTAGTTTTGTAGGTCATTTGCTATTTAGAGTAGCTACTCTAAATCTAATTTTCTCCTCACATTAAAAAATAATAGACTTATCTCTTGGAGAGGAGAACCTTATTACTGTGGACATTGCCTTGCATCTATTGATCACAAGACAAATGAGTACAAGAAGTTTTATTGATCACAAGACAAATGAGCACAAGGAAGTTCCAATTACACAATGGGATGTAGGGGATTAGGTGCCAAAATAGATTGATGTGGAGAAAGATGTGCAAGTAAGATGAGCAGGGTTTTCATAGCAGGATTTAGATGAGCCTAGTAGTTTCATGGGTGACGAGCAATTCACAACTTTTCTTTTTGAGCATGATTTTAATTAGTCACCTTGCTATTCGAGGAGCTATGAATTTCTCATTTTGGGATTTTTTTTGATTTGTAGCTTGTACTTTGTAACCTAAACAATAGAACTTTGTGATTTGATGAAATCAATATTAAAACAATCATTGGGTCTGTCATGTTCCCTTTTTTGGACTAAAATAATTAATAATATTATATTAAATTGGGGTTGGTATATTCTAATTCTGGGGGCAACTTAATAATATTATAATTAAATTAAAAATGATTTTTAAATGCTTAAAATAAAAATAAAATAAAAAATATTTTTAGATGCTTTGAGGGAAATTTAAATACAAGAGACCAATTTGGAAAAGTATATCAAGTGGCTGCCTAGCTTCATTTCAGTGGGAAGATTTCATATGGCATTTTAAACTTCGGAGTGTTGTGTTTGAATTTGCATTTAAGGATGAAAACCCTTGGCTTTTTTCTGAGGCCAGGGGGACAAAAACCCTCATATCTGCATAGGGCATCCTCACATAGAGCCTGGACTCAAGCAAAATTGGGCGAGTTTACACAAATTTCCAGCAGTTTGGTGATTTGATTTGCAAACAAATACTTTATCATCATCAAGGGACTATTATTTCTGCAGTTTCACAGCTTGTTTCAATTCCACGTTGATGATTGACTGGAGTGCCTGCATTTGTGACAAGTTTGCACCATTTTAAGAATTTTTCGAAGTGCAGCCAGACAAATCTAAGCATGGTTGGCTTAGTGACTAGCATATTTAGAGGTAACTGTTGGGATGGAGATTTGGGAGGGTTTTTTACTGAAACTCTAGAGTGATCCTTGCTTCTTTTCACTGAGTTGTCAGTGTTTGATGGGCTGAACCATCTAGTGGCAGCATTGCAACCTTAACACACCATATTACGAGTAGCAATGCATAGAAGATGGGATTACAGCAACCCTACTCCCATTTACCCTACTCCCATTTATTGGGGGTTTTCGTGGATGAATGCGAACTGATTGCAGGCAGGTTGCATTATTTAAAGGTTACGTACAGGCTTGGCCGGCATATATAGTTTGACTCTACGTAGATCCATTGATCATCCATGGGACAAAGAAGGTGTTTGAGATACCAGAAGATCTACCTGCAGTTTACCAGCATTCATTATCCAGCCATCAATCTGATGTTCCAGATCTGCTGTATGGTACTCAGTTTGTTGGTATCTATCTTATGTAATTCTGAATTTTACATTTACAGATTGGTATATTTATATTTGTAAACATTCCAGAGTGCCCTTAGTGAATAAAATAAGTTGACTTTCCTATATTGTTAGTTCCATTTTGGTTTCTACTTTAGCTATCTATATTTAGATTATTTCAGTTTCTACGATTTCAAAAAATAGAAATTTATACTGGGTATACTACAAGATCAATAGGTTGCCATTGTAAATTCAGCATCTTGTGGTCATAAGGCGACAATACCAACAAATGTTGAATTATGGATTGAGTTGCAAAATTCTTCTAGGATCACTTGCATGGGTTGATTAACTTCCGATGTTTTGGGTTGACCTAATGGATCCATTGTCGGAGACAAGAACAAAATCCATTGCCTAAGAATAGAGAGAAAAACATCAATTATATAATTGGTAGTGTGGTGAGATAAATTGGTTGTCAGTTCGTCAAATGAATAAGAAAGAAAACAAAAAGCAGAAGTAAGCGAAGGGGTAGCAGGATTTGACATAAATCAACCAAGAACTCACACTTCTTGGGCAATGTTTGGCCTAGTACTGACCATGGCATATATCAGGCTTCCTACAAAACTAACATATGGAACATTGTACATGTCCTCAAAGCCATCTTGAGAATCAGGATATTGTTCCAAATAGAACTTATTTTTCTATAGGTAGAGGGATGCTTACAGGCCTATCATGCATATTAAACCTCTGCAAAATAGTTTCAATGTATTTATTTTCATTTAAGTTTTAACCAAAACTTTCTGTTAGTCTTGTCTTTGTTGATTTCTATAACCATTTTGTATTTTGCATCTTCTAAATTCTTCATGTCAAGCTTCTGTAATCAAGCTTGTTTTTCTTCTCTATGTGCACTTTATTCACGTAGAGCCTTTATGAATTTGTTTTTGAATCTTTTCTTTGAATAGCTTCCATTAGTAGCTTGAAATGTAGCTCTTTATAACTTTTTTGTTTGCATGTTTTGTAGATATGTAATGCTGTGGCTGTTGCTCGCTTGCTGAATGCAACTTTGGTTCTTCCAAAGTTCCTTTACAGCAGTGTTTGGAAAGATAGTAGGTACAAGCTTCTCTATGACTATTTTGTGGATATCAATATTGCATGGAATTCTGTTCATCTTCTTGTAATTTTTTCAACATTTCTTGGCTTTTTGATTTGTTTTCATTTCATTACAGCTTTGAGGTATATTTGTAATTTTTGTCGTCGAGCATGTATAATCTAACTTTCTAGCAGGACAGATGAAGTCATCATTTCTATCTTTACAGATGTGCGATAGATATGATTTTATTTTCCTGAATTGGTTCTGGCATTTGATGATAGAATTTGTAGTCTCATTCATGTATAGTAATTTTGGACCAGTTTAGAGGCGTGGTGTAGATGTTACACATTTTAAACTCTTCAAAATCCTTATTTTGCTGAATTTTGGTTAAATAATAACATTAGTAGCTTCAGTAAGAAGTGTAGGTAATCCCAACTGGTTTGCAACTTTGTGCTGTGTGTCTGGGATGCATGATTTTCACATCATAGCTAAGGTTCCATTCCTTTTGGGTTTTGTGCACTTTGTAGTGGCCATGGAAAACTTGTAGGTAGGGTTTGGATTTGCGGAAATGCATGTACCTGAGCCCACAGCTATATGTTTCCATAAAGTCATGTCTAGGTTACAATGTGATGATTATGAAAAGAGTGCATTAAATGTTCTCTACAGACTAGTATGACAGATGAAGTCACTATTTTGTTTTATAAGATGTGTAATAGACACTTTTTTTTAAATCTGTTGTAAACCCATTTTTTCCCTGGTATTTGATGAAAGAATTTGTGGTCTCATTGATGCCTAGTTATTTAGGACCAGCTCAGAGGTTGATGGTATAAATGCTAATGCATTATAAACTCTTCAAACTCCTCATTTGGCTAAATGTTGATTAAATAATTATTAGTAGCTTCACTCAGAAGTGTGGAATGTAAACCCAAGGAGTTCGTGCTATGTGGTTGGGATGGAGGGATTTCTCATCATACAAAAGGTTTTGTTTGTGTAGGCTCTTGTGCACGTCGTAGTGGCCATGAGAAACTTGTAGGTAGGGGTTGAATTTATGGAAATGCATGGATCTAAGCCCATGGCTATGTGTTTCCATAAGGGCACCTCAAGGTTAGGTTCAGTGTGATCATTAGGAATAGAGTGCATGCTATATTTTCTGCAAACTCTGCCATAGTGTTTAAGTCATTAACCTTTTTATAAGGTCCAAGCATCTCAGCCCATATTAAAGGCAGTTTGTAACCTCACCAAGGATCTACCAAGTGAATGAGAAAAGCAGTACACAATGTATGCAACTTCTTACATTCTAGTGTAATGTTTTAATTTTCCCCTTGAACGAGAACTGTTGGCAGACCCTAGAGTTTGGAAGTTACATAAAATTGCGTGTTAGATTCTATTGCCCATCTCAAAATCTGACATGCATACCAGCATATGTACCAAGCATCCCATAACTTCATCTTGAATAAAAAGGTTCTCACTGTACATATTTGTAAAACTTTTGGAGATAGATATATAGTAATTGTTATAATTCACACTTTGTGATCCATAAATGATGGAATCTGAAATTTTGATGTGAAAATTACTAAGTTTTCGATAAAAACTCTACTAACTCAAATTTAATTTGAGTTAATAATTTTTGTAGTTTGGTTCTACACAGTTAGCTCGTAGCTAAGAAACACATTCTACACAATAAGTCCACTGCTCTCTACCATAGCCTAGGGCTTCCTGAAGGTTCGGTTTATTGTAAAGTTCTACCCTTGGATTCCAATCATGAAATCATTGGAGCAGCTTGCATCATGGAGAGGTTCCTTTTCAAAATCATTATTCTAGGATAACAAAAACCACTTTTTATAAGCTTTTCAATTATAAGAACTTTTCTATGGTAATGCAAGCCAGACATTTATCGAGGGAGCTCTACCCTGAAGTCTTTCCCTACGTTGTTGGGTTTATTCCTACCCTTACATTTTTATCATGAAATCATTGTGGTCATTTGCGTCATGGAGAATTTTCCTTTCAAAATCAGTATTCTAGGACAAATAAACATTGCTCTTTATAAGCTTTCCGATTTTCATAATTTTTCTATGTTAATGCAAGCTGGACATTTATGAAGAGAGTTTTTGATCTTTGTTTTAATTCAGCCCTATTTTTCATTGAGCATTGTTCCAGTTTCAAGTAATTATTCTTTTGATTTGTGGAGAAAGCATCAGTTTCAGTTTGTGAAATGTTGAAACATGAAACTAAAAATATTTATTATGCCGAGAGGCGTTTTATACTCTTATAATGAATTGAAGAATGTCCGTGAATGAAAACTTCAACCAATTTAATTTGACGCCCGTTTGCTTTTTATGCATAAATAATTTGTCATTTTTTTATTTTAAATTAAATTCCTAATTTTTAAATTGTTTATCAGTAGTAAAATAGTATAAGAATGATATGCATAAAGACATCTTTCCAAAAAAAGGAATTTTCATTAAAATATTAAATAATAAATTATTGGATAGGGATATCCTTCCTAAAAATGGATGACAATTTTTTAGAAATACCTAAAAAGCTAAAAAAAATTATTTCTATCTTTACATTTAGAATTGCAAAAAAAATTAAAGCTTTAAAAAATACTTCCCAAATTAATTAAAATAAAATAAATTTTTAACTAATTATAGAGATAAGGTAAAAACAATATTTTATCAAGTAAAATTAAGTTTGTTTTCAAATAAAAATCTAAAAATTAAAAAATTAAAAACAATATTATTTAATTGTGTAATTCCCTACTTATTTAATAATTATTCTTCCAATTACTTAAGTGATCCACTTTCCTTGTAAAGTTTTCATTTATTAATTCCAGATTTTAGCTTTTAGTTTTAGTTTTTTGCTTTACTTTTGACAAGGGAAGTTTTACATGATAGGTTTCTAGAAGTCTTTGGCCTCTATATAATGAGGCAATTATACTTCATTATTAATTAATTTGGTCCGTGATCATTTGATCAAGAAGGTCATGTAGTCTCTTGAATCACTTCATTCATTAATATTTAATTTGGTCCTTGATCATTTAATCAAGAAGCTCTTGTAGTCTCTTGAATCAGTAGAATAATTCATCTACTCTTGAGATAATGTAACACATGTTGCGGGTAATTTTTTAGTTGTTGCTAGAAAGTTTAACAAAAATACTAATATTTTGTTTGTTGATCATGCAAATAGAGGCGTTATTCATTTCACTCCTTTTTGCTTCTTATTAAAACAATATAACAATCTTGATTTTGCTTTGGCTGATGTGGTGAAGGTATATTTGGTATTTCTTGTTTTACCACATTGCGAATTTGGGTTTTTAGAATCCAACTTTGTTGTTGGTAGATATCAAATATGAAAATGAAGGTTTGATGTGTGAAAATCTTATATAATAGATTGTATTGATAATGATACACTTTTAAAAAATAATAATTTTATGACTATTTAATTTCAGTATTGATAATTTAATCAATTCTATTATGCATATGCATGTATTTGTATCAAAAGTATATAATCTATCAACAACTTAAAATTGAAGAATCCAACTTATTTGATGATGAGTATTAAATAAAAAAGTGAGAAAAATCTTTCTTTATATTTTATAAAAAATAATTATATATAGATTGTAGTATACAAAATTGTTATTGATTTCAAAATAAATTAAACATGGTATTCTTGATCACAATCAGTTGTATACAAATTTGATTTTACATCAGCAATATAATTTTTTTTTTGATCAATGAACACTTTTGACTGGAGCTATGAACCAGTGAGGCCACATTTTTGAGGGACCTCATCCTTAGAGATGTTTGGCATTAACACCCTTATATCTTCTCTGCCGTCCTAATGCTAACCCTTTGCACATTCTCCTTATCACTCCTCTATCCTTATCTCTCTGTAACTGGCCTCCTTATCTATCCATGCTCAAGCACCTCCTTATCGCTCCTTTTCTCATTATCCCTCTACACCAACTTATCTCTCTGTTGCGCTAAGCCTACTATTTTAAAGGGAAAGGGTAAAGGGCCAGCCTGTAGCTTCTCTAGGCACTTTCTTTACAGCCAGCTGAGCAGGGCCTACCCACTCCACATCCCAATGCGGCCGACCCCCCTTAGAATAGTAGGGCCAATTCCATCCATCGCTAGCTCGTATCTCAATCCGAATCAGCTGACGCATCACAACTGCTAGTGTGCTCTATCCTATCCGTCTGCACATATTGTCTTCCGGCTGCATGATGTGTGGGTTTGTGTGCCATCGTGTGTGGAGCACTCTCTTTGCCTTATTGGATCATCATCCATTATCAGCCTTGTCAGACTACCAGCCATCGTCAACCACAAACTTGGGACTGTCACCAATGTCAACTTGTCAGGTAGGAAAGTGTTTGATCAAGCACATCAACATGTTGGGATTCGAACAAGAGACATGGTCTAACCATCACTTTGCAACTTGCCGTTGCACTACAGGGTCATCCCCAACAATCTAATCAATTTATTTTGCATATATTTATAAATGACCATAGTTACACCGCCCGGGGGGACGGGGGGGAAAGTTTCCGGGCAGGGGGGACAGAGGGGCCTCAATTTGGGGACGGCGGGGGAGAG
>MU226272.1:5242474-5265143 GCA_018584345.1 Thuja plicata | reverse complement strand
ATAATCTGCCCTTTAATTTGCCTCCAAATTGTACTTTGGATCTGCTCTTTTCCTTCTAATTTGATCCTCTAATTTGCTGATGAAGTTCGCCCAATAGGTCTGATATAAATCGCACAAGAAGAGGAGAGAATACTATGAATGTATGCATTTATAAATCTGCTCAATTACTTATCACATTATGTTTTCGGTGTGTTCCGTAGGCAGATTTACAACTCTTTATTTATATACATAATGGTGACTCCCAAGAGTCACAACCTTTCCCATCATGCCTAGCCGGCTTGCACCTAGAAATAATAAATTATTAAATTCACTTTGCAAGTCGTCCCTCTTGGATTTAATCCAAGTCGTCCTCTTGCCTTGTCATTTTATTTTATTATAATTATTTCAAGATCAAAACATTAACAATATCCGCATATTTCAATCACCTAAATAACTGAGAATCTTAATTCTAGGTTTGTTAGCAATCCTAATAGCTTTCAACATCTTCACTTGGTACGGATCTTCTTCTTCTTCTCTTCTTCTCCTTCTACAACTGTTTTGGTAGCTTGTGCATTTCTTCTTTCATCTTCTTCACCACTCTCATCATATCTAGGGTTATGAGTATATGATCTATCTTTTATAACAACATGCAACTGAATATGTGTATTTTATATAATTTCAAATGTTTCCTCTATTCTTCTAGCAACATTAACATTACCTTAGCCTCTAGTTCCTCTATTGTAAAATGCCTTAAATTTGAAAATCTTTCCAATGAGATTTTTCTTGATACCTTATACCCAACACATTGCATCAAAAGATATTTGATACCACCTTCCTTGTTCAGAATTCTTGCTGTGCTACCTCTTGACACAGTCGTGGACAGAGCATTCAATGAAGAAGTATTCAACAATATACACAACACAACAATCAAACAAAAAAGTCACATAGTGGAATGAAACCACACAAGAAAGACGTAGAACAATGATTTATTGATTCATAGTCTGAAATACATCATTAGTCTTTGCTGCAAGGGCTTGCAATCAGAATAAAATTTTAGTCTTGAATGTGGCTCCTCAATCTCTTGAGTTGATATGCAATGTATGATTCTCTTTGATGTCTGAACTCTTGAAAATGCTATTAAACTCTTTGAACCCAAATGGCTGATCCCTTGCGATGTGAAATAAATGATCTTTTTATAGGTTATAATGATGAACTATCATGGTGCCATCGAATAATGTGGTACATTGTCCTATGCACATTTATTAAGGATCATGGGAGCAGTGTCGGATGAATTCACCATTGATTTGCTTAAAGAAATATGTAGGTGATCCTTCTTAAGATGAGTGCATCAATATGTAAACATTAGAACTCCTCGCAGTCCTAAACATGAACCTCCTTGGGAGCAATGAGCGTATGTATGATGCTAACAATTGGCATGAACTCCAAATGTGTAATGCACAATTGAATTATGCCTCTTTTTAGTGATTTTGTCAAGTCACATCACATAAACTAATGAGAAAACACTTAGCAATGACATGGCCTTGTGAAATACACCTTCATCAAGCTCTGATATGAATTCAAACTTTGTGTGATCAAAATGTGTTACCACACAGTAGAAATAGTGATTGAAACTATGCGTGCTGAAATGAAGACTATGGCAAGAATTAACTTCTACATTATGAATTAACTTATGCATTACAAATATGATGATTGTGATACTCATAGCCTTATAGGTACGTGCAAAGCAAAACAAACATGAGAGAATGTTTTTACCCTTTTTGATGCAAGCTGCCTAGGACTTTGTGTGCTTAAATGATGTGCATGACAAGAATGAACTTTTGCATCATGAATTAACTTCTGTGGTAAGAATATGACGACTGTGACACTTGTAGGTACTTGCAAAGCAAAACAGACATTAAAGAAAATATTATTCCTGGATGCTTCTGCATCAACCAAGCCTCTATCAGGCCATCTTTACCACCCTAGAAAGAGAATGGCTGCTGCCCCCCTATGAAAACTCCACAAAGTTATAAATCTCTGCAGAAGAAGCGGAGGCTGTGGCTTCTTGATTAAAAATCACTGAATCTTTAGACTTATGAGAAGTTTTTCGAGACTTAAATATTTGAAGTTTTGGGTAAAGGACCAAGGCTTACAAGTAGGGTTTTGGTTAATGGAAAAATTGAGACTTTTTGAAACGTCTATCTTTAGATTTTAACCCAACATAGGACCTCGCTAATGTAGTTGTGGTATAAGTCAAGCTTCCACTACTTCCAACCTTGTAGAAGCAAGAATGCTCACTAGTGAAGGTAAAAGGGGTCATTATGGGATATATAGCAGCAGCCTCAAGTTACCCAAATATGTCACAGCCTCAAATTAGAATTCAGCCTCTTCTTATATTAAACTGAGGTGATAACAGTTAGAAGGAGGCCGACCCATTCAGAAAATTATTAAATTAAATTGAGGCGGTAACAGTTAAATGGAGGCTGACCACATTCAGGAAAATGGTAGCTATTTGTCAAAGCTGACTATTGGAAAAAATAATTATTGAAGGCATTCAAAAGCAGCAGTCAATAAGGAGGGGATGTAGCTCTTGAAAAGGGTACGATGTTAGTGAAAGTTTGCGACTTTTCCTCTCAAAATGAAGAGATGAAAGGGAGATTGATTCATTGGTGAAGGCATCATTGAGCAAGGGAAATAAAAAAATAAAAAAGGGAAATTAAGATATAAGGCAGAGATGATATTGCCTTCAGCAGTCATCTTATTTTGGGATAAGTTAGAAAATAATATTAGATAATAAATAATTTGATATATAGATGTACTTTGCAGAAATCAAGTAATTACTATTTGTAAGTAATTTTATTGCATTTCCTTTGTGACTATTTATTAGTAAATCCATATAGCAGATTCCTATAGGTAATCAGTTTGGAATTTATTAGAAATGCTTGCAAATAGGAACGATGGCCATCTTTCTGTGTTCTTGAGATATCAAGCACGCCGCCCCGAGATGGATGGACCAAAAATCTTGCCCTGCTCGTGGGCGGGGGTGTTGAGGACCAAAAATCCAATCATACCTCTGGTCTTGGAGATCGTACCAAGCACGCCACCCTAAGATGGATGGACAAGAAATCCTACCATGCTCGTGGGTTGGGAGGCAAATGTGTGCTCCCGGGCTTGATAAAGTAGGATGGTCAGCCTCCAAGGTGGACTGCGGGATGGAGTGGACCCAAGATCCTAGCATGTTTGTGGGTTGAGAGGAGAAATAGTGACTTGAGGGTCTTCTCAATTATGCCACCTCAGGATGGATGGACAAGAAATTCACCCATGCTCTTGCAATACAAGGACAACCATCCTTGAGAATGCTTTTTGGAAATGTTTCCAATGAATTCTGAATATGCCTTGGATATTTGTTAATGCTTTTGAGGTACTTTGGTTTAAATAGGATTGATGCTTATTTGGATTTATATATTATCATGAAATCTTGATATATAATGTTAATACATTGTGAATTCGGATGTTGTAAAATATTCTTACTTCTTAAGGCTTATTAACTAATATTGTTTGTAGGATCTAAACCAAGATTATCTTATATAGAGCAATTAATTATATTATTTTAAAGTTATATTTGTATATGAAGTGTGTTCTTCAATTTAAGTTGGAATTGCTATATTAGCAAAAAAATTGGGAAGATCCCAAGAAGGGACATTACCAAATTGAAAATACCCAAGAATCCTGAATTATTCTAGGATCTATGTGAATGCAGGCACATAAGCGACTTTCATATTTGGGAGAGGTTGAATGGGAGCAATCAGTAGAGTGTGTGAACATATTCTTCAAGTGTATATTTTTCCATAAACATGAGCACTTGGCCTGGGTGTGTCCTCACCTACTAGGTTATGAATTAACTTGCACAAGAAGAATATAATAGGAAATATGCTGCAAATACCTACAACAATAAGCCACTTTGAGAGGACAACCCAATAATCCACTTTGAGAGGGATGCCTCTAGTAGTCTTCAACAAGAACACATTACTCAACATAATGATAATAACTAGCCTCTACCTCCTATATATACCATACTTGTGCCAAGGATATCACTTAGGCCGACCTAGACAACAACATATAGGCCTTAGTCCAACATAAATAACTAAATAAGAATATAATAAGAGTTAAGGTAGCCACAATCTGAATACTTATAACCCAATACAGACTAGAGGGTTAGGAATATAACATTTAAAATAGCATTGTTCTCAATACTAATTGTTTTTCTTTTTTCTTCTTTTGCTTGTTTTTTTCTTCTTTATGCTTGTTCTTCTTTTTGATCTTGCTCCTGTTATCACTCTTGCTCTTTCTCTTGTTCTTGCTTTTGCTCTTGCTCTTTTTCTCTCTCTTTCTTCTACTTTTTGTTCTTGTTCTTTTTCTTTCTCTTCTTATTCTTCTTTTGCTAGTTCTTGTTGTTAAGAAGTCCTGGAATAATATCTTTGCAATAACTGCCACAGATGAAATCAAATTGATCTGAAATTCGTACTGTAACTTAGTAGTGCCTAGGTCACAATTACCCAGAAATATATCCATGAAATTAGCTGATTTGCACCCTTGAGAGCGAATTTGTTGGAAACTCTAATTCTGCAATAAATGTTCCTTGGTCCAAAGTGGATGTTCACCCCTTAAAACCACCTCTCAATCTAAGCTCCCCCTTCCTCACTTGGCTCCAAGATCCCAACACCAGTGGGTCAACACTTTAGCTGAACAGTGATCTTCATACCATGGATTTTTAATTCACTCCTCACATCACACGCTTGATGCTGAACTGTCATTAGGCTACCCAACTCTCAAACTATAGTGCTTCTTTCACTTGTACACCTTTGTTCACATAATATTAGCAGGTGTAATTTTTGTTATAAAAGCTTCCCTATATAAAGGGTCTCGGGTCCTCCCTTTCAATATCAGCAACATTGTATTATAGTCAAAGAGGACGTTCTCTACAGAGACCCATAAAATGCAGGTATATGTACCTGATACAAGAGAGAGGCTATACAAAGTCCACATCAGAAAGGAAGGGTTCTGTTCTTTACCAACTTGACCAGATGGAACAACAAAGATTTGGTGTTAAACACCACATTTACTGCTTCGTACCTGATCAATCTGCTAGAGCATGGACTGTCAGGCGGGGTAAGTGGTCACTGGATCTAACAATGTTTCTCATGGCCTTTGTCATTTTCTTCATCACTTTTATCACAGCACAGCCAATTACATATTTACTGCTTCGTACCTTATCAATCTGCTAGAGCATGGACTGTTAGGCGGGGTAAGTGGTCACTGGATCTAACAATGTTTCTCATGGCCTTTGTCATTTTGTTCATGACTTTTATCATAGCACAGCCAATTACTCATTTTGTAAAGATCCATAGTTTAAAGAAGACTGATAAAAGTCAAGCAGCCAAATATGCATTCCTATCTTCATAATGGACTAAAATTCCAATGCTTTTCTATTTACACTCTTTGCTGAAATTGCTCTTTTGGTATGTGACCTCAACTTAAAAATTGTCTCCAAAGTTTTCTCAAAACTGTAAGATTGTTCATCCTAAAGCCTTATCATGGTTGGGGATTGATTTGAATTTGTTACTCTTTTTCTTTATAGATATTTATTCACCTTTATGTCTGCAAATGTTATAAAAAAAGATTGTTTGGATAGAAAAATAAAATCGCAAGGCTTAAAAAGCAATTCTAGTTTATAAGCATCATTTTCATGTTTCTAACATCATTGTATGTAGGTAGAGTTAGATTGTTGTACCAGCCATAGATGAAAAGCTCAGTGAGTTTTTGTATGACTTGCAAGTACTCCCGAGTCAAAATGCTAGGGGAGTTAGTCGCCCAAAACTCCCAACAAGTTTTTGAAAAACTTGTTTTGGTTTTATCTTATAAAATGTGCAAGTAAATGCAAAAACTGCGAGTTTTGTATTAAAAACTCGCCCAAAACTCCCAACAAGTTTTTGAAAAACTCGGTTTGGTTTTTTCGTATAAAATGTGCAAGTAAATGCAAAAATTGCGAGTTTTGTATTAAAAACCCATCCAAATTCCTATAGTTATTTTTTCTTGCTTGCAAGTAAAAAAATATGATTTTCATTGCTGGGGGCCCAGACCCCCATGAGGCACACTTGTCTCCACTCCCAAATCCCCATTAATAATTGGAATCTGTCGTATAAGACTTGATTAAAAATGAGGGAGCGACAGAGAATTTGGATATAACTCTTGAGTGTGCCTCCTTCGATGTTATTATTGCCCAACTTGCTAAAAATCTCTTTAGATGCAGCATCTTTTACATATGACATAGCTAGTGGAAGTGGCATTATAACTCATTTAAAGTTGAACTAGTTTTTTAGTCTATGATATGTATTAAATTCTAATTTTGATTTATCTATGATGGAAATTAGTAATATGCTCAACAGATTTAGTAATACGTGTTTTTGAAGAATATTTTCTAACATTTATGTATATAAAATGTTTGATATAATTGCCGAGCTCCGAGTTTTTAAATTTTTTGGGCGTATGGAGTTGTTGTCGAGTCCAAGTTTTCCAACTATGACATCAGCTATCTTTATATGGCATTTGTTGGGATTTAGATGCATATAACTTGTAAGGTCTTTAATTAAAAAACTGTAATAAGGTAATGAACCCAGCAGGATGTGAATTGACATTTGAAAACTTATTGGCATTGCCCACACATAGATAACCTTTATATGTAAAGAATGGAAAAGTACATAGACTCCATATTATATAGCGGGTCATCCAGCAATTTGTTTTTGTATGCTTTGGTTGCTGGCTTATTTTATACAAGTATTTGACTATTTAGTGTAAATATTCAGGACTTTATGGTATTATATTAGTACCAAATTAACAGTTTTCGCTTTGTATCTCATCTTGAATTGCTATGCAGCCAGTTTGGAGATATATATCAAGAGGAGTATTTCATAAATTACCTCAAGCACGATGTCAATATTGTGAAAGAACTTCCTTTGGAGTTGCAGTCTTTGGACATTGAGGCAATTGGTAGCCTTGTAATATCCTCTTTCTGATTCTGTTTTTTGACTTTAACAAGTGTTTAAAGTTTGAAACTTTTACAATAAGAATATTTGTTCTGACAGACATGTTTGAACAGGTAACTGACATGGACATCATGAAGGAGGCAAAACCAAGTTTTTATCTTACACACATTCTTCCTCTTCTTCTGCGAAATAGGGTAGTTCACTTTTTGGGTTTTGGCAACCGTTTGGCCTTTGATCCAATACCATATGAATTGCAGGTGTGTAATAAGTTATAAGTATGTATGTTTTGTAGATGCAGCCATATTTTTTAAAAATTACTGTTCTTAGAGAATTTGTATGTTTGTAAAAGAAATTCATGATTAGACTGTTGATAATTTGTGTGTAACCACTATGGTGCACTTACAAATTTTCAATGGGTACAAACAGAAGTAACTCTAGATTGCTTCCTAATATAAAGAATTTACAAATTTTTTACTTCTTTATTGCTGTCTCCAGCAGTTTTAATTATAGTCCGACTCACTGACTTCTGTGCATAGTGGCTCTTTTATTCCCAAGTTTTTATGTAAATCATATTCAATGCTAAGGGAGATTTTCCTTGATGAGATGGGACAAAGTTTGCAAACCTTATTGGGCAGGAGGATCTGATTTTATCAATTTAAAAATTTTAATCAGGCCTTTTGTGCTAAGGTCGTCTGATGCCTCTTCAATGTATTTTCACCTCAAAATAAAATGCTTTATTCCAAGATATGGATAGTATATTATTTTATTTAATGATAAACTATTCCAGCTGTGACTCTTCCCAAGGACTTTAAAATGTGGAAATCATTCATTTCTCGCAGTACCTTAGTGTTGGAGCATTTGGACTGTGATTGGAAAAGTGGCTGACTTGCAGATGTTTGGTTTCATTTGTAAAGTCGTTTGGGCCTTTTGATCATATAGTCTGCTCTCCTTAAGTTAACATTTAGCAAGGCTGAAATCTTTAAACTGGGTGGAGTATTTGATTTTTTGTAAGTCACGATCGTATCTGATTCGATCAGGAGTTGCCCATTGATTTAACATTGGGATAAGTTGAATGTCTCTGAAGAGGCTGTGATCCCTAATGTGGCTATTGATTTTTTGATTACTGTCATGTCATTGCGTCTGAATTGATGATGATTCACTCATTGATTTAACTTCAGGATAAATTGAGGCTGCACAAGTCCTAGCAGATCTGTTCTGGTCTGAGGACATTTGTTAATGAGGGCAGGGGCCAACTAAGATGGAATGCTGATTCCATAAGCAACTAGTAAATGAGACAGGCTATGAGAAATATTTGAGGCTCAGCTTCATGTTGGAATCCTTCCTGAATGGATATGGTTTGTTGGGGGTCTCCTCAAGGCAAAGTTATTAATGTGGCTTGTATGTGTTGATCATGTTTCTCCTTTTGATGAGTTGTAACATTTTTTTAGGCCTCTCTAGATGTGTCTTGTGCAAGATAGTCACAATGTTAGCTCAACATCTGCTTCACTAATATTTTTCACAGCAGCTTTGGGACTTTTTTCAACTTTGAATTCTTTTGGCCTTATACACTCTCTGGAGATTCCTTCTGTTCACGGCTGCATGTATCCAAAAGCTTTACTGTTTTGAGGACATTCTCTGATTTTAGAAAAGGTTAAGGCTAGTCAAGCTTGAGTGTTTGTTTATTGAAATGGGTATCACAGATGTTAGAATCTATTTGAAGGTGGAGAAAACAAGCTTCTCCAATTGGGACTGCAGGTGTTTGAACGCTTAAGGTCATCATCATCCCTAGGTGAGGATAAATTTTACAGCATCTTTTGTGTTCATCTGCCCTTGAGAACCTGTACATGCTCCTAATGTCCTCAATTCAGACCAAAAATAAATCCTATGACCTCCAAGTGATGATTGGATCCCATAACGACTTCTCTTTATGGATAAAGAAGAACTCCTATGACTCCTTTTTTAATCTCTTTACCTTTTACATAAATTCTTCACACAATGCCTTTCTTGTCAACAATAGTAGCAGCACGTCTTCTTTTCGTCCCCTTTGCCACTGTTTTAAGAGATTGTTGAAGACACTAATTATGTCATTGCAGGCTGATCCTTAATGTGATGCAGTCAAGCTCGGAGGATCCAATAAAGGACTGTCCAAACTTGCAGCCAACAGCAAGACAACAGCGGAAACATCACAACATCAGAGATATATCAATTTATATCAACATATACTCAGATTCAGATTCAATTATGCAAAACAATAATCAGATTGTTATCAATAATCGAACATTACAATCAACATGCCGGGCTATAAGGCCTTCCCGGTTAGGGCCAAAACAACAATAGCATCAGCAAGATCTCGCTGGATCCAACATTCCCAGTCTACTCTATAGCTAAGTGGAAGAAACCAGATCTAAACTTGTGCTCGCAAGTCTCCAAGCAATATGCAATTTCTATCTACCCACTTACAACCATCTGCATCAACTTATAGTCTTTCAGCTTATCTCTGCCGATCTCTTCCTATCTGATGCCCCATCTAAACATCAACCTAGACTCTCTTTTATACAAACTTGCCACAAGTCGGCATCAAGAACACACAACCAACGTGTTATCCATCAGTCGGCCTCCAACGGTCATTAGATCTGCATAGGAAAGTGAACCAAACAAGATATAGGTCCTCACATCTCCCACACACAACCACAAATTAAATGCACCAGTCGGCCAACCCAACAGATAGCATAAACCCCGTCAGTGATCAAGAACACCGAAAACAAACCACTCGGTGATAGGCACAACCGAGCCGAGCTCCACCGAACAGACACCACCGAGCAACCAGTCACGGAGACCGAGCCATAAGTAACTGAGCCAACAGGTAACCAAGCACTCCAACAAGGAACTCCAAGGCCGACCAGATTACTGAGCTCCCAAGCAACAAATCAAAATCAAACCAAAACATGTTTTTGGTGACTCAAGATTGCCAACTACCCCAGGATGCTCCTGCATCAGACACCCCAGGTGTGAAAAGATGTTCTCAACAGCTGGACGAACATCTGTTGGGATTCAGCACGTAGATCCCAAACTGGTTCTTGATGAACATGTCTTCCAAGTGCTCAACCGACACACTCTTCCCTTGGTTCTTCTTTTGCTTCCTTTTTCCACTAGTACTCTCTAATGTACCTTTAGATTTTTGAATCCGAGTGTTTGCACCAACCTCTGCAACCATCTCAGATCTGCTACCAACGCTCAAGTTCCTCCTTCCTTTCTCTCCATCCTTCAAAGGAATCAAAATAGACTTTTGTCCATCTTTCAGGATAGTAAATAAATTCTTTTTACAGTCATGAATAGCCTCTCCATCATACTGCCAAGGTCTTCCAAGTAAAACATGACAAGAACTCATCTCTACAATGTCACATAATACTTCATCTCTATAAGAACCAATGTAAAACTTCACCATGCACTGCTCTTTCACCTCTACTGCATGACCGTCTTGTAACCAACTTATCCTATAAGGACAAGGATGCCTCAACCTCTTCAAACCAAGTTTCTGAACCATCTCCTCAGCAACTAGGTTGTCAGTACTTCCTCCATCAGCAATTACCTTACAACATTTACCACCAGACTTGCACACAGTCCTGAATAAGTTCTTCCTTTGACAAGAATCAACTTGCTTCGAGGGTAGCAATGTTCTCCTAAGCAACAGAGTCATAGCCTCCACCTCAGGTTCATTCTTTGCAACCTCATTCACCACAACATTCCGGTGACTACCGACCTTATCTGCATGGGGACATTCAAATGACCGATGTCCTTCACCACAGTTATAACAAGTACCTCTGAATACACCTCTACTTGTTCTTCTCCTCGGTTCAACAGGTTTCGCTTCATATTCAACTTTCGGTTTATCCTTTACTGATTGTTCTTGCTTCTCTTTCCCATGGGAATTACCATGATGTCTTCTCTTCAACCTATCTTCTGCCTTCAATGCATACTGATAAGCATCTTCTACCAAGTCAATCTTCAACATACCGATCTCATCGTGGATATTGAATCTCAGACCATTGATATACCTTGTCACCTTTTCCTTAGAAAGTTCTCTGTACCCAGACCAAATAGTCAACTTGTAGAACTCCTTGGTATAATCTTCCACAGTCATCTCCTTCTGTTTCAGATTCTGCAACTTCTTAAACAACTCGAGTTCATGGTCGGCAGGAGTGAACTTAGCCTTTAGCTTTGTCACCATCAACCTCCACCGATTGATCTTCATCTCACCTTCTTCTTCTCTGTCCCTGTGTTACTCTTTCCACCATAAAGCAACATGTCCTTTTAACTTAGTTTGTGCCAATCTCACTCTAAGCAGATCTTCAATGTCTTCCACCTCAAAGTAGTCTTCTAACTCACCGATCCAATCAATCAGATCCTCGGGTCTCAATGTACCTGAAAAATTGGACACTTCCATCCAGTAACTTGTACTCAACCGAGCTCTAGATCTCTGCAACCAATCATATCTGTCTCCTCCTAATCTCTCCACCCGATCGGCTCTATCATCTCCACTAGATCCAGCAGGTTCAAAGACTTAAGCAACTTCCTCATAATCATCATCTGTTCTCGGACCTCTTAGTAATCTAACATTTCTGATACCTTCTATGATTTCATTTTTCATTGCCGCCATCTCAGATCTAAATCTTTCTGTTATCCTCGCTTCCACCTCAGAAAGATCTGCAATCACCCTAGGGTACAATCTTCTTGGAGGCATCTCTCCAGATCTTCGAAAACCCTAAGCTCCACAAGAACGAACCAGCTCTGATACCACTTGATGCAGTCAAGCTCAGAGGATCCAATAAAGGACTATCCAAACTTGCAGCCAACAACAAGACAACAGTGGAAACATCACAACACCAGAGATATAACAATTTATATCAACATATACTCAGATTCAGATTCAATTATGCAAAACAATAATCAGATTGTTATCAATAACCGAACATTACCATCAACATGCCGAGCTGTAAGGCCTTCCCGGTTAGGGCCAAAACAACAACATCAACAAGATCTTGCGGGATCCAATATTCCTAGTCTACTCTATAGCTAAGTGGAAGAAACCAGATCTAAACTTGTGCTCGCAAGCCTCCAAGCAATCTGCAATTTCTATCTACCCACTTACATCCATCTGCATCAACTTACAGTCTTTCAGCTTATCAGCGTATCTCTGCCAATCTTTTCCTTTTTGATGCCCCCTCTAAACATCAACCTAGACTCTCTTTTATACAAACTTGCCACAAGTCGGCATCAAGAACACAACCAATGTGTTATCCATCAGTCGGCCTCCAACGGTCATTAGATATGTATAGGAGAGAACCAAACAAGATATAGGTCCTCACATCTTCCGTACGATGACACCCCACACAAAGATTCTAGTCGGACCTTCGTCGGACCCATTGTTGTTAGTAGTAAACAACAAAAGGCACCCCACGATGGTGGAGATGGGTATATTGGGCACAATCCTCACTGACACCATTGTGGATGGAGGATCAGGAGTGAATGTACTCCCAAAGGAGACTTGGAAGAAATTGGGGAAGCCGATGCTATGGCCACTGACATTCAATCTGGTGGGTGCCGACCAACACGACATCAAACCGATCAAGACCTTAATGACACAAAGGTAACTATTGGTACACAACCCTTCATTCTGGATTTTGTTGTACTCCCCTTAAAGAAGAAATGCTATTCTTCGGAGAGGTTGGCTCATCACTGCCAAAGTAAACCACAATTGGAAGCAAAATATGCTATCCATGGAGAGTGGAGGGCAGAAGTTTGTTATTGACTTGAGAATACCGATGATGAGCGAGGAGTTGGCATTCTCCTCAGAATCAAAATCAGAGGGAGAGCCTACTCGAACAGATGAAGGTAGGCGACAGATGGAACTGAACAAGGGCATTCTGGAATTGGAAGACTATTCAGAAGATGAGACAAGCTTGTTGAATGAGCTCTTCCATTGGCAAATGGAGGATTACAAGCTCTTCTATCCAGAATGTAACATGCTGCAGGTAGAAGAGTGAGAGAAGGATATGTTTCCGCCTGAATATGGCGATTACAGAGAAGGGGTGGTGCGAGTTAATGAACTCTGGCACACCAATTTGACAAAGACAAACCCATACGCTACAAGGACCCCAAATTGAAGGAGACAAACCTGGGTGATGAAGCAAGCCCGAAGAACATACTAGTTGGTGATGTCTGGAACCTAGTGCTGAAGGCAACAACCTTCAACATTTTCATGGATTATAAGGATGTGTTCATGTGGATGTACAAGGACTTAAAAGGGGTTCCACTAGAGTTATGCGTTCACAGGATCCCATTGGTACCAGGAGCCCAACCAGTACAGAAAAGGTCCTACTGGATGAGCACGAATTACGCGGCGAAGGTGAATGAGATAAAACGAATGTTGGAAGCTGGCAGCAGGCATCATATTCCGTGTGCAGACAAGTGAATGGGTCTCAGCTATCGTGATTTCTTTTTAAAATGAGGCGAATCAAATTCGCATTTGTGTGGACTTCTAGTGTCTGAATGCGGTCACCATCAAGGATCCATTCCCGATTCCCTTCACGGACAGTATTGTCGAGGAGGTAGTAGGGTACGAGATGTACTCCTTTATGGATGGATTCTCGGGATACAGTTAGATCTCGATTGCAGAAGAGGACAAGTTGAAAACCACATTTGTGGTCGAGGATGGCGTATATGCCTACAATCGAATGCCGTTCAGGTTATGCAACGCCCCTGCAACCTTTTGAAGGATCATTCTGCATATTTTTGATAAGATGTCAGTGGGAAATTTTAAGTCATTTCTAGATGATTGGTAGATCTGCAGTGGACAAGACACTCACTTGGTGGCCTATGGGAATGCATGGAACGGTGTAGGAAGGTCCAATTAGCACTGAATCCCAAGAAATGCAGGTTTATGGTGCCTTAGGGGAAGTTGCTTGGAACATTGTGTGCAAGGTCGGATTGAAGGCAAATCTGGATAAGGTGAGGGTGATCATTGAGATGGAACCCTCGACGGTTGTAGCTAGAGTCAGTCATTTCTGGGACACACTGGGTATTGCCAGAAGTTCATCAAAAAATTCGCACAAATATCCTACCCTCTGGATA
This sequence comes from Thuja plicata, assembly GCA_018584345.1. Taxonomy (NCBI): domain Eukaryota; kingdom Viridiplantae; phylum Streptophyta; class Pinopsida; order Cupressales; family Cupressaceae; genus Thuja; species Thuja plicata. Next base: position 5,250,990 of record MU226272.1, on the reverse strand, counting down.
AGTTGACACGGAAAGGCGAACCGTACACATGGGAGACCGTACAAGGAGGTCTTCGAGGATCTCAAAACAAGGCTGGTGGTTGTGCCTATTTTGGCCTATCCAAATTGTGATAAAGAATTCCACGTCCATGTGGACGCCTCCAATTATGCTATCGGTGCCACACTGGCACAAGTGGGGGAGCATGGGCTAGATCATCCCATCTACTTTGCGAGTAGATTGTTATCAAAAGTAGAGGAAAACTATAGCACAACGAAGAGGGAAGCTCTCGGGATGGTCTACGTTGTGCACAAATTCCGTCACTATCTACCGACGACTTCGTTCATTTTTTGTGGACCACCATGCGTTAATGTACTTGGTGAATAAACCTATTATTCAAGGGAGGGTCAATAGGTGGCTTCTTCTCCTTCAGGAGTTCATTTTTACTATCATTGTACGATCGGGAAGAAGCCATGTAATTGTTGACCAACTATCACTGATCAAGTCCCGGGAGTTGCCAGACGGAGTGAATGATGACTTTCCCGATGCTCATCTTTTCCTAATAGCTGCACTACCGTCATGGTACACCAACATTGGGGAGTACCTGTCTACTTCGCAGTTCTCGAGGGAGATGCCGCTAGGAGAAGGAAGGAAATTGGTTGTACGGAGTCAGACATTTCAGTTGATCAACGAGTTGCTTTATAAAATGGGACCGACCAAGTTTTGAGATGTGTTATCGAAGAAGGGATTCCTGGGGTTTTTAAGAGAGACACATGAAGGGCCCGCAGGAGGCCGCATGGGGCCAGACACCATAGTTCGAAAGGTGTTGCTCGCGGGATTATGGTGGCCCACATTGTACAATGATGCTCAAGAGTGGGTCGTAGGGTGCAACACCTGCCAGAGGGCAGGCAAACCGCTGAAGAGGGACTTTATGCCCCTTAATCCCTCACATGCACAGGAGTTGTTCGAATGGTGGGGATTGGAATTCGTAGGGCCATTGCAGGCAAGTCGTGCGCGGAGGTGCTGGTGCATTGTTGTGGCGACAAAATATCTGACTAAGTGGGCCGAAGCACGCGCAATGTCGGATAATTCAGCCTTGACAATGAGGTTCATATATGAACAAATCATCCCCTGGTATGGCATTACAATCCAACTAACGAACGATCGGGGAGGGCATTTTGTAAACCATGTGGGTAAACTCCAGACAATTGAGTTTAAGATTTTTCACTCCTTGTCAAGCCCCTACTACCTGAGAGCAAACGGGCAAGTAGAAGCCACAAACAAGATATTGGTCTCTGTTATCTACAAGTCCTGTGGCGTTGAGCAAGATGATTGGGAGGAAAAGCTTTCGTAAGTACTATGGGCCTACAAAACCACTTATAACGTCACAACAAGCTAGCCAGGAAACCATCGTACCCGTAGAGTTCATGGTACCCAGTCTGCGGATAGCCATCAAGAATTGGCTTGGCGACATGGAGAGTTTGCGGGAAAGGTTGTACACATTGAATAAGTTGGATGAACGGAGACTGATGGTTCAGTGGGCAACAAAGGCAACCCAAGATCGTCAAAAAAGGTGGCATGGCAAACATATTCGGGGTATGAATTACGGGCCGGGACAAATGGTTTTAAAGTATAACAATCACAATGAAATAAGACTGGGTAAGTTCAAGGTCAGATGGCTCGGTCCTTATAGAACTCGCGAAGTTGGAGAGAATGGAGCCATAAAGCTATCAACTCTGGATGGTCAGTAGGTCCCAAAGGCAATAAATGGGTCAAAGTTGAAGTTGCATCACGAAAGGAGACAACAGTATGACCCAATTTGAATAGGAAGGCCAAACTAGACAAACTGACTCAAGTAAGTAATATAAAAAAAATTCAAAAAAGAAAGGAAAAAAAAGAAGAAAAAAAGAGGTAAAGAGAAAAAATGTGAACTCACCGTACGGTACCATGTGGAAATGAATAACCATACGGTAATTAAAAAGACCCATGCATATAAAAAGACTTCATGGTTCCATAGGTACCGTACGAAGGTTGAAAAAGACACTGCATGAGAATGGAGAACATAAGCCGTTTTTACCGTATGAGATAGAGGCGAACAAGTACGGGCTGTACGACGGTGAGGACATCGTACTGTGAGGAAGGAACAGATCATACGACAATACCAAAGACACCGTACGACAACACAGGACCTCGTGTGACAGAAAAAAGGGGAGTACGATGATAAGGAAAAGGGAAAAACTACTGTACAACAGGGAGTTGAGGGAAAAAATCGTAAGTGGATTGAGAACGGAGAAGACCGTAAGGAGAATGCGCCTAACACAGTATAGAGTAGAAAAGAAGACCGTACAGAAGTCACAGTGAGTAGCAAAAGACTGTAGGGATTGATTTGGAGAAGTACTTTCGACCTTTTCATCAGAGGGGATATTCGGCATATGGACACCGTATACATAAGAGCAAACACCGTACGAAAGGTGAACAAGAAGTCGTACGGGTGTGGTTTGTGTGAACTAAGCTCTGTACGAATGTAGTGAAGAGAAATTAAACAAGAGATTGTAAAAATTAAAAGTGTCGAGTGTGCTAGAGACCTGATGAGGCCATATGGGGCAGAAGCTGTATGTGGAGGTTTGAAACCCTACGGCAGGAAAACACGCCTTACACATTATTTAAGTAACTTCATAAGGTGACAGATAATTATTGGACTCTGGAAAAGAGAAATAGGACTGGAGAAAACGATTGCAACAGTTACTAGGCAACCAATCATTGCAACAGAGGAATGTCACTCACAAAATGTACCGATTGTAATGCACAAAAGGACAATGCCATCAGGAGTAAAAGTTGCAGGCAAGATGAATTTAGGAAAGGCTGCTAAGGGAAAGAAAACACAACCCACGATTAAGACTCAAAAAGGTAACAGGGAAAAAGTAGCAGCAGACACTTACATTTGAGGGTTTGAGCGGCACTGAATGTTACACATGGTGGTTGGAGACAGTGGATGAGCACCCAATTAAACAATCCCTAAGGCACACAGGAGTGCACTCGGCCATCCAGATGCCACTATTCCCCATTTGGGAATTCGAGGGACCTTTGAGAGCCATGGTTGGTATGAATGATAGTAGTAAGAGGAGTCTGTTTTCGAATACCAGCGGTCCGTATCACAGTTTCATTTGCAGCTGAGGCATTCATCTGAGTGTTTGGCATTCCGGGACAAGGATGGAAGATAGATAAATCAACTGAGGATGATGTCGGAACAAAAAGAGAAACTCCTATGCTTGGTCTGCAGGAAGGATTTGACATCGACAGAGTGGGAGGGTGTAGCATAGGCAAGCAAGGGGCGCGACTTAAAGAAAACATTTATGGCACCTGGGGAGTGGAAGTGTTTGTTGGACGTGATGAAGAGCTGACTGATGGGAGCCAGTTGAGCGCCGGATACCATCGTATCACTACTTGCTTTGATGAATGGCCTATGCAACTACAGTGTACAACTGGGTGCCTGTGGTAGCAGTTTAGATGGAGGGATTTATAACCCTACAACATAAAACTATGTACATGTCCCATCACGCCATTGGCCTTTTCTTGTATGTTGTGCGGACACAGATACTTTCCGACCAACAGGCTCATTTGTAGCCACAGGGCCTTGCGGAGCCTTACAAACCGCCTATATTTTATTGGATGCACTTGGACACTTTCACAGCTGGCGGTGATGTTTAGCCCAGCAGGAAGCGTAGGCATCAAGTAGTTGCATCAGGGACCGAGCCCGAGTCAGTTGAGGAGGGAGACACAAGCAGAGGAGTCGGCAGATACCTCTTCGAGGGCTAGCAGAGGAAGTTTCTGTATGGTTATTCGAGTGGAGGCGAGTGGCCTTGAGGAGAGAGCAAAGAGTACTATAGGAGTGGCAACATTGGGTAGTACCCCATTGGGTGATGTTACACCTTTGGGTGATGCACCATTAGGTGCCCCTACATCCTCGAGTGGCTTGCACTAGTAGGGATGAGATTTGTGTTTGCTCCAACTTTACTATAGGTTGGCAGTCAGTTGGTTCCACCTACTTCGTCAGGTGTGACTGTGGGAGCCATACCTCTGCCAAGATTTGGGTAGTTGCGGGCCCCACTCACTTTGACATCTCCTAGTGCGAGTATCCCCGTAGAGCAACCGATCGTAGAGGTTGTCGAGCTAGAGGTTGAGGTAGCTGAGGGAGTAGAGCCAGAGGTTGTGACTATGGAGTAGCCAGTAGGTCCGCAGGGGATGCCGAGGGATGCAGGGGTAGAGATGTTGAGGGATGTAGGCGCTGTGTTAGAGGTCCTTGTGGCAACCATGGATGCTTGGCTAACTCGTGATCAGCTGACCCCCATGGAACCCATTGGACCTGCACCCCTTTCACCGCAACAGTAGGTGTCGATGCGACATGAGATTGTTGATTTAAATGAGGGGAGTTCCCACCCGAGGGAGTTGGAGTTGGAGCCCCCATAGGCCTTAGGTGTACTAGGAGAGGAGTTCGAGGGTCGGGCTCCTGTATACACTTAGCACGAGGTGTTTGAGACTCACGGTGAGTCAGGTGATTTGGCCCAACTTTTGGTGGATGTGGAGGTAGGTGCACAGAGGATAGTGGCCTTGGTTTGAGAATGGGCCCACGGGATGGCGGAGCAGGCAGTAGAGCATTTGTTGACATTTTCTACAGCAGTTTGCGTTGTGGTGTTTGCACGGTGTTTTGATTCTCGGGGATGGATTACTACAGAGATCCCTGCCATGTTGGAGGATTGGAGGCTTCAGGAGCTTGTGGAGGAGAGTAGTATCCACTCCTTGCTCAAGAGGGTTGAGGAGGTATTCCGAGATGGATATTATGTGCTCAGGAGGGCCCAACATTTAGCATTAGGGCCTGAGGCCGAGCGGGTGGCAGCTATTGCAGCGCAAGAGGAGTTAGCCACTTGGCTCCGGATGATTGAGGATGAGTTAGCACAGTAGAGGACTCAGATTGTAGCCTTGGAGGAACAATTGGCTCATGAGAGGGCTGAGAGGGTAGTAGTGGAGACTCGCCTGATGGAGCAGTTGGACCATGAGAGGGCTAAGCGAGTAGCAGTGGAGAGTCGCCTTATGGAAGCAATGGAGGAGATGGACAAGAAACATAAGGAGGTTATGGAGGTCGCATTTATGATGAAGGCTGCTCGGGAGAAACATATGTTAGTTGAGAGGGATCTGTGGCGAAGGATTGCGCAAGTTAACCAGTAGAGGGAGCAGCTGGTGGCATCGACAACACCTCATGTGCCTTCTTCATCAGGGACGCTTTCTAGTCCCCCAGTTAGTTGATTTATTTTTTGTATAGTTGTATTCCCCATTTTGTTGTGTGTCGTCGGGAGAGGACTTTCTTTTTGGGGTGGATAATGTTGTCGGGTTAATTAATATTTGTTAGTGTTGTTGAAGGGTTGTTGTCGTGGGGTCGACAATTGGTTGATGGTTGCCGACAGTTGGCACTCCCTCGACACCTTTATATATGCATTGTACTTACCTTCGGGAGAATGTCATGTAATGGTGTGGTCGTAATACCGTTGTTGGGAATACTCTGAAGATACATTGTAATAATTCTGTGATTAATGAATATACATTTGTGAGTTCTCTCAAGACATTGTGCATATGCTTTTTGCTATATTTCACTTGCATTCTGTTATGTTCTGAAAAAGGATATAGAACGTTTGTTATTTATGGCTCTCTTATTACCTTTCTTATTCAGTCAATTATGGCAGAACAAGTTTCTTGATTTTTGCATTTCTTCTAACACCAGAAGTCATCTAAAATTTTGGCACATAAAAAGCTTCACATAACCCCAATAGCAAATGATGCATGGATCAAAACATTGATGAATACCATATTAAACATTTTTGTTATTCTTCTCATCCTCTCATGCCTATTATTTGCGTGAACAACCTGGTGCTGTGCTATCCTATATTATTACTTAAGAATACTTTTTGTCAGACCTTCCAATAATCACACTACCATGAACATTGGGTTGAGAAGAATACTTTTTGTCAGACCTTCCAATAATCACACTACCATGAACATTGGGTTGAGAATTTCTAATCCTAAGAAAAGGTAATTGCCAATTTAGTTCAAAAGTGCATAGCTTCTTATAGCTAGAAACTGTCTTCATTTTGGTTAATAGTTATCAGTTATTATACATCAAAAAACTGATTTGTAAGTTATGTGGGTGGTCAAACCATATAATTGCTTTTTGGGTCAAGCCCCAGTATTGCTTTTTGCTACATAATTTCTCTTCTTTTTGTTTTTGTGCCCATGTTTATCTTTTCTTTTTCATTTTTTAAATTTTGTTATTGAAAGAACCATTTTCTGTTCTTTTGCAGAGATTACGATGCAGATGCAATTTTCATGCTTTGAAATTCATTCCTAAAATTCAAGAAACTGGAGCAATGTTGGTTCAGAGGATGCGTGAACATAGTCAAACATGGGGCCCTTTAGATCAACAGTTGATGGGGGAATCTTTACGTGATAAACATGTTAAAGATGGGAACGATATATCTCAAAGGTCTACCAAGTATTTGGCTTTGCATCTAAGATTTGAAATTGATATGGCAGCCTACTCCATGTGTGAGTTTGGTGGTGAAGAGATGGAGAGAAAGGAGTTACAAGCATACAGGGATATTCATTTTCCTACACTAACAATGTACAAGAAGAGTATTAAGTAAGATATCTTCTTCTATCTTTGTTTTGTGTATTAAACTGGCGAGTGGAACCTAATCAAGGTTTTGTAGGTTGTGTTAAAGATTGCTTGTACTTTCACATTTCATAGATACGATTGCCTTCACGATTGACATGATTTTATAAGATATAGCTGAAATTGAAATTGTGAAAGGGAATGGTTCACTTCTTATTTTAGTTTTATTATTTACAGCAAGCTTGTCTTTCCTGATTGATGCAGAATACCTTCTGCTGAAGCTTTAAGATCAATGGGTAGATGCCCTTTGACACCAGAAGAAGCTGTTCTTATGCTTGCTGCAATTGGTTTCAAACGTGGAACACACATTTATCTCGCAGGTGCTCATATTTATGGAGGACAATCAAGGATGGTTGCTTTGACTAGTCTATACCCTAACTTGGTCACTAAAGAAGATCTCTTGTCATCAGAGGAAATACAACCATTTGCAAATTTTTCATCTCAGGTAAATAGCAGAGTTTTCCATATAGATAACTGTATGCTAACTGCTTTTGTGATGATTTGAGATAATGCAACAATTTATATTCTGATGTATTATGCCACCCATTATGTTCTACATGTCAAGAAATCACTAAAGTATAATGGGCAACAAAATGTACAAAATATGAGTATATTGTGTATACCATAAATGTTTAGTTTTAATCAAGTAGACACATTCATCACTCGCAGTTTCTTTAAAAAATCCATATGTTCAGGTTCCCAGGTACACAAGTTTCATTCTCGATTTATCTTGCCACTAAGATAATGTGCCCACAAAATCAAGTTTCCTTTTGTTTTTATCAGTGCTGGATGCATTTTTGGTTTGCAGCATCCAAAGCGAGGTGCTAAAATTTCTTGATGTGAGAGGAAATAAGATCATTTGCACATATTTCATCTCAGGTAAAAACAGAGTTTTCTTTATATATTATATAATCTATAGATAACTGCTTTTGTGATGACTTGAGATTATGCAACAATATATCCTGATCTCTTATGTCACTCCTTTGTTCACATGTCAAGAAATCAAGCCCTTACAATGGGCAACAAAGCATACAGAATTCAAATATAATTCATGTACCATTAGGGTTCAATTGTAACAAAATACATCCACCACTTCCAATTCATAGTAAAATCAAAACTGTTAGGTCCTAAGGTACTCAAGGTTTTGTTCTTGATTTATCTTACCACTAAGATGGACACTCATAAAATCATATCCCTGAAGCTATATCAGTGCTGGACGTATTGATGGTTTGCACTTTGCAGCGTCCAAAATGAGGTGTTAAGATCTCCATCAATTTGTGTTGCAGTTCTATAAAAAGCCTGGTGGTAGGGAGTTCTAGCAATTAGAGCTGCATAATTGTCTACATCTTAATCTGAAATTTTAAATTGTATCTAGTTAATGTTGATGTGAGTTTTGTACCACTACATAACATATAGGATTAAACACTTGATACAGGATATCAAACACTCAACCCTCTCTTGAATAGTATATACTCACGAAGGACGTGAGGAAACACTCCAAGGTTCCTTTCACCTGTGGATCCTAACTTAGTTATAATGATGTGATTTGCTGGTAATCACGTCGGCGGGCTTACGTTGTTCATTCAAGGACATCGGATTCTGACTATGATGGTGATGGGACTTAGCTTTTCAATGTATATTCAATTGATTCCTTCTCCTTTAGTTTATATCACTTCCAACTTCACTCATCAAAGCTTCCACTACTAAACTACTCACAGCTTTACTACTACTCCTATGGAATGGAAAGGTTAGCAAATGGACGGGGATCAAACCTAATGAAAGCTTGCCAGCGGCGCTACCTCCATAGATGCAATGATTC
>MU226272.1:5173432-5239043 GCA_018584345.1 Thuja plicata | reverse complement strand
TTAATTTCTTATACTTTAAGTTATATTTGTATAAATACCTTCCAGGATGTTTGAGATAGGTTTCAGCTTCATAGGAATTAAGGTGCAGATTCTAGATTTTGGGGGTTTTTGAAATATTTCAGGACTTGGCCAAATTTCAGGATTCAGCACGCCTTCAGCAGAGCTACCTCCCACAATCTATTTTGACTTTCTAAGATCAAAATGAAGCTGGAACAAGGATTCTCAGAGGGTTTAGACTTGTTTCATCACGAATCCTTTGGTTTTATCCCATATTTTGGAAAGATTTAGCACAACTCTCGCCCATGTTCCAGACAGACTTGACTTCTCAGCAGGCCAAAATTGCCTAAAACCAACTCTCAAACTTCACTCGCTGAACCAAGGGGCTTGAAAACTGTCGCCAACAAAGACTACCTAAGACCACTACTCCTACTGCTTGCAAAAGAGGGGGTCCCCATTTACAATGGGGCGATGGTGTGAAAACCTCACAACAGTTAATTCCTCTCATATAAAAATGTTTTCCATAAGCTGTTTGGCACAACTTTTCATAGATATTGGTCTTGTATTTTGCAAATTTAAAATTCCTTTATTGTAGGGAGTATTACCGTATTTTGATAATGCATTTATAAATCCAGGCTAATGCTAGTAAAGGAACCACACACATGGATATTGATTTCCAAAGGGGCTGCTCACACGAGGTTCACAAAGGATTGTGATGATACCAATCTTTGTAAGATTTTGCAGAGGCAATGGACCTTCTACATAATACTAGTCATGAGTAATCATAAATCAACATGCATCTTTAAAAAACAAGGCAAAAGCTAATGAGAAACACATAAATACCATATCCAATGTGAAAATTTATTACCACTGAAAATAAACACATACATGAAGGCCACCCTTACCCACGATGGGTGAAGGGACAGATGTAAACACCAGTGCCACCTCCTCATGCCTGTTCTACAACAGTCAATAATAGCTGTTGGATATGATTTCTCTCCCCAAATGTCTCTCAAAGAGGTATAAAGAATATGCTTGTATAGGTGCATCACTGTAATCGACATAAAATGCCTATTATTATGCTTGATAATATTGGTTATTTGTCAATGTATTAATTGTCCCTATTAAGTTTGTTATCATTCTCGGGTAGTTGTCGTGTCGGTTGTGTTCCTCTTGGCAACCATCGGGTCCTTTAAATATTTCGTGTACCACCAAGGAAGGAGGGAGTGTATAGTCGGATGAATTGTAATCCTTGGCCGACCATCTCTGGTCTTCTTCTCTGTAATAAATTAATGAGCGAATAAAGATATGAGATGACAATGAGATTGTTGCCGAAATTTATAATACCAAACAAGGGAAGAACAAGAGTGTATGGGCTTAGAATCGTAGGCTCAAGGAATTGTTGGGCAAGTTGGAGAATCAGCAAGGTGATGAGTTGAAGAAGAGGTGGTTCATCAAGGGGTTGATTCCCTCCTTGTGCAAGAAGATGAAAGTGGTCCCTCCACCCTCGTATGCCGATGCCTACAATCAGGTGATTGACATTGAGAGTGAAAACAAGACATCCTCCTGAGGGAAGAGGAAGACGGATGACGACGAGAGCACCGAGGGTGATAGCAATGATGAATTGACAATAGTCCAAGCCCTAAGACGAGATATGATGAGAATGATGAAAGAATTGAAGGCTGAGAAAGTAATTGATAAATAAAGTAATGAACAATGGTGTATTGAGTGCAAATTGAGGGGCACATGAAAGGTAATTGTCCTAAACTGATGTTCTATGAGATTTGCCATTTGATGGGTCACTAAATAAAGGAGTATCTGACTCCCTATAATTTGAAAACTAGAAGTACACAAGTACTCTTCACTCAGGGAGAGCCCACTCCATCGAAAGCACAAAAGGTATCACTAAGTGGTAATGGGACTCAACGAGGGCGAAATCAAATACAGTACAACTCCAGAGGATGTCCCATCATACAGTGCCGACAATGTAGCGAATGGGGACACTTTGCGAGAGACTGCCAGAATAAGAAAGACTACGTACAATTATTGTGAAAATGGTGTGGACTAGGTGACCATGAAGACATCAATTGCCTGAAGTAGAGGAGTATTAATATGTTGGACATGGAATAAGACAAGGCAGTTTTTTTAATGTCCCACCCTAGGTAGACACTTGCTAACTCAAATTTTCTACCTTGTTTGGTTTGTTTTGGTAAATGGTTGTGATATATTGGCAATGTTTGATACAACAATTTGATGTAGAGAAAAACAAGAGATGTTGCAATAATAGTTTTTTTAACTCAAACTGAAATTGCATTGGGAATACACAACTAAAAATTCCATATTTTTATACCAGCTTAAATAATCAGTATTTTCACAACATATTGACAACTCAGTTCATAAAATAACCCCTATTATCTAAAACAACAATACATAGAAAATCAAGGAGTTACAATTCATGAACTCGCAGGTAAACATGCCTTGAAACCCTTTGAAGATGGATGCTAGAATTAAGTGTAAAGTTTGCAGCAGTCAAACAACAGAGAGAATAATCCTCACATCACTGAAAATGGAGTCTTCAATCGGCTATTTAAAAACCCCTGCTAGTTCTTGAGATAAATACTCTATTCCGCACCAATATGATTCCCACGTGCCAATGAAGATGTCTCACACTGACAATAAAGATATTCAACAATAATTGTTTTCAATAACTTCTAATTTGCAAATAAACCCTCGTAAAATCTGATATAAATCTCCACTTTTAAGCACAAACGTGACCTCTGAATAAAGACACCAGTATTTGCACAATTGAAGAGAGGCTACATTCTCCAAGATTGAAAATTACAGTGAAACCCTAGGTTTCTTACTCAAAGTCAAAGCTTCTTCAGGAAAGAAAAGTGTTGAATGCTTCAAGAATAATACAATCCCTTTTCAAAAAGCCTTTATATAATATTTGATTTGTATTTGGCTTCATCTCATTAAATTTCACTTTAATTTCATTTACTTTTCCCTCTGTTTGGTGGACAACAAAATAATATAAAGTATATTTAAATAATCACTTATATGATTTAAATTGACACTTTATATTATTCCTCATATGCACTTTATAATTTGACTTTATAATCATTAAATAATCCCTTTTAATAACAAAGTCATAAATTTTAATGATGTGCACTTTTTTTAATTAATTATTAATGAAGTATTACTTTATTAATAATTAAAATGTCATAACTCCAAAAATACTCATTATTTCTCGATTCTGTCAGAACCAAGAGGTTCGCCATATAAACCACATATCAATCCAGATACCTTTCCCAAAATGGAAAGGTTGGCCACTGATACTCAACTGACTTACTATAGTAAGTGCCTCAAAATGGAACCAGGAATCTTTGAATAGCTTAGCGTCAGGATATACTAACAAACTGGAGAGGTAAACACTATCACTGCCACCTGAAGAGCTCATTAACGCCCACTGGACCCTCTAATCATTGAACACTAGCCTATGAGGGTCAACTGATAGGCTAGTCCTCCAAACTCTGATGCCCACGAAAATGGGGACATTATAGTTTTGGCAATCACGAGAGCACAGGCGATGAAGGCTGTGTACTCGAACTCTCGTACAAAGGAGCGACTCCGAGGAGCGAGAGTAGAAATAGAACAAATTATGGCGAAGGAACGAATAACCTTCAATAGAACTCCAAGTACGTCATTGCAATCAGAGTTAGAGAAGAACATAGTTCGGTAAGTGCTACAAACAACCGTACCCATCAAGGTTGTAGATCTTCTTCAAACTATGTCGCAACTGAGTGGCAATTACTAACACCGTTGATGACGACATACTCGGCCATCACAAATGTTAGCCACAAGGCGAACTAATGACAAAGTCACCACCCGAAGACAACCCTATGTTGCTAGGTATTGGAAGGAAGCTGATCGTCGTCGAGTTGGAGATAATGGGACATCAGTTGACAAACACCATCGTCGATAGAGGCTCTAGTGTGAACGTACTACTGGAGGAAACATGGAAGGGGCTTGGCAAGCCAACACTCTGGCCACCAACTTTGCATCTGGTAGGTGTTGACCAACATGACATCAAACCACTTGGGACACTCATGACACATAAGGTTACCATTGGCACCCAACATTTCTTTCTGGACTTTGTGATCATCCAACCGGAAAGGAAGGCGTAAGATGCCCTCCTCGGAAGGGGCTGGTTGATCACGGTGAAGGCTAACCACAATTGGAAGAACACACTCTCCATCAAGAGTGACGGGTGGAAGTACATCATCAGCCTGCGGAGCCAGATAGTTAGTCATGAGTTGGCATCAAACTCAGAGTCAGAAAATCGAGAGTTGGGAATGGATGAAGGAAATGCATGGAATCAAATGTCGAAGGGGTGCCTGGGATGGTAGATTATTTTGAAGATGAGATGAGTTCCCTAAATGGAGTATTCCACTGGCAAAAGGAGGACAATGAGATATTTTCGCCCTGTAATTTTCTTGAAGCTACAACTCTCGGTGAAGAGAAACAAATGAAAGCCTATAAAGTTACGAACTCTTTTTTAAAATCCACTCTTGGCGCGGGAATGTTTATTTTTGGCAGGTTCAATATGTGGCACATGAAGCACAAGTACGGGTAAAACTGACCAGACTGAGAATTGGAAGGTGGGCAAGCAGATTGGTGAGCGTAGATGTTTGGCGAGGAAAACAACGCAAGCGCCACTCGTACGACACAAGGAGCCATCCGTACGCCACATATCAACTGTACATGAAAGAGGGAACTCTCCGTACAGTAGGAAAGAAACAAGTGTTGTACGACCAAACTATTTCGTACGCCATCCAGGTTAAGGGACGACTGTACGACAGTAGGACACATGCCGTTGAAGAAAACAGTTCGTATGACAAGATCATGCTGTACAATGGATCTAGACCACACAAAGGGAGCGGTTAGCTGTGTAGTGGCGGGAGCAACCTGTATGATGGAGAGAGAGAGCCGTATGAAAGATCGCAGAAACCATACAGGGAAGAAGGTAACAAGTTGTACAGAGATAGAAGATCATGGTTGTACGGTAGCGAGGCCAAGCATGAAACTGTGCTGTGTGACTATGGGATGGAAGTGTCAAGATTGTATGAGAAAGAAGTGCCAGGATGTATATGGGGAGTACAATGTACAGGCAATTAGGGAGGAGGTCATACACAATAACTAAGCCATACTTGAACACATTTTGTACATAGAACACAACGGAAGGCAAGAGTGTAGCAGGCCATACAAAATTTGAGGAAGCCACCTGGGTCGTACGGGATAGACCCTTCCATACAACACGCACTAACAACTTCCGGTTCGTACGTCACATGGTCACCTCAGTACTAGTCTTCTGTATGACAACAACAATTCAGTGTGTCAGACATCATACGGTCACTTCACTACCACCCTTCCGTAGAACAACAATTCTTTGAGTTTCAGTACTTCATTTGGCAGGGTTGACAATTGCATTTTCGTACTTTATTAGTATTGTTTTTGGCATCTTGAAAAATCAAGAAAATGGTGTGTGCCATGGAGTTTAGTTTGGTTCTCAAGGTGCTAATTTGGTCTTGGTGGCCCTTGGACCCACGAGGGGCGCTGCCTCTCGACAACACTGGGGGCGTTGCCCCTAGACCCCTGCAAGAGGCGCTTCCCCCGCTGGGGGTGTTGCCCCAGACCCTTGCAAGGGGCGTTGCCCCTTGACCCTGCTAGGTGTGTTGCCCCCGGACCCCCATTTTATTTTATGAAGTACACTACAACTTTGAGTTTGCGCAATACAAGTCACTATCTACACACTTGTCATTAGTCTTCCTGGATATTACTTGATGTATACTTGTCGTTTGGAAGACGACTTTTTCTTTTGGGGGGGACGATGTAGTTGGCATAAAATGCCTATTGTTATGTTTGATGATATTGGTTATCTGTCAATGTATTAATTGTCCGTATTAAGTTTGCTATCACTCTCGGGTAGTTGTCATGTCGGTTGGTTGAAGGTTGTGTTCCTCTTGGCAACTGTTGGGTCCTTTAAATATGTCATGTACCGCCAAGGAAGGCGCGAGTGTATAGTCAGATAATATGTAATCCTTGGCCAACCATATCTGGTCTTCTTTGTAATGAATTCATGAGCGAATAAAGATATAATTTACTCCTATATCCGGTACGCATTGTCATTTGTATTATAATTTCATGTATGTAATTTTCCAGGTATAGCAATAAACATTCACCCTCCTATTTGAAAATATTAACTCTAGTCAAGCATTTTGTGCCGAACTTATCCACAAGATACATTGTTTATGTGCACATGTTATACACGAATACATATCATTTAATTTCCAATATGTTAATGCTATACGAGTTTGTAATTGTGACTCTTATAACAATCCATATACACTCTTCTAGCACACTGATGTTCCGCCACCTTTGTATGTTTTCTCAGTTCTGTACTCAGAACACCTATATATCAAATCTCGCACAACTCCAGGTGAAGACTCGGTGCCAAGAAAACATGATGCAACATCCCCGTGGCTCAACTTTTCCGCTTCAACAAATCATTCTCCCAACTCTTTCAAGCTATAATACTTTCACACAGGTGTCTCTGAGTGCTTCAACTGCTAACCCCATGCAAGCATGCTGCTCTCATATGTTGGATGCTTGTGCAAGTGTCAGCAGTTAACATGTCACATTTTCTTTTCACTATGTATCCATACTCTACTGTGCACTATATCCTTGACATGTATTTCACTTACCAACAAGTTCAAGCCTTCTGAAATGACATGCAAAAGTCAACACTTACCCTTAATATGCACCTGCAAACTGAATCACCTGGTGCAACCCTGTACCTGCTCAACATATCACTTTGAATAAACAAATCCACCTATCTCAACCAAGGGGGAATACCAATCTGTAACAGGCATCTCACCATTTTGATATATCGTAAATTCTTATTTCTAACTTTTATTATACCTGCTCTGCAGCCCTGATCATCCATCAAATTACTAGAATAAAAAATCCTGTAAACCACGGGATGTCTGTCTGTATAGTACTTGATCCATCCCACCGAAAACATGGGTAACCATGTGTTTTTACATGTGTAGGAACAGGAGTTGTAAATATATCAATTCTTATTTCTAACTTATATTATACCTGCTCTGCAGCCCTGATCATCCATCAAATTAGTAGAATAAAAAATCCTGTAAACCACAGGATGTCTGTCTGTATAGTACTTGATCCATCCCACCGAAAACATGGGTAACCATTTGTGTTTTACACGTGTGTAGGAACAGGAGTTGTAAATGTGGTTCATCCAATCAATATGTTTGCAATCCCACCATCCTCACCCCTTGCACTATGGAACAATCACCATCATCCACTGCTACAAACCTCTGTCTATTCTCACTAGCTTGTGGAGCATCTTCAAGTACACAAAATAACATGTCCTTAAAAAGTGTGCAAGTTACCAAGTTCTTGTATCTACTGTCATTCTGTGCCATGTGGGTTGTGGATGTACCTTATGGTATACATATTCTTTGGAAACATCTCTGCAACCTGTCAACAGTTAACTAACCCATGCCTAATAGGACAAACCTTTGCAAAATGCATCCAATTTGTTTGTGCAAATCAATAAAATCCAAGGTTACACGAGGACACGTCCCCTGTCTCCGTTCCCTTGGCGTTTCTGGGACTGCAGGATGCAAAGGGGACGTCCCCCTCCCGTTTCCGATGAGCAGAAATTGGCTCAAACGGTGAGAAATATCCCCTGCTGTTTGGGGACGGCTAGCTGTCCTCGGGATGTCGGAAACGTCCCTTGGCCGTCTTGAGGACGGCCATCCCCAAATGACAGGGAACGCTTCCAGCATTCAAAAACATAAAAAAACTTGTCATTAAAAGTTGCACATACAAACTGCATTGGAACAAAGTTAACAACCTGTAAACATTTTATATTGGGTTAAATTTTTTGAGGACCCAAATTTGTGAATCACAAATATGGATCACGCTATGAATTTTATCAGACTCTGAACATTTTACTCATTTAGAGATGTTGTTTTGTAAGCAATCATTCAGAGATGCCACATTATTGGCCCAAAAAACCAACACAAGTCAATGTTTTTCTTACGAAAGCAAAGTAGAATGAAATCCAAGTGGGCTTTGACATCAACTAATGGTTCTAAGCTAGCATTAAGTTCAATCTATGTTTCATGCATGCATCAAAGTGTTGGAGTTGCAGGCTTATTTTGTGCCTCAGACAAATCATTTTCTGATTTCACCATAGATGTTGTCATTAAAAGTTTTATAAAAAATCAAAAATCATAAAAAAAAAAAAAAATATAATATATTAATATATTTTGAAAAATTCACACACAGACATTAACATATATATGTATGTATGTATATGTATACTGCCGTCCCCTGTTTTTGGCCCTCTAGTAAATGTCTCGGAAATGCATCCCCCAGTCCCCGTCCCCGTCCCCGAAATGCCGTGGAACATAGATAAAATCCTGTCTCTATCGTAGGTCAAATCACACAGTCAATGTGTATATTGCATCTGCACATGATAGAGGAGATCCTGGAAGAATGATGTCACTATTGACAAGATGAGAGCTTCTCCAATATGAAGCCTATGGTGGCGGAGGTGATCAGTCTACTACCTCCATGACACATAAAAGCTCAAACAATAACTACGAGTTATCCTTTTATTTATATTTATCTTTCCTGTCAGGTAATCAAATCATCTTTCTAAAAATTGGAGGCAGCAACATAAATAAATGATTGCCCAAAGAAACTGCCGGTAATTAAATTAAAAAATGGAGTCAGCAACATAAATAAGTGATTGCCCAAAATGATATTCATTTGCATGCAAAATCTACATGGTGTCCATATTTAAACAATTATTGGTACCATGAATGCAAATACAATTAATTAAAATACTTCTATCCTTATCACTCCACAATTACATTACTAATTTCATTTTCCTTAAAGCCAATATTCCTTATTTTTTCACTTTGTCGCATCTATTGCTAAGAGCTTCTCAGATGCAGGCTCCATCTTATTAAGACCCTAAAAGTACAATACCACTCAATAAGAAACTTAATAATAGGTGTGGTTACCATATACTGCACCAATATTCCTCTTTCTACTGCCAACACTCACCATTCTATCTCTCTGATACACCAGCCATAACTGCTCAGATATGCAGTGCACCTTTCTCCCTTTACTGCCGGCAACGATCTTTGGCAGTGACACATACCCATCCATATGTTTTCCATCTAACAATGGAGAGTGGCTAATCTTATTTTTCTGTGAACTATATATCCATAGAATTTGGCAAAAAGGCATGCATCTACCAAAGAACAAATTTGCAATCTAAATGTTTGTATGCATTTACTCCGAAAATTCAGGCACTGCAATGTACTGCTGCCATTATTAATTTCAGAACAGGGCATGCTGGCATGGAATGTATGTTACAACCCACAAACCATTTCAGAACTTGATTCCTGTAAGCTATATTACAACCCTTAAACCAGATGCATAAACAGTACTACATATTACAATAAATCATCAGGGAACAGCAATAGGTTGTGTTGCTGCTGGTGTCGTTTCTTTTGTCCCAGTCAACTGCCAATCTATATGTGAGTGCTCCTGTTTGCGCATAAGATAATGATTATTCTTTTGTTGGACCCATCTTCTCCTTAAGCAATAATATTGGTGCATTAGATAAGTGCACACACCATTATTCCCTGTAGACTTTTGTGCCATCATTTCTATTCACATGCTCATGCTTTTTGTGTTCTCTGGGAGGAAGCAGTACTCATTGCTCTGATGTTTTGCTTTCCACACTCTAATCTGTCATTTGTCCAAAAATGAATGTAAGTTGTCACAGTTAAATTAATCTTGTACCTTTGCATTCATTTTGTATTGTAGAATTTTAGTCTAAATTAATACCAATAGCCATATCTTTGCCTATTCTATCCATCTTCTTTGCATGCAAGCTATATGCCTTACTGACACACGTGCACTTCTTAGTATCTTCCCTTTTATAGTAGGATCCATCTGAAGAGCTTTTCCGCTTTGGCACAACTATGGTGTGTGGGTGTAGATTGTGAGCTTATCAACCTCCAAAATAAAATACAATATGGTGATGCACTGACTTTGCATGTGCTTCTTCCTGATGGAATCACCATCTATAAAAACCATCCTTTGCATTACAATCTTTGCACCTTTTCTAATTGTCCTTTGCTGTTCATATAGCATTACAGCCATGCTCATGAAACCATGCAGCATATTTTAAATTATTTTCCATGTAAATCTGTGCTAAAACAAAGAGAAGGTGTATGATAGCATCAACTGCGCTTTCCAGCAAGCTTCCTTTTATCTTGTCTGTACTTACGTCTTTAGTTTTGCTCACACCTTCATGCTATTAGTGACATGCCATAAATATGCTGTTCAGCAAGTGCTATTCAACTGATCCAGCATTTATAAATATAGAGGATGAGCTACCACACAAGCATCATGATATGTCAAATGCAAGGCACTGTATTGGAAATCCTTAGGTGGCACCTCACATCTGTCATTTGCTCCTTTACATATTCAACATATGCAGGAAAAGTAATAGGGGACCTTTCATGAATTATTGAAAACTATGTCAATATTATTCCTTGAATACAACATGTCTCACACCTTTGCCAAATTTTGTCTGTGACAACTTATGAGCATCAGAGTGTTGTGAAATCAAGATCGTCCTATAGAGAATATATATGAGTGCTGTATTGAAATAGATTACCGTTGTGATTGATCTTTTCACCAGCCATTGATATGCATTTATATTCTTTGAATAGTCATGTCTATGAAGAGCCATGACCATACTTGGCTTATGCTACGTAGGGTCACGACTCTTCATAACCGATTGTTAATATTAACTGCATTGTAACATATACAATTATCAACTGATCTTAATATATATATATATATTGCCATATCCGATCGTAGCTATATCTTAACACTCCCTCTTAGCAAGAGAGGATCTGACTAGGTGTCATCACAATCCCCGACTTATTCGGAACTGGATTTTAGTGATAACTAAAACATATCTTCATATCAAGATATCCGACACAGCTCGGGACATTAATATAATGTACTCATCCTGATAGAAGAGTTATCGCAATCCCCGACCAATTCGGAACTAGATTTAGCGATAACAATCAAGATATCCGGCACATTCCGGGACAACAACTTAATGTAGTCTAATCTTGATTCACATGTTGTATAATCCCCGACCAATTCGGAACTGGATTTAACGACTCCAAAAAATTCAGTGTCAGGACTAGTGACTACAATACATAGTCATACCTGACACTAGGTTAAGCTATTGTCTAAGTCGTCACCTAGCAATAGTAACCCAACACATATGAAAGATTGTCACCTTTCATAATATAATACAAAATGAATGGGCCCATAAAGTCACACATATGATATCCACCTTGACTTTTCTCAGAGGGTGGATCCACCATGGCTCATTCCAGAGAGTGGAAACCAAGACTTCCACCTTAGACTTGTCTATCAAAGACAAGATTCATTTAAGATACAAAATGATGGATCACTGAAGCTGAAACCTTCTTTTCAGCTAAGGCTTTATTCCTCAACATACCAAAGTTATCTTAAAGTACACAATCTTCTTTCTAGCAAGGGGCTTGGTAAGATTATTGGCCGTTTGTTCTCTGCTGAATTGCATTTGTTTGCATTGTCTCATAGTCTTGGTGAATTCTGAGCTTACAAAGTATACACCATCTTGACATGGTACACTCTCTCTGAATTTGTATGGTCAAGATCCTGGGGTGCCAACTTAATTTGATCTTCTGGCTTCTCCCTCTGACATGGAAGCATAGCCTTCTCATATGGTAATAATCATAATTCTCTGTTAGAATTTCTTGATTACTAGAAACATGGTCTACTCCCCTTGAATCAAGATCCTCAAATGTCCATCGATGCAGATCCTTTATCTTCTCCCTCTGTTACGAAGGCATGCCATGTTTATATACTCAACTCAGTGTCACTGCAGGATGTTACTTCATACCTTCCTTCCTGAGAGAACCAATATGAATAACCTGAATAGTCATAAGGTTACATCGGCTAGCATAAGATGCATTTTGATAATAAAGAGCTCTAGTATGATGTTTATGTCAATGAGCTGTAGTCTCATGATGTATGGAATGCCTTAATCAGGGATTCTATCCATGTGCATCTCATCGGCGATTCTATCCACGAGTTCCCACTACTATAATCTCAGAATTGTTTTACCTTCAATAGTGAACTCCCTCTTAATCAATATGATCGAGTTTTTCACAAGTTGACTGAATCATCTGTTTTCTTAGAAGCTAAATTTCGTCAACTTCTTGACCTTTTTGAAGATGTCAAACTCCCTCTGAATCTGGATTTCATATGCTTTCGTCTTGAA
Organism: Thuja plicata; assembly: GCA_018584345.1. Classification (NCBI taxonomy): domain Eukaryota; kingdom Viridiplantae; phylum Streptophyta; class Pinopsida; order Cupressales; family Cupressaceae; genus Thuja; species Thuja plicata. The sequence continues at coordinate 5,226,580 of MU226272.1, read as the reverse complement.
ACTTTTCAAATATTTTCAAGTATTTCTTTTCGTAAGGTGAGCCCATTAATACGATACTTGTACCCATCGTCCTTCTTCATGACATATCGGTTTCCTTCTGATCCTTATGTTAATTTAACTATGTGGCTGTTATAGATTGTCATATTTTCATAGATCACAATCCTATTTCTGATCTGTAGTGTAATTTGTAACCCAAAAGACTACAGGCAATTATTTTCTTTGGCAGCCTTTATATGAGTGGAATAATAATCTATTTCTCTATGCCCCTTTATCCGATATCTTCTTCATCTGCTATACAAGCCGCGGCATTGCTACTCTGATTGAATCCGTTCTATAATTCCCTTTAATAGATCTTTGTATTATAGGCATACAGAGGATTGTCTATGCTGAAGATAAGAATCATAGTTTCCAAATACTGAATACCATTATGGGAGGAAATCTACAGAATTCGCACTATAGCTGTTTTGTCACATCTCCAATACTGCAGTCCATGGAAAGACGATCTATGATGTGGTTTGTTTCCTTAGTCTTAGAGTTAGAAACCATAAATTTCAACGATCTTATTATTTCTACCGCTGATGTAATGTTCCTGCTCCAAATGTGGTTGGAGTTTAATCCTCTTTCTCTCCTGTCTTCAATACTTACCTCGGTAAGATTGTATTTATCTAATCTCCTTGAATACGCCTCTGGCCTTCTCTCCGTCAGATGCTATATTTTTCGAACATATATGTTCCGTAGCTCCAATCACCTATGAAACCTGACAGTAACAACCCCTGATAACTTGTCCATAGATGACTATTTCTTTGATTATCCTCAGTCCAAAGGAGTTATTAATCTGTTGTATATGAATTACGGATGTGCCTGTTGATATGTTGCGTCGCTCAAGTAGGAAACTTCATGCCCGATATTCACCACGGGTCTTTATCTTGTATCCCATATTCCTTTCTTATGCGGCACTGTCAACAATGGAAGACCCTCTTGAAATGATCCTTCTGATCGACGACGTATCGTGTCTACAAACCACAGAAGACGCATTCAATATTTCTGAGATAATGGGAGGTATAATAGGAGCGACAGTAATCCTGAACCTCTCTGTTGTCTCCACCATAATCCCCAGCGCCGTCAAACTTCCGCACAATGAGAATAGTGGCACCAGCTTATGCTGTTATTCAGACGGTAAATTCAAGATTCTTCTGAAGGTCCACACTGAAGTGAGATGACTTCCAGCACAAAAATACTTCGATAGAGTTCAGAACAAGCCAAACATACAAATTCTTACGAAAATATAATTCATTGATATCGCTAAAGTTCCAATCGAATTATTATAGTCTTCATGGAGCACTCAATATAGTTTATTAGCCATGGATATATATCTGTCACACACTTTGGTATATAGAGATATACAATCCATTGTTGAGTCAGCAAAATGTGTTGGAGACTTGGAGCCCACGGTTTATTAATTCTGCCAATTTCTCCTATTTGAATGTCACTTATAGCCAGCACTTTATAACTTGGAACACTGTCACCTTCAATAGATTTTCCTCCAGAGATTTTATTTCCCCCGCTGGCTTGATAAAGTTAAGTCTTTGTCAAAACGGTGGCCACATACTAACATACCTTCCATCCGCTCAACAATTAAATACTCCCTCGTCAGAGGGCAGATTATTAATCATTCAGCATAAATATTCAGAAGTTATATGCTTTCTGTGTAATTGCTACTTTTAACCATTGATCAGTGCAAGTATAATAATAATCATTTAATCAAGCATCTCTGACCTATATGATAAGTATCAACTATATCTTCATAATTCCTTATTATTGTAATGTTCCCAACGATTAGATATTTGCATCGGGAAATGCAAATCCACATTTCAACTGCATGCCATTGAGCATTATTACGCAATCATTATTAAGATCGAGTGTATCTCTGTTTATTCAATATCTGATTATAAGTATCTATACTTGCAAAGTCCATGAATTTGAATAAGAAAGGTGTCAGTCAAACAGTGCATATTGTTAAACCTAGATCGCATTCTCTATGAGTGGTCTTTGAACAATCCAATGACTCTCAGTATATCAATGTTGTATGTATGCCGATCTCTGATTGAGGCTAATTTTGGTCTCCTGTCCATCCCATTCCTGTGCATAGCCAAGCGTCAGTGGAAGGACGCATCACAGTCTGAATTCTCCACACGTTCTGAAGCTCTATTCCAACCGACTAAATCTTTATGTGTTGCAAAGACGAATAGAGTGTCCAAGGTGTGCATTATTTTTATTTTTTTTATTTTTTATTTTTTGGTGAGAGTTGCGTCCATTATAAGTGCCATCACTTTCGCAAAACTACCTTCGTTTTTAGTCTTAAACCTTTTGCAATTCTCAGCACAAAACATAGAATGTTTGAATTATTATAGAAATTCTCAGTCTTAAACATAGTCTTAAACCTTTTGCGATTCTCAGCGCATTAGAACTGGAAATTATTATAGAAATGGCCAAAGCTAAGCTTTGTCGACCAAATATAATACCCGTCAACTGATTTTATCTAGATGAATGTTATATTCTAAGTCGAAGCCCAAGCATGCCACGTAGATTCATCGCCTTTTCTCATTAGCTCTCACTTATCACAGGACAGATATTCCTGCAGGTTATGCTGTTTAACAGTCTTTTAACGCAATTCTAATAAATTAATAATGAACATTTTATCTTCCAGCATTTTGCCACTGAGCTTGTGAATATAATTTATTCTCTTATAGGTTGGGCTCTGATACCATTTTGTGAAATCAAGATCGTCCTATAGAGAATATATATGAGTGCTGTATTGAAATAGATTACCGTTGTGATTGATTTATATCCTTTGAATAGTCATGTCTATGAAGAGCCATGACCATACTTGGCTTATGTTACGTAGGGTCATGACTCTTCATAACCGATTGTTAATATTAACTGCATTGTAACATATACAATTATCATCTGATCTTAATATATATATATATATATATATATTGCCATATCCGATCGTAGCTATATCTTAACACAGAGTATCTGCAAAAGGTTTGCTTTTTTTCCCAAGTTGTCGATTCGGGTGCGGATGTGGATGCGGGTGCGTGATTTTTTTTTGGGGGGTTTTGGATGCGTTTATATATATATATATGCAAGAAATATTCAAAATAGGTATACTAGTTTTATAACTAAAGTTAAAATAGATATAAATGTTTTATAATTTCTATTTTTAAACAATTTTTTAAATATTTCATATACATATAACTTCTAAATGTTCTATTTCTCGTCTGTTATGGTTGCCTTTCTCATTTGTGGTAACATCAGTTTACAGTTGTCGTAGCCGTTAGGTTTAGTTGAGCTTTAGCTTCTATTCTGTGAATGATCCATTGCTCGTGCATGGTATCTATGATTATTTTGCTTGTGTTATCTTTTGTTTTTCTTGCCAATAACCTGTAGCAGCTTACATTGGATGTAATCAAGCAGTACGCTGCCTTTATTTTTAGTCTCTCCTGCTATATGTAACCTGCTTCCAGCAGTCAGAACAGAGCAAGTTCAATACGAAAATTATATTGTCTTCTTTTCAGAAGAGCTGAGTCTTTTTTCTTCTGGTGAGCTTCTGTGCTGTGTTCTATTTAACCCTTCACGTATTCCATGAGTGTGTGTCAGAACCTGCTTCCACATCAGTGGATGTGAAGGAAACTGGTGACGTGAAGTGGGCCCCATGGCACGACCACCTAAGCAGTCGATGCGTGACGTTTAAGCTCGGCATGTAGATATTGCTTCTAAAATACATAGCCGTCTTTGCGAATTACATTACAGACAAGGTGAGAGGATTGAGCTGGTGCGTCTTGCTTGAAGGTGAGAGGGCGAGAAGATTGAAATTGTGCATGTTGCCATGGAAAAACATCACTTTCTGCTGTTGTTCACGACGTTCACGAGTATTTGTTGATTTTTGTTCATGATGTACATTTATATCTATGCTCTTGGATGTGCTCGGATGCCCTCTGGTGGCTCCCATGAAGCCCACCACAGGCCTGTGGTTGGCTTCTTGGGAGCCACCGGAGGGCATCCGCCTCCACCTCTGCCTCCGGATGCATCTGTATCCGCATCCGGGGGTGGAGGGAGAGAATCCGGTAACTGAGATTTTTTCTTATGTGCACATACTACATATGCAATCACAGAAACAATAAATAACAAACTTGCATGCATCATAATCTACTTGTCAAAAATTAAATCCATTAATAAATATAAGAACATAATACTTGTGTGAGATACAGAGAATCTCAAACAAAAACTCAATGCGGGACTTTTGAAGCTACAACCCCACCATTTAAAATAAACAATAGATTTTCTACATCTGAACCCTACATAGCCATCTGCAGCATTAGATGAGTTTCCGGTAATCAAACCTAAAATGTCAGCTTATTTTGACAGTATTTGAAGACCTGGGGTAGCACTTGAAAGATCAATCGTACATTAACATATTAACCCCAAAGTGGCAGCTTACCCAGGGTGCTCAAAGGATTCAAAGGACCATGATCTCTGTAAGATTTCAGGCTATGGAAGGAATAAACCTTGTTTAATATTATTCAAGAGCAACCCACACGCATGTGTCAAAAACAATAGAAGATAAACCAAAAATATATACATACATGAAGGGCACCTTGCCCATGGTGGGCAGGGGTGCAGCTAAAAATGCTATTGCTACCTTGTTCTGTTTGTTCTACTACAGTCAATCATATTTCTTGGATATTGCTTGCTCTAAAATGAAAAATCTTCTCTTGCACACTAATAGGATGCATGCAATGGGCACATGACCCCCTCCTATTTTACAATATGATCTCCGGTTAAGCTGTTGGTTCCAAACTTATCCACAAGGTACATTGTTTATGTGCACATATTATCCATAAAGATACATCATTTAATCTCCAATATATTAATCCTATGCTAATATTTAACTGGGACTTGTGATTATTACAATCAATATGGCTGTTTTAGCATGCCAAGAAGGAACTAGGCCTCATGGATGTTTTAGAACTATTATGAAGATATGACATTCATTCCATCAAGATAATCTTCTGCAAGTGTTTCTGATAAAGGTGTGCCAGGTTCACCTAAAAATCTAGTAAATAAGCTATTTGTTCTGTTGCATTATTTAGATGACATGACTCGCTGGAGGTTCATTTCTCCTTTTAATTCTGGATTTTGTATAGGTTGTCAATGTCTACACTATTATGCCTGCATTTTTATTCGTATTTTTACAAAATTTAAATATAAAGATCCCCTGTATTTACATTGACAAAAGAGTGACAAATATGACATCTTGTGGGTGCAGTTGGCAGCACTTGACTTCATTGGTTGTGCTGCTGCTGATGCATTTGCCATGACAGACTCGGGCAGCCAGCTTTCATCTCTAGTGTCTGGTTTCCGAATCTATTACGGTGGTGGACGCTTACCTACTATACGACCCAACAAGAAACGATTAGCCGGCATTTTCTCCAAAAACACTACCATAGAATGGAATGAGTTTGAAGAAAGAGTCAGAAAGACTGTTAGGGAAAGTAAAAGGGTGCAGGTTCGTCCAATTGCAAGAAGCATTTACAGACACCCTAGGTGTCCTGAATGCATGTGCCAAATGGATAGTTCCCAAACATAAACTTTTGTACAATATCATGATTCTTGTTGATTTTTCCTCCAGGTGTAGTTATAGCTCTTGTCGGCTTCCTTCCCTTGAGGGGTTTGGAAATTCCCTGAAATAAAATTTAGGAATTAAGCATCATTCTTTTTGATTAATCAGTCCAATTTTATGTGCCCATTCTATTTATTCTGAAATTAAATGTATTGGAGATTTGTTTGTATTTGCTGCCCATTTCTTTATCTGAAGGCTACCTGGCAAATGGTTTTCAAGATTTGAATGGGCAGAGAAATGATGTCAGCTTGTTGCTGATTTCTTCATTTCATTGTAATAGACAAATGAGTTTTGCCAAACACAGCAAATATCCCATTCTTAATTCTTCCTCTGACAATATTTTTGACAGCAAGAGACCTTTTGGTCACTGTAAGAATTGTTCATTGAAAATTTCAGTTGAAGATGGAAGCAAATAATTATCAAGCAGTTGTATTTTAAGTCAAAGAAGTGACCTTTTGGTCACACTGTAAAAATTACTGCTGAGAAAATTTTAGTACGAGATAAGACAAATAATTCCAGGCAGAGGTTTTCTTGATAATTTGCTAGTGTCCTTCGATCATCATTTTCATTTTTATTTATGCATAAGAAAATATTGCTTCCATTCAAGATAATTTGAGTTTGGTGTCCTTCGATCATCACTTTCATTTTTATTTATGCATAAGAAAATATTGCTTCCATTCAAGATAATTTGAGTTTGAATTTGGAAATGATTTGATGATTTCATGTAGTTGACATGGATGTAAGATGAGAATCCCACATTGGGGGCCATCTAGAACAGCTGGTTTTGAAATGAGAAAAAAATACTTATCTACCACTGAAAAATAGGAACAATGGCTAAAGTGAAAATTTTCTGATCTGCTGGTCCTGGTACGTGTATGTTGCTTCGCTTTACTTTGAGAATGTGGATTCTAATGTCTCTTGGATTTTTGGTAGGAGAAAGATCTTCCTAAATCACTATCCAAACTCATGTTTGAGCTTTGGGTGAGATGCCTACCTGTTCTAGGCTTGGTATTGCCCAAGCGGGACTGCAGGAATTCCAACTCTTGCATCTGCTTCTTGTAGCTTTTCACAATTCGGTTGTAGCTGTTCCTCTCCTTTGGTTGTGTTGTTTATTTGTTGTTTCATAGGGTTCTTAAATGTTTTCATTGAGTATGATAGTCATCATTTAGTTCAATTTTATTTGAACTACAATCTATTGTTGCACCACTTTCACTACACATTATATGTAAAAGTGACCTCATCAACAAAGACCTAGGCAAGCTCTGCAACAATAATTATATGTGAGCACATTTAGGAGTTATATCTCGATTTTTCTTGTCTTCTCTTGCCTCTAATCAAGCGTCTTATATGATGAGATGCATGTTGGATTGGCCTCATCAATGTTGGATTTGACATCCTTCCATCCATCTGAAATGGACGCTCCTATTTCTAATTGGGTATCCTTGATTTCACTCAATTATCTCTCTATGGAAGTTCTTTTTATTGGCTAATAAGGTGTTACATACTTTTTCATACCTAGGACTAATATAACTAGCTGGTGCATTGGTAATAGCTATCACCGTATCTTGGCAATATAATGATCTAAGAAAGGTCAATAGGGGAAGCCCGATGGTATGAATGCAATGAGCAGTGTCCCTATTTGCAACCTCTCCTCTTGCTTGAAGGCCTTTTACAACAAACCTCCTTTACAAGAAATAGTTTATCGTGAAGATGATTATTAGCATAAAAGGATGTGGTCCATCCGATTGTGTTAAGCCACTTTGAGGTTTCCATGATCCTTTTTTATATAGATGATGTTTTTTTAACTTTTCTCTACTACTTGCCATGTTGATGTCCTCGTGTTCTTTGGTATATCCCATTATTTGTTGCTTTGAAAACTATTTTTTATTCAGCCTTGAACAAGCTTGTATTCCTTCGCTGAGAATATGTCATGTGATTTCACTCAACTATACAAGCTCTTATATTCATTCCCATTAGCTACAACATCAACAATAACTTCTATCAGCACAAGTTGTTCAATTATGGTTGTATATTCCTAAAGATGTGTCACTCTATTAATTTTAAATGAGCTATCTATAGATTTGACAACTATTGCACTAGAAATATGGACCACTTTGTATGATTAAATCAAATCATATAAATACAAATTTACCACCCTACAACTTGAAATTTTTGAATCTTGAAAAATATAAAAAAAATTCCTAGTGTTTGATGAATAAATCTTTCTCGTGCAACTCTTTTCCTCATATTGGTGTTGGTCTTTCACTCTCATAGCTTTCGCTTTCGATGATAAATGCATCAACCATAAAAACCAATTATGATTGCTTGAAGGTAAAAGTATTGTTTTGCTCATTTGTATTAACGAAAGCCAAAATATATGTTACAAGCCTTCACTTTAGGGAGATATGAGGAGTGGAGGGGCTTTTTAATTTTTAAAATTTTAAATATTTTGTTTTTGGGTACATTTTGTCATGGGTCCTTCAAGGATTTGTCAGGTATACCTTGGCAAAATGAGGTTGTACAGTTGTACTTGACCTTGTATTGAACCTTGTACATAAACCATATAGGGATTTAAGGCAATTCAAGGGAATTTGACAACAAATAATCTTTTGATAGTTGGTGAACAAGAGGGGTTGAAGATACACAACTACTACTCAGGGGTTTTAATTGTTACGACTATTTTGACATAGAGCATGCATTTATATCTATATGTAGCACACAATATAACTTGTTATGGGAATGTAGAATAAACAAATAGAGTTTTATAATGTATAGTTCATAAGGTATAACACTTGTGTAAGGTTTTGCAAATAAAGTATCAAGCAAATTGGATTTGAATGGTATTTGTGAAACACTTAGATGGAACAAGTGGTAAGTGGACCATTAATGTTAATGAGAGTTAGACAGTTGTGAAATACTACTTATGAAATATGGAGTCAATGACATTTGACTGAAAATTGTGATATTGGATCTTATAAAGTATAAGATAATTTTATAGACAAAATATTACATATGAAATTGGATGAGCTAGTGTGCACTATAATGAATGGATCATAAGACACAACAATTGCTCAAGATTTTGCAAATTAGTTAGCAAGACAAATATGTTTCATTGTGTGGAAACTTCAAGCATACTTAACCTATTATAGAACTTGGATGGATCACCTCTTGAGAAATTCAGATATTTCACTTATGTGAACATTACCTATCAATGAATGTTAATTGAAACATACATAATCATGAGAGAGAAGGGTTTTTGAAACACTAATAAAATATAAGAAACATTAGAAAGTTAACTAGCTAAATCTTAATAAATCATCACATAAACAAACAGATATTGAACTAGAGGTTTTATAATATATATCACTCAATATTTTTTGTAATATTCTATCAAATAGATTAGTATAGTATAGAGATTACTATATCACTATTGTATTTTATTTTATTGTATTGTGCATGAGGTATTGTTTCCATTCTATATAATTAAAAGTTAGCAACAATGTGATGAATTCATGAGCCATGGTATGGATATAAGGGGCTACATAGAATGGAAAGTTTGAAATGAGAAAACAATACATACCACCAATAAATAATAGAAGCAGCAACTACTATGGAGAAAAAAAATCTACCAATTAATGGAAAAGAGGGCCTAAAGATGAATAGTAATTGCTTAGGAGTTTTAACTCTTACCTCTAACTCCAACATATTTCGATGTGTCATAATATATAATTTGCCATGGGGCCAACAAAGCTCACATATTGACAAAATTTATATATTTCGTAGAACCTTTTGTTTCCCCTCCTTCCATGCCATGGGACCCCATACAACCTACTTTCTTTGAGTAAATTGTACATTTCCCAAAACCATTACTTTCATGGCACAATTATTCATTATGACTAGTTATTGAGAATTCAAATCCTAGAGGTGAAATAGAAGCTGCCTTCAACTAGGAAGAAAAAAGTTGAAGCGTTTCTTATAGGAGACAAAAACATGTAGTATGGGAAAGAGTGGTTCATGACTAGGATACGCGTTTCTATCCTCAAATTCCATGCACTTGAAACGTGATTTGCCTGAACACTCCACGTTATTCATGACAACAATATCATCTTTGGTTGAGTGAATGTAATCATGTGTACTCAAATCAATCCATTTGGACATCTACTTTATGCAACTTATTCACATGTGGTATTTTAGAATTACACCTAGTGTGTGGTAGGGCCATATTAGTACATAGTTGTTTTTGTCCTTAATATAGATGACATCTAAACATGTCAATATGATTAATTGGGGTGCAATGTTTATGAGCATTTAGACTATTGAAAATTTGAATTTAAATGATTATTATAGCAATATCATCACATAGTCATTACATCACGCCTTTAATGTTAGCATGATTTCTATGTTAGTGCTTTGTGTTTGGATATATAAGACGAACATTAATTTTGTGACCAAATTTTCCATTATAAGATTCTCCCTTTTTGTACAAGTATCTTGAGGTTAATCTTATTATTTGTTTTTCATATGACATTTCTATTTTTGTTTTACATTCTTTGAGTCTGTACATTTTAGTTGAATATTTTTTTTGAAGTACATTCAAACAATCTATAATATTTTCTTTGTCTATATATAATTGAATAAAAAATCTTTAGCTTTTAACAATCTTGGTTTTAAGTGATTAAGAATTAATTTCAATAAATTTTAAGTGTCAAAATGTGTCTTGGTTATGTTTCGGGTTTTATGTGTCATGGATTTTGATAAAGCCTAGACCCTTGTACAATAAGGAGGATAAAGCAATAAAGCTCATCAAAACAACAAAGTGCAATTGTGAGAAGTCAACAACAAAATAAATATACCACATATAGAAATAGATTAATAAAGAGGCTATAGAATGTGCAACAAATGACCCACCCAAGAATGATCCCCAAGAATAAATATTTACTTTCAATGTCTTATGTCTCTTTAAATAAGATGTTCAACAACTTGATGCAAGCACATACTACTTTGCCTTAAAGTAGAAACAAACCGCATTACATTAACACTTAGAGGAAAGATAATGCAACTTGCAAATCTAAAAAAAATCAGAAATATAATGACATGTAAATTTAACGCTTCAAAGTACAAAAGAAAAAGAGAAGAAACACTGACATTCGTGGATAAATCCTTTCTGGTAAAAAAATCTACACTTCAAAGCATCAAACCAATGTATTAATTACAACAAACAAGTTACAATATCTTTGAAGGCTCACAACCTTATCTTGGATATTTACATCTCTTTTTTGCAGGAAATCTAATAGCATAACCCCTATAACGAACAACCCTCACAACATCTCAAGAAAACTCTTGTATTTATAGAGTTTCCAATACATAAATTAGATGTTTCTAAATCCAGCACCCAGGTATGAAGATGCAACATGGAAGACACCAACAAAAACTAAAAATTTAAAATAGTAACTTTCTAATTGTGCAACCAGAATAAAAAGTTTCTATTATTCCAATTTATTTTTGCAATGCCTCCCGCTGCGGCGATTAGGGCATCTGTCGATGTTGTTGATGCCCTCTTTGTTGGTGCTCGGGCTCCTTATGCCGCTGGTGATGTTGTAGATGTTGCCGCAGCTGTTACAGTTGTCGCTACTGTTGGTAATGCTGCCGCCGCTACTACCACTGCAGTTAATGTTGGTCGTCGACCTCCCTGCGAGCAGCCTTCTTGTGGGGTGGGTGCCTGGTGCAGTGAGTGTAGATGTAGCGTCTGTGCGAGATTCAGGGGTTTTGGCTTCTGCTCCAGTTAGGAAGGGTGGGGTTAAGGGCCCTCGTGTGGTGATTGCGGAGCCATCCGCTGCTGCTAAGACAGATGTTGCGCTAAAGCTGAAGCTGGGAGCAAACTATGGGCCTGTTCCTGTCTCTAATCCATTATCCATTATGGTGGATGTGGATGTGGAGGAGGAAATAGATGACAATATTTCTATGTATTCTTCCCATGCCTTGAATTGCAAGTTCAGAGGTTTTTGGCCTAGCCTCCCGAAGCTTCATGAATGGATCTCCAGTCATTGGGAGTCTATCCTCGTAGATGTGGTGCACATCTTTCCCTTGGCCAAGAGGTATTTTATAGCAAAATTTGATGATGTTTTGGACAAAAATAAGTTGCTGTGTGAACATTTTTTCAGCTGGGAGGATCGTTATATGCTCATGGTTAAGCCCTAGCATTTCGATTTTAACCCTATTTCAGATTCCTTCACTAGGTATCCTATTTGGGTCCGTCTTCCTAATCTTCCCCTGCATTTATGGATTGACTCTCTGCTGGAGGGGATTGGTAATGCTCTTGGAGAATTTTTATTGGTGGATGACGATTCTTCTGACATTACTCTACTTATGCTCGCATTCTTGTGGAATCAGTCTCTGGATTACGAAGGGATTCCCTTCAGATATAGAAGGTGTTTTAAAACATGGCATATGGCAGCTCAATGTGGAATGGGTAAAAAGAAAACTAATGCTTCTTGGTGGAATGGTGCCTCGACTCAACACTATGTGGTGGAAAAGAAGCCTGTCTCGCCGAATTTTTTTTCCCAGGTGGCTGTGCAGGGTTTGGTGGTGGCTCCTGAGTGTCCTCCTGTGATCGCCTCCTGGGTGGTTTCGTCACCTGGTTTGGTGGGGGTTGCTGCGTCTCTGGTATCCCCTGGTGATGCGGGGTGGTGGCGGCTGCTAATGGTTCTGTGGAAATTTCTCTTGCGGAATCTACTGGCATTTTGGCTATCCTTGCTGGTAGCTTTGTTCGTTAAGGTGTGGTTGATGATCCTCCGCGTTGGCAGGATGAGGCGGCTAGAGTTGAAGAGGGGTGGATTACTGTTAAAGGAAAAAAATTCAAGATACCCTCTTCCTTTGATATGACTCTTTGATCCCATCAAAAGGGTGCTAAAGGTAAATCCTAGACTTGGATTTGTCTTTAGCTTGGGTTTGCATGAAGGTTGTTTTGGGCAAAAATAAGTTGCTGTGTGAACATTTTTTCAGCTGGGAGGATCGTTATATGCTCATGGTTAAGCCCTAGCATTTCGATTTTAACCCTATTTCAAATTCCTTCACCAGGTATCCTATTTGGGTCCGTCTTCCTAATCTTCCCCTGCATTTATGGATTGACTCTCTGCTGGAGGGGATTGGTAATGCTCTTGGAGAATTTTTATTGGTGGATGACGATTCTTCTGACATTCTCCACTCTACTTATGCTCGCATTCTTGTGGATATTTATCCCTCTAAGGGTCTTCCTGCAGAGATAGTGATCAACTCCTCTAAAGGAATATGGAATCAGTCTCTGGATTATGAAGGGATTCCCTTCAGATATAGAAGGTGTTTTAAAACATGGCATATGGCAGCTCAATGTGGAATGGGTAAAAAGAAAACTAATGCTTCTTGGTGGAATGGTGCCTCGGCTTAACACTATGTGGTGGAAAAGAAGCATGTCTCGCCGAAATTTTTTTCCCAGGTGGCTGTGTAGGGTTTGGTGGTGGCTCCTGAGTGTCCTCTTGTGATCGCTTCCCCAGTGGTTTCATCACCTGGTTTGGTGGGGGTTGGTGCGTCTTTGGTATCCCCTAGTGATGCGGGGGTGGTGGTGGCTGCTAATGGTTATGTGGAAATTTCTCCTGCGGAATCTACTAGCATTTTGGCTACCCCTGCTGGTAGCTTTGTTCGTTAAGGTGTGGTTGATGATCCTCCACGTTGGCAGGATGAGGCGGCTAGAGTTGAAGAGGGATGGATTATTGTTAAAGGGAAAAAATTCAAGATGCCCTCTTCCTTTGATATGACTCTTCGATCCCATTAGAAGGGTGCTAAAGGTAAATCCTAGACTTGGATTTGTCTTTAGCTTGGGTTTGCATGAAGGTTGTTTCATGCATTGTTTCTCCAAGGTTGTAGGTGTCTGTTGTAAAACCCTCTCTGCGGTCTTGACCCGTTTCGTTTAAGAAGAGCTTTATTTAATATCTTTTGTATCAATCTTGTACAGGGTTTTGGGGCCCCTTCAAAACCCGTTGTTACCTTAATAAAAAACTTTCTAATTGTGAACCCATGCAAATGTGCTATTGCCAATTATTACCAAACTTGCACATCCAACCTACACCTACCAAAAAGTAATTGCACCTCAAAAGGCACCCACATTCCATATCAACTCAACATGAAATAAATATGCCTTTGTGCACACTCTACCTATAATAACAACTTCCATACTTGACTCCTCATAGGAATTATAAACCTCTTTTTATGCATAACTCCACTTGTAATAGTTACTTCCAAACTTGACTCATCAAAAATAGATTTTGACAATAATAATTGATACCAACATGAGTTAACAATAAATCGTGACTCCAATCAACTCATACAAAGTGAGACACCTACCTCCTAAAAACAAGAGCCATGTCACCCATGCGACTTCACATGTATGAAGACAATTCAAGTTGCCACTCCACAAATGAGAGCATAGGGTACATATAAATCAATTGCATGAAAACATTATCAACATTAATAATTAAATAATCAATACTAGGAAATCAAAAGTTGAGACACGATATTAGTACTTGCCTTTAGGCTAGTACTATTGCATTCACTTTGCTTTGTCTTGGTCATTAATTACTTGGTTTTCCACCAATCACAAGACTTTATTTATTTCATTTAAAAAAAAACTCCAAAGTTAAGATGTAAATATTTTAATTTTATAAATATAAAATTAATTTTCTTCAATCTTATTGGTTATTTTTTTGCGTTGGTCATTAATTACTTGGTTTTCCACCAATCACAAGACTTTATTTATTTCATTTCAAAAAAACTCCAAAGTTAAGATATAAATTTTTTAATTTTATAAATTATAAAATTATTTTTCTCTTATTGGTCCATTTTTTTTTTGTGTTATAGGGACAAATTTTTAGGCTTAAAGCGATATTTTTTGGGTTGCTATTTTCATAATAAAAAAATTATTTTCATGGCGTGATCCTATCCAAAATCTTTCTCCATAACTAAAATTTGTTTTCCTTTCTTTTTACCTTATCATTTCAATTTTTATAACATTATTTTTTATTTTTACAATTTAGGACACACAATGTTGAAAATATCTAAGATACAATAAAAATATATTATATTATATTATCTAAGACACAAGGGGTACGAACAGTGAGACCACAAATGGGGGACCTCATTTCCAATGGGATTTGAACTTTCATGGCAAGAAACAAGGCAACAACTTAACCCTCACAACATGCCACTACTAACACTAGCAGTCACAGGCTTTTTGCATGCAACAGTGAGCCGATAGAAAATTTGATTTTCCAAATTAGTTTGAAATTTTGATGAAGAAAAATATAAAAAATAAATACAAAATGATTATTTTTGTGATATCCCATAAATGGAGTTTAAAGTCATAGTATGTTAATGAATTAATTTTTGATTTGTTGTCAGATAAAAAATAAAATAAATATTCATTTTAGTATTATAATTCATTACTTTAAAATACATGTTTTCAAAATAATTTATTTTAAATTATTAATCTTAGCATCAATATTAAACTAAACTATATATTTTATAATTTATGTAAAATAAATAAGAATAACACAAGAATCAATCATATATAATTATATTAAATTGAAAATTAAAATGAATTCTAGCAACTATTATTATTGTATACTATAAAGAATAATAAAGAATTTTTATTTATAGATATTAAAAATATAAAAAAGTTTAAAAATTTATAGAAACATATTTTATTATAAATCTTAGAAAATTAGAAGTTTAGTTCTTTATCATATTTTATTTCTAAAAGAAATATTTTTTAATGTAAAGATACGTTTCTATTATAATTTTAAAAAAGTAGTATGCAATCATTTATTTAAAAACTTGTCATCCAAAAGAAACATTTCTATTATAAATTGTTAAATTCTTTTGATAAATTTCAAAACTTATCATACAATCATTCATTTTAAATCTTATCATATAGTAGAGACATATTTATTCCTAAATCCTTAAAAATCAGAAGTTTCTTTTTTATCATATTTTCTTTCTTAGAAGGTTTCTTTTTTATTCCAAGAATATATTTCTATTATAAATTTAAAAGATTATCATACAAAAGACATGCTTCTTCATAAATCCTTAAAAATTAGAAGATTTTTTTTCATTCTTTCTTTATTGCTATATATATTTCTATTATAAATTTTAAAATCAACTTCAAAGCATAATACTATTTGTTGATTTATTTAAATTTTTTAAACACTTCATCTTAAATTAATTTCTAATAATTGTTCTTTCTAATTTTATAAAAAATTTTATTTTTATTATAATATAAATGATTCCATTCTTTGTGATTTCCAATGCTAGGAATATATGCATCAACGATAAGATTACCATTCAATGTCTAAAAAATATCAGTGCATTTTGAGCTCCCAGAAAAATTGGAACAATATAACTCCACTGTTAGTGTTTCCAATTTCTTCTCAAGAAAATTAATATTAATAGTATGAATGGTAAGGGCAGGTATTTGAGGCACAGGTTGAGAAGAGAAAATGTGAGAGATAAAGTAAGGGTACACACTATCCTAACATTGATTCTACAACCTTCTCTTAGAAATAAATGTTAAAGTGAAAACTAAAATACCACAACCAAAATGTCATTAGGAACTTGTAATGTTATCCAATACCTATTTATAACAGTTGGTGATCTCTTCTTGCATTGGAATGACAATTTAAATCTCAAGCATAGAGATGGAGAAAGAAACTTGTATTTCTATTGTTTGCACCTCTGGCCAACTGATTCGAGACGTAAATAATAAAGATGACAATGACAAGGAAAATAAGATTCATAGAGAGAAAATAATGTACAAGTATAATTGCCAAAACAAAAATTCTTTAATAATCTAATTTAGAATCCCAAAAATGCTTTTACAGACGATCTTGTAACGTTGAACTACACCTAAATGAATTCACTAGCTCATAATTTTTATTAGAAAAAGCCTAATAAAACTCCATAATGAGTTTACTTGTAATCTAAACTCATTTCTCATAAGCTTTTACTTTGTATGAAGCTCGATTTCAGAACATCTTTCACAATGCACAAAAAAACATCATATACATTTTCCCGAGGTCTACCACTGACCTCGAGACTCATGAAATAACCATGAAATCAAATGAAACCCAATTCAACATAAAAGCAGGTTTAGTGATAAGATGAAATTGAAAACCAAACATCACAATACCATACATGCATCATTCTCTTGGTTTGGATTTCTCCTACCTTTTGAATTTCTCTTTTCCCCACTTGTTTGCAATATGACGTGCTTCAATTTGTATAATGTTTTTTTTCAAAGGCGCAAAAACAATGATAGAAGATACTAAACATAAGTTTGAGTTTTGAAGAAAATCAGGGATAATGGAAACAAATCAAGGAAATTTGCCAAAGTAACAGGGATTGGTTTCCATTTTTGAAAAACTAAAATCCACGACAGGCTGACAATAATCCGGCAATAAAAAATGTTTCCGGGAGCAAAGCTCCCACACAAAGCCTATTGGCTTAAACATTAAATTAGTTAATAATTAACTTACATTTATATATTTACTTTTAAATTACAACTTTCATGAGTGTGTTCTATTCAAAATCCTACCTCCATAATTAAAATATGGTTTCCTCTCTTTTTACATTATTATTTCAAATTTTACAACAATTTTTTTTATAATTTTGGACACTCAATATTGTATATTTTAAGAGAATATCTAAGACATAATAAAAATATATAATATTATATTTATATAATAATATATTATATACTATTAAAAATATATTACTCAATAAATTATATTAAATTAGATAATAATGAATTTAAATTTATATATTTATTAGTAATAATAAATTTGAATTATGAATTAAGTATATAATTAATTTTTATTATACGATTAGATAAATTATGATGAATTTTTTTAAAAGTACATATTTTAAATATAATATTTATATTATATGATAATACATAATATAATCTTAAAATAATAATTTAAAATTAATTTTACAATTAATTTTACTATTATAATATAACTACTAAATCTACATGTGAACTCATAACAAATAATTTTGTTACAATATTTACAATACTTTAACAATAAGTTTTGTCTTTATTTACACAATTAATAACTTGATTTTTCACCAATCACAAGACTTCATTTATTGAGATTTATATAAAAAAATTTCTATTTTATAAAGTTAATTTATGAAATTTTTAATTTTTATAATTTATAAAAATAAATTTTCTTCAATATGATTGGTTAAAACCATTTTAGTGTTATAAGAACAAATTTTTAAGAGTAATAGATTTTTTAGTTTTTTTTGAGATTTCATTATATTGAAAAAATAAAATGTGTATTTTAATTTTTTCTCAATTTTTATGTCAAAAAATACAGTTAAAAATAATTAACTATTTTATATCAAAAAATATAGTTATATACTCATGGTTAAGCCTTGGCAACCCTATTTCGGATTCCTTCACCAGGTATTTTTATTTGGGTCCATCTTCCTAATCTTCCTCTGCATTTATGGATCGACTCTCTGCTGGAGGGGATTGGTAATGTTCTTGGGGAATTTTTATTGGTGGATGATGATTCTTCTGACATTCTCCACTCTACTTATGCTCGCATTCTAGTGGATATTGATCCCTCTAAGGGTCTTCTTGCGGAGATAGTGATCAACTCCTCTAAAGGAAGATGAAATCAGTCTCTAGATTATGAAGGGATTCCCTTCAGATACAGAAGGTGTTTTAAAACAGGGCATATGACAACTCAATGTGGAATGGGTAAAAAGAAAACTAATGCATCTTGGTGGAATGGTGCCTCGGCTCAACACTATGTGACCACATAAGAATCCCATCTCGCTGAAAAGTATTTCCCAGGTGGCTGCACAGGGTTTGGTGGCGGCTCCTGAGTGTTCTCCTGTGATCGCCTCCCCAGTGGTTCTGTCACCTAGTTTGGTGGGGGCTGATGTGTCTCTGGTATTCCCTGGTGATGCGGGGCTGGTGGCGGCTAATGGTTCTGTGGAAGTTTCTCCTGCTGAATCTACTGACATTTTGGATACCCCTGCTGGTAACTTTGTTCGTTCTGGTGTGGTTGATGATCCTCCGCGTTGGCAGGATGAGGCGGCTAGAGTTGAAGAGGGTTGGATTACTGTTAAAGGAAAAAAATTCAAGATGCTCTCTTCCTTTGATATGACTCTTCGATCCCATCAGAAGGGTGCTAAAGGTAAATCCTAGACTTGGATTTGTCTTTAGCTTAGGTTTGCATGAAGGTTGTTTCATGTAATATTTCTCCAAGGTTGTGTGTGCTTGTTGTAAAATCCTCTCCGTGGTCTTGACCCGTTTCATCTAAGAGGGCTTTATTGAATATCCTTTGTGACTATCTTGTACAGGGTTTCGGGCCCCCTTCAAAACTTGTTGTTACCTTAATCAAAAACTATTTTACAGTGATTTAGATTTACATTTAAAAAATAATAAAATAAAAACATGGAAGATATAATCTTCTCTATTCCATTTTGCATAATTAAAATTTTTTTTTATATTATTTCATTAAAAATATTAACATTAATAATTTATTCTAATTTAATTAAGTTTAGGCATAAATTGTTATGTGTATCCAATAATTTAAAAAATATTTGTATTTTTATATCAAATACAAAAAATTATATATTATATTAATATTTTTAAAAATTTAAATTTTATGTGTCATACATTAATTTCTATATTAGATGTCATTTTAATATATTATAATATTAGTAAATATATCAGTTAAGTTTATATATATATATATATATATATATATATATATATATATATATATATATATATATATCTCTCTCTCTCTCTCTCTCTCCATATATGTCTATACTTCTCACCATTTATCTCTATGTCTCTCTACACCCTCTCTTTATCTCTCTTTATCTCCTTATATCTTTATCTCACCATCTATATCTCTCTCCCCCTCTCCCTCTTTATTTGAGAGAGTTTGAGAGTAAGAATTTTGCATCAAGCTTTGATATCATGTAAGAAATTTCCTATTACAATGAAAGAAAATGCCAAGATCTAGAAGCTCAGTAGATAGCACAAGAGAGATAGGCTAATGATATGATCCTCAATTGACTAGATTCAATGATAATCAAGAATAAATAAAAGCCCATTGATTTACAATGTAGATATGCCTGAATATATAGGCAATGCATGATAACTAGGAGATATGCAAGTGATAACCTATCAACCACACTAGGTGGAATCACATGTCCACCAAAGGTGGATCATCATACTCCACTGTATTATGAAGTATGTGAAACAATGTGAGGATGATACTGTGATAAGAGCACTAAAGGTGGATCTCACACATAAAGTTGAATGAGATAACAACTATCACCACTTAAAGTGGAATTTCTTCTACACCATGTGCTAAAATAAGTTGCAAACTCCTAGGTGTCTACAATGCAAACTACTATACAATGCATTATCCTAAGTAAGCTTAAGTAACATGTAATTAAGAATATTTAATTACACCAACATTGAGTCCATGTGCTGTACTAGCACCAAAGATAAATGGAGAATGGAGGATGTGTACAGACTCTCGGGCTATCAATAAGATTACTATCAAATATAGGTTTCCCTTGCTAAGGATGGATGACATTATGGATTATTTGAGTCGATCTGAGTACCTCACAAAGATAGATTCGAAGAGTGGATATCACCAAATCCAAATTTGAGAAGGAGATGAATGGAAAACAACCTTCAAGACAAAGGAGGGATTGTATGAGTGGTTAGTCATGCCTTTTAGGATAACTAATACACCGAGCACATTCATGCGACTCATGAACAAGGTATTGAAAGAGTTTTTGAGTAAGTTTGTTATTTTTTACTTGGATTATATTCTGATCTTCAATAAGACACTAGAAGAGCATATGATGCATATTTGTACGGTCCTTGAGAAATTAAGAGAAGAAAAGTTATTGATTAAATTGAAGAAGTGTAGTTTTGTGAAGGAGTTAGTGTACCTGGGATTTGTTGTCTCAACAAATGGTCTTAAGATGGACTCTGAGAAAGTGAAGACTATCCTTGAATAGCCTACTCCAAGGAGTGCTACTGAGGTGAGGTCTTTTCATGGTTTGGCTAGTTTTTATATAAATTTTATCAAAAATTTCAGTGGTAGATGTGCCTCCCTAACATAAATATTGAGGGGATAGGAAAGAGTTTAAGTGGACTATAGAAGCAACAAAGCGTTTTGATTTATTGAAAATAAAAGTTACAGAGAAACCTGTTTTGGCACTTCTAGATCTTAATAAGGTATTTCAAGTAGATTGTGATGCTAGTGGCAATGCCATTATAGCTATTTTGAGTCAGGAAGGTAAACCCATTACTTATTTTAATGAGAAGTTGAATGATTCCAAAATAAAATATTGTGATTAGGAGTTTTATGCTATAGTTCAAGCACTGAGGAAATGAAGACATTATCTCTTGGCTAAATAATTTTTCTTATGTGTTGATCACCAAGCTTTACAATATTTGAATATTCAAGGAAAGTTGAATCAAAGGTATTTAAAATTGGTTGAGTTTTTGCAGAGTTACACTTTTGTTTTAAAGCACAGGATTGGAAAGTTTAACAGAGTTGTAGATGCCCTGAGTAGGAGGAAGAATTTGTTGACATAGATGCATATTGAAGTCTTTGGGTTCCATGAACTCAATATTTTATATCGAGAGGATCATAATTTTGGTGAGGCCTGGAAAGCTTGCATGGAGCCTGTTACTTTAGACAGGACCAAGCGGGTTATATCAGCCATTACCTTTACCAGAGAGGCTATGCGAGGATATCAATATGGAATTTGTTCTTGGTTTACCAAGGAATCAAAGAGGACATGATTCCATTTTTGTGGTGGCAGATAGATTCTCAAAGATGACACATTTTATTCCTCGTAAGAAGACTAATGATGTTGTTCATGTGGCAGAATTGTTTTTCAAAGAAGCGGTGAGATTACATGGTCTACTGAAGAGCATAGTTTTAGATCAAGACACCAAGTTTGTTGGGTACTTTTGGAGGACATTATGGAAAAATTTAAAGATAGATTTGAAGTTCAGCTCAACACACCATCCACAAACTGATAGATAAACAAAAATGGTGAATAGGAGTTTGGGAAACCTGTTGAGATGCTTAGTAGGAGATAAACCCAAGGTGCGGGATTTGATTTTACCACAAGTGGAATTTTCATACAATATTTCTATCAATAGGAGCACTTGTAAATCACCATTCCAAATAGTATATGGAAGTAATCCTAGAAATACTTCAGAGTTAAGGAAATTGGACAAAAGAGAAAAGAGTAGTGTCGAAGTTGAAGACTTTGTAGAACACCTAAAGAATTTGCATGAAGAGGTGAAAAATCATATTACTAAAATATAAGATATAAGGAATTTTAGATTGGTGATGAAGTCATGGTTCATTTGTGAAAAGAGAGGTTTCTAATAGGAACACATAATAAGTTGATGATGAAGAAGTTTGGACCATGCAAAATCTTGAAGAAGCATGATTTTTGAAATGCTTATGAGGTTGAGTTTCCAGATGACTTAATATTTCACCTATGTTCAATATTTCAGATTTGGTAGAGTATCATGAAGGAAGCAATGAAGATGAAATAACAGAAGCATAATGTAATATTCTAGCACCTAGTTTAGCTGCAGAAGAGATAGCTCAGATATGTTGGATAGTCGTACGGGAAGAAGCACAAGGAACAAGCAATATGAAGAGTTCCCTGTTAAATGGAAATGGTGACCTATTGAAGATTCATCATGGATATAAAAAGAAGAGGTTAATTGCCTTGGTTTTCCTTTGAACACTTGAGATTCCACAAGGTCACTTCTCAAACTCTTCCTTTGGACATCCATTATCATTGTAGTGTTATTATGCTCATTTAGCTCTAGAATCACATTGCATTTTCAAGTAGTCTTATAATGCTAGTTTAGTTTCCAAGCTTTCATTGCATTTCATGTCATTTTATCACTTAGTATTAGATCTTTCATTCATCTTATAGTGATTTACATCTTAGATTTTATCTTGTTTGTATATCATTTAGCTTACAATCTTGAGTTCATACTAGCTTAGAATATTTCATCTAGTTAGTCATTCTCATCATAGTTTGCATATAGCTTTCATCAATAGTTTTCATATAATTCTCCATTTTAGTTTGCATTTAGGATCGTCTTCCTTCCATCATGCCTCTAATTGGGGATTGAATACATTGTGTTGGAGAGAATATTCACAAAAAACCTTAAAGAGAAAATCAAATGAGCCTTGGGTGCACTCATTTTAGCTCATCGGAGGTTGTGTATGAGTCTTTGTATAGATTAGGTGTTTTTATGCTAACTTTTCTTGTTTGTGTTTGACTACACAGATGTATTTTTTCACATAGATAGTAAGTGCCTATATAAGCAAGGTATATGATCATTTTAAGGGAGATATCTCCTTCAAGAAGTTGTAATAATCTCATATTGTAAGAGGTTGTAATGATCTCGTATTGTAAGTAGTTGTAATAATTTCATATTGTAAGAAGTTGTGATAATCTCTTTATCAAGAAGTTGTAAGGATCTCATCTTCAGACATTTGGAAGCATTGTAATAATCTTCAAGTATTATCAATCCAT
Source organism: Thuja plicata (assembly GCA_018584345.1). Classification (NCBI taxonomy): domain Eukaryota; kingdom Viridiplantae; phylum Streptophyta; class Pinopsida; order Cupressales; family Cupressaceae; genus Thuja; species Thuja plicata. The sequence goes on along the minus strand of MU226272.1, from coordinate 5,203,236 downwards.
GATTTGTGAAGCATTTTCATTCTCTCTTTATCTCTATGTTGTTCTGTATTTGGTTATGAGTTTGTAAGGGTGGTGTGGCCCTTCATCAATATCACTTCCCATCTCTATATTTAACTTTATATCTCTTCCTCTCATTTTCTCCTTAACTCTTCCTCTCTATATATTTATCTCTTCTATCTCTATCTACTATCCTCTCTCTCACACTCACTCAGTAATGGAGCTTGGTTATCTTTCTAATTTAGAGGTTTTGTTTTAGTCATGTTTGGATCCATGTAATTTGATCCATAGTTGATTTGAAGCTATTCACTTCTCTGTTGAGACCTTTAACTGCTCACACATCATCATTTGATAAACGATCTACCAATTTATTTCATGAACTATGCAAATACATGCAAAAATTGAACAAATTTTTCCCTAATTGAGTTTCCACACCAAGGTGTGAATGTTAGTATTCATTTATATTTTAAAAATACATAAATTATTATATATTATCTTTTTATCAACTACACATCAAATACTATTATCACAATACTAAAAGGAAAGTACTCACCACTACGTGGCACTTGTTCCTAATATATAATAGGATAAAGTATATATAACAATGTACAAATTATAATACATAGCAATTATCAATTTTAGTTTGATTAAAATATATAACTCTTATACATTTATCTTAATTTTAAATTTACTTACATAACCAAGAAAAATCCTTATTAACTTAATAAAGTTCAACATAAGAGTCAACGAAGCATTATGTATCTCAACCAATCACACTCAAAACCCAAACTCTAACTTCATCATGGATTATAATACTTGAAATCATAATTCATTAAACCAAACTATTAAGATAAAGCATATTGTAGACACTATTTCAATAACACTTGCATTACTAACTTACTAACTAATAGTACACCTCATAATCAATATGCTTTATAACTTTTAGATTTTTCAACTTGCACATCAACGTGTAAGGTGTGTGTGGCACTATTAGATGTTGTGTGTAAGGTGTTTGATACTATTAGATCTTGCACACCCACATATATTGTTAAGAAGCACACAAAGTTTCACAAGGCTTGCACAATTGTACTTTGCTAAATGATCTAGGATGAAGCACATATAAAAAATTATCATAACTCTATTATATCTTACATTATCTATAAAAAAATCATAATATAATTCCATTATTTATTATGTCATATATAAAAAAACATACTATAACTCTACTACATGTACATCATCTTAAAACATAGCACCATAATGACATCTAACACTTAATATTACTTAAACATATTATATCATTGCTTGAAAGAGGTTGTGTTAAAGTTGTTTGGAGAATAACTACAATTACTTCATCTATAAAACATAGCACAATCTATAGAATAGTCAATAAACATTTTTTTAGTAGTGAATTTTTGCTAATTAGTGAATCTTGCAGATTGGGGATTTTAAAATTGGTGAATCGTATAGGTATTGTTGGTTGGTCCAATCACCTAATTTTTATGAATTATTGGCCCAATACACATTAATTCGCCACCTTTTCTTTGAAACAATCCTATGTACTTCCTACTTTTCACCACAAACATGTAAACAATTCCAATAGTAATTAATATTTTTGCCTCAAATTTTTGATGCATGCAAGAATCCACCCAGGCATTTGTCAATATCGATAAATGACTTATTATTTTTGAGACCCCATTTTATTGAAATATTAAATAATTTGCTCCATAGGTGAGACCCAATTCACCAATCAAATTATATGATTGAACAATAATCGTATGTCTGTAATCGCCTTGAAAACTAAAATGTATCATTTTACTGGCACAAGAGAATTGCCAAACTTTTACTCTACAAAATATAAACATCCCACCTAGATTCACCAAAAATGTTAATGTTCCATTTTTGAAATGGTGTGTAATTTTCCAAATTTTGATTGGTATAAATACATTTGAAGGTCAGACTATTGTTGACACATTTTTGTTCAATTTAGAGGCTCTCGATTAAGATCATACACAAGTTGCAATTTCAAGCATTGTTGTATAACGAACTCTATGAAAACCTAATGGTAAGTGACAATTGTTTCTATTAGTGTTTTCCATTTTTAGTTCAATGTTGCAAAGTATTCTTGCAACTTATTTGTTAGTGTTTGCCATTTTTATCTGTTAGTGTTTATAGGGCATCCATTTCTATAAGATTATTTATAGATGTTAGTGTTTTCCATTTTTACTTATGTATTAGTGTTTTACCAATGAATTAGGTATCTATATAATCTTAGCTTCCGTCTTAAACAAGAAATCATTTCTTGTAGCTTCTATTTTGTGAGATATATTATAATTTTAAGGTCCATTAGACAAAGATGCAACATTAGTAGTTGTACCTAATATTAATGAAGAATAACATACCTCTATGGAAGATTGAAATGTGTTAAATGAATCAGAAGCCAATGCAACAAATAACATTCCAATGGATACCTAGGGTAGTCGGATTAAGTCAAATGACTTGGATAACAATTTTGTAGATGATGTCATTGACAATGTCATAGATGTTGCTACTAACAATGTTGTAGATGATGTTGTTGTCAATGCTGCACATGATGTTGTTTGTGCCGAAAATGATGACGATGAAAGTAAATTGAAGGGGAAAAAAAAAATTAGGGTGAGAGGGGAAAGTGTCAAGGACTTTTCAGAGGATTGGGTTTAAAGGCACTCATTCATTGTTGAAGTTCCAAATCCAAACAAAGACGAACCTTCAATAAAATGTAAGCATATGATATGTAGTTGGAAACTTAAGAGGGCCAATAAAATGTAGTTGAAACTAGACACAATAGAAAATCATATTGGTAAAGTGTATAAGAAACAAATCATAGACAAAAAGGAATGATTAGGGATTAGATGGAAAAAAATTGAATAATATCTCCATGATAAGTATAAAATAATGTCTTTTATAAGACTTTAAAATATCATAAACCCTCACAAGGCCATTTTCGTTTGTAGTAGAAAAATCTTCAAACTTAATTGAAGTAGGAAAGAATCAACCCTTCCTCCTTGTCCTCAAATGAATGTTGTCATCCTATTTAACTGTCATATGATTTTCAAAAATGCAATTATTCTTGGCACACATCTTGGAAGGATATGGGGCTGAATATATGAACCAGAAGTCTTGAATGTTGTATGGGTGTGGAGAAACTAGTACCCCCAAATATGTGAAATCCCAATATCCTTCCTCATTTCAATAGGTTTGAGAAATTTCATCACATCCTTTGGGATTTTGAGTTCTAGTTCATTGAAGTAGCTCATTTTTTTTCTAACAAAATATTTTTAAAAAATGACAAAATCAACATTCTCACAATTTCTGTCCCAAATATAAGTACAACATTGGATTGGAAGTTTTTTTACCTCATCATATTTCATTCTTACTTATAATTTGTCATCCCCCAATCTCTATCTTCTCTATAGGAACATGTTGCAAAGGACAAAATATCACTTGAACTCAAATTTCTTTGGATGTTATTTTGTAAACACCAACTTTTGATGCATATTATCCATGAAATATCTTGTAAAATCAAACAAAACATTATGCATTAGGTTCTAAATGTTTGCAAGCGTGCACATGAGAAGAATTGGTATTTTAGACTTTGCATCCCACCCTACAATTTGACACAATGTGTATTATGTATTAACAAAGTAATCCTTAAGTGTATCCATCACAAATGGTTCCTTTTCAAAATTTTAAATTGGGATTCTTGCCTTGTTTGGACTCTTAATTCTAAACTTTGGGAGTACAATGGTTTTGTAGATTTTTGAATTCATTTCATAGTCCTCCTTTAAATTAGCAAAATTTATTTTCTTTCAAGCAACCAAATTTAATGAGAAAATCTTTGAAATTGCTAAGTTTGACATATTGACAATATCATGTCCAACAATTGATAACACACCTCTTTTCAACATCATATATTTTAACGAATTTGATAAAATATACATCTACAAATATGTTTGGAATAACCAATTGTCCCATTTCCAAATTCTATATATTTTGTAGAGGGAATTTGTAGTTTCTCGTATGAGACCAATGTTTGAAGAGATTCCATACACTCTCAAGCAATTTAGCATCTGTGACTTAGTCATGTCAACCAACAATTGATCATTTAACCCTTCAGGATCACTGAGCCACAATGGAACCCTTTGACCATCAAATTGTATTAACATATCTTCATGTAAGGGAAAGTAACTCGATGACCCCATAATTGCAACCCTTTTACCCATTTTCACTTTAAATGTGCTAGGTTTTTGAGCTCTATGAGTAGGATTTTCAAATTCTCCAACTAATTGTTCAATTTTCACCTCTTACAAATTCTACTTGGGATTTTGAATCCAAAAATGAAAGAATTTAGGGAATTGGTTTATTTAAAGGTTATAACAAGCTTGACTTTGAATGTCAACTATAAACACTAATTCTACCTAAAACTTTGTTTTGAGCTTGAATTACAACCGAAAGCAAGTTAAATGCATTATGATAGCTATAACGGTCCTAACAATGTATTTATTTGTTAGAGATGACCCAAATTCTACCCCATACTAGTCATTTCATCATTACTGCACTTCAAGCTCTAACTCGGGCCAAGAAATCATATGATTTTGAATGTTAATCTTTGATTCCATAGGACCACAACAAGACGGATGGGTATTATTAAATGTTGAAGCTCTAAAGTTACTTTATTCCTGGTATGAATATTAAAACCAATAATATTTCTCCATTTGTTTGGGCTCATGCAAGTGTGCGAACTTGCATCACAGTAGCACATTCTTGCAAAAAGAATGAGCCCCATGTTTTCTGACACCACGAGAATGTACACTACAAATTTCATTCTTTAGCTTTCATTTTGTGTCTATACATGTGTCATCATTACACAAAGGCATAAGGCTAAGTAGGCAGTGATAGTTTTGACACCACGGAGAAGCACTCCAATTAAAGGCATGATTTATCCTTGAGTTGGACGATTGGGTCCTAGTCTATATTGGATGGTTTGTGAAACATCGTAGGTCTAAAAATTCTAAAAATATGAGGCTTGTGGGCTTACACTGATTGTCCAATCATCTCCACATTCGACTAGCCAATATCACGATTTAACTGGAGGTTGGGTTTTGATAGCTATACATTTGCAAAAACATGATATGGGGACACAGGTCTTTATTAGGCCAACCTTTGGACCTTATCTTAAATTGGTTAAAGCATAAGAAACTAAAGTGAGTTGAAGCTAGTTTTGAGATGGGAAGCCTATATTGAGAAGTCTCTCACCATGACGGGGAAACACATTTAATATGTAACTCAGGTAACCATTGATGGTTGATAGAAAGTCAATGATGAATTTAAACATAAAACTAGTGAACACATTAGGGAATGGAAATGTGACACTTGTCTCAATTCTAGTAACTCTATGTAGGTGATGATGACTGAAAATTGCATACAAATTTTGAATTCTAATCAAGCCCAACCATAAGAAAGGAAATTCATAATCATTCAATCATCATCCAAGAGAACACTACTTCATGAAAACACAATAAACATGTTAGATAAACATCAAACCAAACCAAATTCCTTCATGAAACGCTTGATTCCCTTGTCCTCCTATTAAGCAAGATTGTATTTTGTGAATGGAATGTGGGTGCTCTCAAATTTGTAGCACAAAGGACAAGAGGCTATGGTGAATGGAGATGGTTGATTGAAAAATAAGTGATAGTGATGATAGATTGATAATGATATTTATAGCAAAATGATAGCAAGATAGTAGCAAGATTAGATAGGCATGATTAGACAAGATTAGATTAGCTGAGATAAGATTAGGGTTCAAAATGAGGAGAAAATATCTTTTATAGAAACCTCTTGAAAACCAACAGTTGAGATTAGGAGGTGATAAATGAATGGCTAAGATTAAAAGGAAATTAGGGTTTTGGTAGGAGTGAAGGAGATTAAGAGGAAATAAGGAATGAGTGGCTAGGGTTAAGAGGTTGAAGAGGTGTGTTGACTTTTAAAGGTGCATTGAACCCAGACAAAAGCTAAGTGGAAAAGGTTAAATGAAGTTCTAACACCACAGAGAAGCGCTCCAATCAAAGGCATGATGTATTCTTGAGTTGACCGATTAGGTCTTAGTCTAACAATTCTAAAAAATATTGCAGGTCTAACAATTCTTGAGTTGGCGTGATTGTGAAACATCACAGTTCTAACAATTCTAAAAAATATGAGGCTTGAGGGCTTGCACCGATTGTCCACATTGTCCACATGATTTCACTGGAGGTTGAGTATTGATAGCTGTACATTTGCAAAAATATGATATTGGGACACATGTCTTTATTAGGCCAACCCTTAGACCTTATCTTAAGTTGGTTAAAGAATAAGAAACTAAAGTGAGTTGAAGCCAATTTTGAGATAGGAAGCCTATATGGAGAAGTCTCTCACGATGACAGGAAAATACATTTAAGATGTAACTTAGGTAACCATTGATGGTTGATAGAAATTCAATGATGAATTTAAACATAAAACTAGTGAACACATTAGGCAATATAAAGGTGACACTTGTCTCAATCCTAGTAACTCTATGTAGGCGACGATGACTTAAAATTGCATACAAATTATGAATCCTAATCAAGCCCAACCATAAGAAAGGAAATTCATAATCATTCAATCATCATCCAAGATACCACTACTTCATGAAAAAAAAATAAACATGTTAGATAAACATCAATCCAAGCCAAATTCCTTCATGAAACACTTGATTCCATTGTCCTACTATTAACGAAGGTCTTATTTAATGAATGGAATGTGGGTGCTCTCAAATTTGTAGCACAAAGCACAAGAGGCTATGGTGAATGGAGATGGTTGATTGACAAACAAATGATAGTGATAGATTGATAATGATATTGATAGCAAGATGATAGAAAGATAGTAGCAAGATAGTAGAAATATTAAATATGCATGATTAGACAAGATTAGATTAGATGAGATAAAATTAGGGTTCTGATTAAGTAAAAATAGGTTTTGAAAGGACCTGAAACCTTATACAAATAAAGACAGTGAAAGATAGAGCATTGAGGGACAAACAAGAAAGACTGTGGATCACCACCAGACAAGGCAAAGGGAACTAACAAAAAATCCCCCACAAAGTGGAACTGCGACCAAACTAACAGGCCCACAAAGGGCTATCATGATTTACATTTTGGCCCACCCTTTTGAGATCTTAAATTCATATCAAAAGAAGGCATGGATGACTTAACTTTATTACCTTTAACTATTTTCCATCCATCCTCCACCATCAAAGCATCATTCTGCCCAGCCGAAGAAATACCAACAAACATTTGAGAGACAGGGCTGGCCATACCAGCATCCACAGAAGGGACAGGGACAACACCACCACCATTCCCCAAATCGTCCATTGGAGAGATAGGGACAATAGAAACCACAGCACCAGTAGTCAAGATAGAAAGACCAGAAACAACCTCAACTTTCTTGTCAGGAATAACAACAACATCCAAGAGGATAGCACCACAAGTATGAACCTCTGCAATAGCATTAGTAGCATCATCCCATGCATGGACATCTTGGGAGAAGCCAAAAACCAAACCCCCATTCATAGATTTATGGACCGTGTAATGGTGGTCAGAAGTCCCCAACCACCAAGAAGGATTTTTCTTCAATTTAACTTTATCGGAAAGACACTGAGCAACAAGATGACCATTCATGTGGCATTTCCTACAACAGAAAGGGATTCCCTCATAATCTAACTTCTGATTCCAAGAACCCAAAGGGGAAACCAGAGTAATCATCTCAGGGAGACCCTTAGAGATATCAACCTCCACTAGAATATGAGAAAAGATCGGATGAAAAACATTAGAGGTAACCACATCAACCAACTGGAAATCCCCAATAGCCTCCCCTACCGCTTCCAGAACAAAATATAGCCACAGATGGAGGGGAAGATTCAAAAGCCTCACCCATAAGGGTATTTTATTAAAGGTCTCAGTAAGAGGATCAAAATCCTGATGCCAAGGTTTGGCCATCAAGGGAAAATGATCCTCCCAAGTGAAGCAACTATCACACATAATAGTTTTCCTGTCTTTAGCATTTTCAAACTTTGCAATAAAAAAACCCTTTGCCACAGGGTATATTTGAACAATATTCTCTAAGATGGGTTCCCACCATTTAGAAATCCAAGGATACAGATTCGAAAGAGAGGTCCAAAAACCCCTAAATCTAAAGATAGCAGCATTTGATGCAAAATCCACACAGTTTTTAGAGAGCTCATCGACAGTGTCAGAATCCAATTTTAACACAAGGGGAGCACTTACAAATACAAGCTTTCTAGAAGGAGAATGGAGGAGGCTCCCACTCCCTAGAGTTGAGGACAAAGCACTATAAATATTTTCTTCAAATGCAGCAACGTCTGCATAAGAGGCGGAAACAACAGGACCCTTTATCCCTAGCGCAGCTGAGGATACCAACAACAACCTCGGGCAAACAGATCCCCCACCATTCTGCACAAGATCAGACGCCTCAAACCCAAACGAGGCCGGGTGGGAAATGACAGAGTTTGAAACAGCGGGAGCAGAGGCATCGCGTAAAAATCTATGAGATAAAATTAGGGTTCAAAATGAGGAGAAAATGTCTTTTACAAAAAACTCATGAAAACCAACAGTTGATATTAATAGGTGATAAATGAATGGATAAGATTAAAAGGAAATTAGGGTTTTGGTAGGAGAAAAGGAGATCAAGAGGCAATAAGGAATGAGTGGCTAGGGTTAAGAGGTGGAAGAGGTGTGTTGACTTTTCAAGGTGCACTGAACCTAGACACAAGCTAAGTGGAAAAGGTCAAATGAAGAGACAAATAACAAGTGGCACAAGGATAAAATTTAGGAGTTGATCCATGTGAATGCATGTGGTTGGTTTAAAATGGAAAGAAAATGATTAATGAATTTATTAAATAAATAGAGAAAAATGGCTTAATTAAATAAATAATATATATATTTTTAAATTTTCTAGACAGAAAAGGTTAATTAATTATTTAAATAAATAATAAATATTTATTTAAATAATAGATGAAAAGACTAAAGAATTAATTAAACAAATAATAATATTTATTTAATTAATAGAAGAATTTTATTGGCTTCAGAAGGATATTTTTAGGTGTCTGTAGTAGGAAATTGGTTGTGTTAGAGCTTTGCCTCAGAATTGAACTTACATCATTGATATTTGATCATATGATGGTGGCAGGAGCACATGTAAATATAAAATTGTAATATTATTTATTTTTTTCGCAACTAGTAAATAGTCTCATGTTGATATACGAAGATCATCACACAATGATACATTTTTGAGTATTCATTAATAATTTTGACATTGTAGGGCCGCGCTCCAATCAATGTTGAGATTTATTCTTGAGCTGGCCAATCAGGACCTAGTCTAGATTGGATGGTCTACGCACTGTTGCAGGTTTGAAAAATTTGAGGCTTGTGGGCTCATGCTAACCATTTGATAATCTCCACTATCCAAAAATTAACAAAACAAAAAGTGAACCCAAGAATTGAAATAATTAAAGAGTTAAGAAAAATTATATCTACAAGAACATTTAGTTGCTAGCACAAAGGGGTAATTGGATGAACAAATTTAAACCCTTCAAGTGATGACTTAAGGAACTAGTTACTAGGTTAGCTAGTCAAATTAAAATTGTACCTACTGATGGTTTAGGGATTAAGTTTATACTTTAGGCTAGGATATTAGGATGACAAGTGGTTTAGGACTTGGCCTTTTTTCTTCATTTTGCATGTACATGAATGAACAATGAAGTTTGATGTTGATCACGTATTTTGAGAATGGATGTGTATTTCCAATTTTCAAGGATGCCTCCATTTTGAATATGTAATTATCTCCTTTATTTAATGATTAAGTACTTAGTTAGGAATACCCATAGAATTTTTCTATAAACATAGGTGTTGATCTCAACTTAAATCATTCTTAAGTCCACAAGATAGTTTTGAGTGCATTATTCTCATTTCTCATTTCTACTGTGTCTATTGAGGTTACTAAGGATGAAACCATTGTATTATTGTGGGTACTATAAATTCTCCTCCCTCCAACTATGTAGTTTTAGAGTAAAAGAGATACCAATTTGGCTTAGAGTTAGGATGGGTAGAATTGGAAGAAAATAGAGAGGTGAAATAAGGTAGGAGAGGGGCCTTGGAATAGGAACTTTGGAATTACGATGACATATTTCTCTCTTTTGGTGCTGGTTATGGTAGATGCTAATGGTACTGCATTTTTTAATCACTAAAACTACTTGTAAGTACTTCACACTTGATAATGAAGTCTAGAGAAGCCACTCAAATAGAAATTATGGAAGTTTTATTTAGTTTTGGAAGATCTATAGCTCTATTTCATTTCTTGGAGTCTTTGTTACCTTATTATATTTTTAAAGGTGGAGATTGTGTCTTGACAACACCTGTAACATGGATTATTTGGAAGAAGACTTATTGCGGTCATGATCACATTTAATATTTTGGAAATCGGGTTCATTGATAAATCCATGAATTCATAACATCTATAGAAGATTGGTGATCAACTAATTCAGTAGTTCCAATTTTGGATGAAGACTCATTTTGGTATGAAATGAATCTTTTGGGATTTTTTGATATTCTTTCCAAAATTTTGGATGTTCATGTACCATGTAACATTGTAATTCATTATTGATACATTACATGAATGAATGGGTGTTTTGTTCTTCATTACTCATTTGTGCAAAAGAGTTACACATGTCCAATATTTATAGCATAAAATTCTTTCCTATAAAGAATAGAAAAATAAACTATATACATGTTCTATCATGTTGATTTTTTTTGAGCCTATGAATACTAATTCATTTCCTAGATAGAATAGAAAAATAAACTATATACATGTTCTACCATGTTGATTTTTTTTTGAGCCTATGAATACTAATTCATTTCCTATTTTATGTCATTTTGTTGAGCACCTTTAGATGCTGAGGAGGGGGGAGTGAATCCACACACACTTACAATTTGACCATAAAAAATTATTCATTCCTCTTATTTTATGTGCAAAACTAAATAATTGAAAGTAGAAATAGCACAACACATGAAATCAAGATTTTTATGCGAAAAACACAAAGTGGGAAAAACCACAACGAAAATCACACTCACCATATGATATAACCAAATTATAGTGTTTTAGGCCAGAGGCGAAGGAAATCATTGTCCTTAATTATGAAGTCTCAAAAGAGCTCACTGCTTTATGAAGAGTAAACAATTGCAAGCACTGAAGATTATATTTTATTTTGGACAAAAATAAATTACATTCAATAGAAAGAAGTACTAATAATATAACTAACTGATAATCATTCCCAAAATGGCGATTATAGTTCACTATTCAATTTTATATTTCTGATTTCAATTCTGTCAGTCTTCCAAATCTTCACATCTTCACAATATCTCATGCGCTTCTATGTTCACCCTTCTCACATTACATACTATTATATCTTCATCACACTCTAATAAATGAAAAATATCTATCATTATATACGCATTACAACATACTCAAACCACCTACCAAGTCGGCCAAACAAGATGTAGTGTGCAAATTGTGCATTGTTGGCCCAAACTCATTCTCTCAATAAAAATTGTAATGTGTGAAACATTATACCAACATCCCTCACAGGATCCAAAATTAAGACATCTTGGAACACCCTATGCAAACTATTCCAATAATGCACAAACATATGTGTTGACATATGCGTATACTTATGGTACTAAATACTCTGGAACACAACAACATCAGCTATATAAAGCTTCTAGACCAAATCAATTCTCGTATACAATAATTTTGATATCAATTTGACAAAAAAACATTCATATGTGCAATACATTCTACTCGGTACTATAGTTGGTCCTTGAATGACTAATCACATTTATTATTACTAATGTTGATTGTACATGATTGAAGTCTAATTTTGATCGTGTATTTTGAGAGTGGTTGAATGCATTCCATATTTTCAAGGATGCATCAATTATGGATATGTATTCACCTTTATTTAATGACAGAGTGCTTAGTTAATGATACCCATATAATTTTTCTATAAAGAGGGATGTTGAGGTCAACTTAAATCATTCTCAAGTCCACAAGATAAGTTTGAATGGATTATTATTAATTTATTTGAAGAGTTTTTCAAGGTTAATAAAGATAAAATCACATACTATTGTGAGTATAGTAAATTCTCCTCCCTCCAATTGTGCAGTTTCAGAGGAAAAGAGACACCGATCCCACATAGAGTTAGGATGTAAATAATTGGAAGGAATTAGTGGGGTGGAATAAGGTAGGAGAGAGGATGTGAAGTATGAACTGCAGAAATTTGATGCCATATTGCTCTCTTCTTGTGGATGTGTATTAGTAGATGTTAGTGGTACAATATTTGGTGTCATTAAAACTACTTGTAAGGACTTCAAACCTGATTATGAAATCAAGATAAGACACTAAAATATAAAAATGGGGGGTTTTGTTCAACTTTGGAGTCTTTGTACCCCTATTTCATTTATCAAAGTATTTGTTGCCTTATTCTACCATTTTAGGTGGAGATTGAGTCTTGACAACACGTGTAACATGGATTGTTTTGGAAGAAGACTCATTTTGGGATTTTTTTGATTTTCTTTCCAAATGTATAGATGTTAATATTCTATTGTTATAGTGAATATTGAGTCTTGACAACACCTATATTGTAACATGGGCTTGGTAACTAGGTTGTATACTTGTACCTATTTTTCATATACTTTCATCAGGGATAACTATTATTGTTGATAACGATGTTGACAATTGATGAGACATGACTAATGTTGATTGTATATTTTTGAGTGTGATTACTATCATTTACGTGTCAAGGATTTGTGAGAATCAAACTAGGATATATTTTACATATGTAAATTGTAATCGTCACCTTTAATTATCACCTTTTGTTAACCAGACAATTTCTCTATAAAGAGGCACCAGGGATGGTTAATTTTCATTGTTCAATGTAGTGTTCTCACTTCTTAGTTCTCAATTCTTATGAGTGGTTTATTAGGTTAAAAAGGATGGTGTTATTGTATTTTTGGGTTATTGTAATTTATCCTACCTCGAATTATGTAGTTTCAAAGGAAAATAGAGACCACTTTTGCTTAGAGTTAGGATGGGTTGAATTGGAAAGAATAAGAGAAGTGGAATAAGGTAAGAGAGAGACCTTCAAATATGAATTATGAAGTTTCTATAAAATTTTGAAGGTTATGTTTCTAGGCTTGTATCTTCTTTAAAAAATCAGATCTTCCATGAAGATGGCGGCAGTAAATTTGCTATCAATATAACTGCTTCTCAGTGCCATATTCCTCTTTTTTGGTGGGTTGGTCTTGTCCTAAAACATGACCCGAGAAATTTTTCTCTCACAAAATTAGGGTGAAGGAGAAGGCCATCGAGTTGATGCTCATTTAGCAATTATGCCCAAGATATTAAGCTAGATTATTAGAGATTAACTTTAAGACTTAATCCATGGACTTTAGAGAGTAAAAGTATGCTCCTGGATCAACTAGTATTTTTTTTTGGTAAGTTAATAGCTGCTAAGGGGAATCACCCATTTTATTAATAAAAAAGTATCACATTTATAGAATAGTCTTATGAAGTCCACCTGGGATACTCCAACCACATGTCCTTTTTGCTCCAATAGACGAAAACATGAGAATAGAGAGAGACTATAAAAAATGGTCACCAAAAAGCAAAAATTTGACAAAACATGATCCTTTGAAAAAATCTATAGATGTTGTTGTATACACCTGAAAATGGTCAACATCAAAAGTTAATTAAATTAAAGAAATTTAATTAAGTTCAAATTCCTCTACTATATAATTGAATTAAATATTTGACTATATTGTTCACTGAATTAATTAATTCTTCGGATCAATTAATTAATTCCCCATTCACAAATCAATTATAACCCATTCACACATAAAATTCCACATCACACATGGCTAAAGTAATTAATTGTTTTAAATTAATTAAATCCTAATATCTCTCACCAACCACAAAAGGAAAAAAATGAATTCAACCAATGAGAGACAAGAGACAAGCTCACATGGATCACTAATAACCTTTGCTATCTTAGCCACTCAATCTCAACATCTAATTCATCCCTCAACTACCTAACTTGACTATGGTTAGACATAACACACCCCCAAGAACTTGGAATATCCTATTAATAGTGAGCCTTCTCGGTTCATTATCATCTACCTTCATTTAGAGCAAGTGCATTATACTGGTTTGCATATCTTAGCACCATCATTCATAGCATTATTCTTAATATTAGTTAATTCATAGTTAATATAGCATTGTTCTTGCATCATTTAGCATAATTTACATCATTTAGCTCGATTATCATTCATTTCACATCAATTTCTTGTTTTCTAGGTTGTCATCTTTGAGATCTTACTAAAATTGAGAGCATTTAACTAAGATTAACTAGATCCTTAGAACTAGAAAACAATGAGACGCTCTTAAATATTTATTTCATGTTTTATCAAAATTTTTATCGTGCTTTGATTTAAATGCTCATAGTAATGTTTCCTTATTGTTTGTGTGACATAAATGTACACTTACATTTAATGACACCCACTGAGGGGCTCGATACTCCACTAAGCTAATCAATTTAATCATCTACTACTAATTATATCACATTTGACCCAAAGATCGTCACATATGACAATATCAACATCACATTTGATGTGAATCACGTCGCATTTGACAGAAATATCAGTGCATTTGCTACCTGTACAATCACATTCAAAATTTGCATTTTCTGATTATATTTTTCTTGTAGGTTTTATTAAATTGAAAAATTGGTGCATTCAATAAAAATTATGTCGCATATGAAATAAATAAAGATCGCATTTGACTATTTTTATGTCACATTTGATCAATTGTCATTGTATTTAGTTAAGTTGTATTTAATGTCTGTTTCATCGCATTTAAGTATATGTTGCAGAATTTAAAATACAAAAATTTAATCCATGATTTCATGCTTGGTAGATGACAAAGATCATTAAATTGAAGAATATTATCCATAAAAGTCTAGGTTTCCAAACAAAAAAATTTGAAAAATTGAGTGGCCGATATAGAAAGAGTAAATTGGGAAAACAATTCAATTAGAATTCAAGAATAGGCTAAAACTTATAATCGTTATGCTTCTATTCTCAAAAAGTATCTAACTAAGTATAATGTGGATGTGTATTTGTATATTAATTCTTTCTAATTGCATTGGTACTAACTTTGTTGCTAGTTCGTGACCAACTTGCCAAATTTATTAAAATTGCTAAAAGGTTCGCACTCACTAAATCCTTAAAATCTTCTTTGGGGCGTTTAATTTTAATAAAATTGAGTTGGTGGCATTTCAATTCAAATACATAGATCAAATCTAAAAGTGAAATTTTTGTGTTTGTGGATCAAGGTAATATGGATATGCTCTCCCCTCTTTTGGGTGATCGAAATGACAAACCTACCAAGATCCCAACTAGTTAGATAAGGTCAAGGAATGAATCACCGTGTTCTATGTGCTTATGAATCAAAAGTGATAGGGATATGCTCTCTCCTCTTTTGGGTGATCAGAATACTAAACTCACCTCAATATAATTGGTAGGATTGAGGAACACTGAGAGGGGGCGTGGTGGGGGGGTGGTCGGGTGAGGTGGGGGGTGAATCAATGTTCTAGCTTTTAAAATATTTTTAACTTGATTGCATAATCATAAACTGAAAGAAATAAATAATAAACAACTGAAATAAAATAAAAGCATCCACAACATCATAACACCATGATTTTTGCATGGAAACCCAGTTAAGTGAAAAATCACGGTGGGGATGGAACCCACAATTATTACTTCTGCAGAAATAAGTTACCATGTGAGGGATTTAGTACAAAAGGGGAATGCACATGCATTCAAGAACATTGCCTAGAGCTCACTGCTCAGATTAAAAAAATAGGTATACAACCTTCAGAGGCTCACTGCCATACAAAATGATTTATCCAAAAAGGTTGAACTAGGAAATAACATAAATAATGCCTATATAGTTCCATTAATTACAATATACATCTACTCAACGGATGGAAAAATCTATACTACTGATCCATCAATCATATACATCATATAGAAATCATATCCAACCATCTCTCATGCTAAAAATCTCCAAAAATTGATCTTATATATCTAACATTAAAGATATTGACTCACACTATCTGCCTCAAGAACAAAATAGATAACGTGTGTAGTGTCAGCCAAATCTATCAAATAAACATGTTCCTAACCTTGAACACAAGGATACGTGTCATCCAATATGTCATCTCAATCATTACCTACTAACAAACCAATCAGATCATCGATCTGATAGGATTGCTGATCGATCTGCTGACCAACTATCACTGTTCTTCTCTGCACTCTAAAAACCAATAGTCAGAAAGCTATAACTTTGTCAGATGATAATATAAATTGTTGTGATCATAGAACAAAGCACATAGAATCTCTATGAATATCCTCCTAGTTCACACCTCAAAACTTAATTATACGTGTCTGTACCGATCCATATACAAAACCTATAAATTGTGTCTACTATTCCATAGTTAGCCAAATATGATAGTCCATCCTTCGATATCACCATATCATAAGAATTCAACACTAGAATAGTGTATGCTTTCCATAAGTGATAACATAAAACTCCTTCATATCATTAATCTCAAGCCAACACTAATTTCAATTTCAAATAGTTCATTTTAACCTTAGCAGGCCTGCCTCCCAAGATTTGACTTATGAGAGCGGTGAGAGGGAATGGCCCAAGTGGGATACAACCAAAATCTATGGAAATCCAAATCACTATAATAAAAATTCATTCATGCTTAATGACGTGAGTGCCAAAAAGACTTTGAGAATAACCCTCCTCTAGTAGTTCTTTGGAATTATAAAAAGCACCATTTTTATGGTGGTGGGAGGCCTCTATAATGGAGTTTAGACTCAAAACTTCCAAATACAATCCTATCTACAACCATGTTAATTAGTGAGCCTACCTATTATCTATGGTATATCATTTTATAGTGCACAAGGGTTGCGTCGCCCTTGGAAGTTACTCACCATATGTATTCCCCTAGTAGTGAGTTGTGAGATGTTGGGATTTCATCACCTTAAATCGAGCACCCACTCCTTGAAGGCCTGTTGAAGTGCATAATTTTCTCATCATCTTCGCATGAGATTACTTCTTACATAAGGAGAGATACACAAAGCACGAGGGTCAGGAATATCAAGTTCATAATTTATTTTGAGTATGTGAGCCTATAAATGATATATTGAAGCCACATTCTTTAGGTAACTTTCTTGGAGTGTTTTTATGTATCAAACTTGTTAAAATCATTTGAGAACATACACTAAATGTTGTAGAAAGCTTAGGCAAAAAATTGGTTGAATCTGTTTGTTGTGTTTCATGGTCTCAAAACCTTGGAATAATTCATCATTTATAAAGGAAATATCAAACATACATTAAAACATGAAAGTTGATACAAGAACCCTTTTCAGAGTTATATCCATCTTAGTTGTCACGGTCCCAAAAATTTTGATCACATGTACCCTTTTTAAACAAGTTGGTCATTTGTTTCATCAAACCAAGTCATTGTGATAATATTGTCAAACACCATTAATATTTGGTTTTGAAGGTTCATCATCAAGGATTCTAGATCCTTCACCTAGAACCCAAAAACTCAAAGTTGCTTTTGAACCTTCATCATAGAAATATATCATTTTCTATTAGGTTCCATCATCTTAGACATACTTCATATTGAACATCCAAAATCGAAACACGTGTTGGTGTTTAAAACTGTTATGCTATAAAAGCAACCAATATACCCTGAGACTATTTTAGGAATGGTTAACTCCAAGTATGAGAGCTCCATGGGGTGACTGGACCAACTATAAGACAAGACTGTCCTCTATTCTTCTGGCTCTGCAAAACCAAGGTGGGTGCACCTAATCCAGACAAATATTCAACTTTCACAACTTATTACAACTCTGGATGAGTACAATAGATTAATGGAAAGTAAGTACTAAATGGTAATCACTCACTTATTGACTCTTCACTACCATGGTGGGATAACAACAACAACTGCAAAATATAAAGGGAAATAAAATGGTTTTAATGTAAATTCAGGGACAAAATATAGCCAAACCAGTTAGAAATATACCTCCAAAGAATATACTTGCTTTAGGTCAGTGCCTTATTGACACAAGGATGGTTGATAATGGGGCCAAAGGCTCTCCCAACTACCAAACCAGCTTTCCAAAACAATGCGGAAGAAACAACAATAGAGTGAGAGAAGAAAAAATAGAGATCCTTTTTATTAATTGATCAAACTCATTACATGTTGGGTTGTAAGGCCTTCTCGGTTTGGGTCATTTATTCAAATAATTATAAATTGATCTTCATATATGCGAGGTCATAGATCTGCTTAGAGATAATTTGATCTCCAATCCTATTCTCAAACTGATACCAAAACTAAGAACAAAGAAACAAATATATACAAGAGTCCACCATGGGAGGTTGACACTCAAATCCATAAGTGAGACCCAAATTTAGGTCCACACACATCCCAATGAGACCCCAAATCAATTACGCCACATAAATTAACTGAAGAAGTCGGCCAGCAAATCCAACTCCAAAATAAGCAACTTGGGCAATGGATGACCGAGCAACAAAGTGACTCAGGCAAAGAACACCCCGAGCAAAAAGAAAAAAACTTGAGCACCATAAGAGAAACCTGAGCAATAGGAAACAAACAAGCATTCCCAAGTGACAAAACCCGAGCAAAAGAAACAAGCATACCTAAGCGACAGAACCCGAGCAACAGAAACAAGCATAACCAAGTGACATACCCATGCAACAGAGTACTTCCCGAGCAACCACCAAATAAACTAAAGAACAAAACAAACATTTTTGTTTAGTTGAGCAGGATTGCCAATGACCCAAGATTCTCCTGCATTAGACACTTGGGGTACAAGAAATGATTCCCCGAATCATGTATCAGGTCCAACCTGAAATGAATCCAACTTAGATTGAGAAATCCAATATGAGTCCTCAATTGGTCTGTTCTTCCACTTTACCAGATACTCCATGTATTCCTTTCCTCTTATACTTCTGCCAATTCTCTATTTCAAAATTTGTTCAACTTCCTCTATCCTCTTCTTAGGATAATCATTTGGTACTGTCACTTCTTTATCAGGTTCAGGATATTCATACAAGTTTGAAATATTGAATATAGGTGATATATCCATGTCATTGGGTAATTCAACTTCATAAGAATTTACACTGTCAAATCGTCTCAGTATTTTGCAAGGACCAGATTTCTTCATCTTCAATTTTCTATATGTTCCAATAGGAAATCTGTCTTTCTTCAAATGAACCATTACTGCATCACTAACTTCAAATGTTTTATGTCTTCTTGATCTGTCTGCACTATCATTGTACTTTTGATTACTTTTCTTCAACTTTTGTTTTACCTCTTCATGCAATGTCTTCACAAACTCAACAAACTCTTCTGCTTCAACACTTGTTTTCTCTTCTCCAACAATATCTCTCAAGTTTGATATACCTCTCGGTTGTGTGCCATGAACAATCTCAAAAGGTGTCTTTCCAGTACTTCTATTCATTGAACTATTGTATGCAAACTCTGCTTGTGCCAACATCAAATCCCAATTACTTGGTGTGTCTCCAACTAAGCATCTCAACAAATTACCCAAACTTTGGTTTACAACCTCTATTTTTCCATCAGTCTGTAGATGAAATGTAGAAGTAAACTTCAACTCAGTATCCAACTTCTTCCAAAGTGTTCTCCAAAAATAGCTTACAAATTTACTGTCTCGGTAGAGATGATACTCCTAGGTAATCCATACAATCTGACAAATTCCTTAAATAAAAGATCTGCTATATGTACTGCATCTGATGCTTTCTTACATAGTATGAAATGTCTCATCTTTGAAAATCTATCCACAACAATAAATATGGAATCATTACCTCTTGTTGTCCTAGGTAAGCCAAGAACAAAATCCATGCTGATATCACTCCAAGGTTTCTCAGGAACAACAATTGGTGTATACAAACTAGTATTCTGACTCACTCCTTTTGCAACTTGACAAACTCTACAAATTTTCACAAATTTCTTTACATCCTTATACAACTGAGGCCAAAAATACCTTTCCTTAAGAAAAGTCAATGTTTTATCAATACCAAAACGTCCAGCCAATCCACTACTATGTTTCTCCTTAATCAAATTAGTTCTCATTGATCCTCTTGGTATACACAACTGAATACCTTTGAACAACACATATTCTTGAATGAAAGAGTTTTCATACTTACTTGATTGATTTTAATTAGGTGCTCTGAACACTCTCCACTGCTCATAAAAATTAGGATCACTTTCATACAAATTCTTCATTTCATCAAAACCAAGAACTTCAATTCTCATTTCAGTCAACAAAGATCTTCTTCTACTCAATGCATCAACAACTTGGTTAGAAACTCCACTCTTATGTTTAATCACAAATGTGAAACTCTGCAAATACTCTACCCATTTCATATGTATCTGATTCAACTCATTTTGATTGCCCAAATACTGTAAAGCCTTATGACCAGTATACAACACAAATTCATTTGGCATCAAATAATGTCTTCATTTCTTCATAGCTTGAAGAATAGCATAGAACTCTTGATCATAGAAAAAATATTTCCTCTTAGCATCATTTAACTTTTCACTAAAGAAAGCGATAGGTTTACCTTCTTGAGTCAACACAGCTCCAATGGCACTTCCACTTGCATCACATTCAACTTGGAATACCTTATTGAAATTAGGTAATGCTAACACAGGTAATTCAACAAATTTCAACTTCAAAGATTCAAAACTCTTATCAACTCCATATGTCCACTTGAATTCTCTTTTGTGTCCTCTCATTTTTTTAGTCATAGCATTACAAATAGAACTGAAATTTCTAATAAACTTCCTGTAAAAACTTGCCAATCGATGAAATGATCTTACCTCACTGACATTCTCAGGTGTAGGCCAACTAAGTATAGCTTCAACCTTCTCAGGATCCATCTTCAAACCATCAGATGAAATCACAAAACCCAAATACACAAGCTCTTCTTTCACGAAGGAACACTTCTTCAGATTTATCAGCAACTTTTCCTCTTTCAATCTCTGCAGCACTTGTCTTATATGCATCAAATACTCTTCTCTAGTCTTACTGAATATCAGAATATCATCCAAGTATACAATCACACACTGATTCAAGAATTTTTTTAGAACTTCATTCATTAATCTCATAAATGTACTTGGTGCATTAGTTAAACCCAAAGGCATAACCAACCACTCATACAAACCTTCCTTTGTCTTGAAAGCAGTCTTCCATTCATCACCTTCTCTGATTTTGATATGATGATATCCACTCTTCAAATCAATTTTGGTAAAATATCTTGCTCCACTCAAACAATCCATTATGTCATCCATTCTCGGTATAGGAAACCTATACTTCACTGTGTTCTTGTTGATTGCTCTTGAATCAATGCACATTCACCATTCTCCATTCTTCTTAGGTGCCAAGCTGGTACTACACATGGACTCAAACTTTCTCGGATCAAACCTTTGTTCAAAAATTCATGAACTTGTCGGTTAAGCTCTTCATTCTCAGTCAGTGTTAACCTATGTGGTGCTTTGTTTGGTAAACTAGCTCCAGGAATCAGATCCATACAGTGACTGATATCTCTCATTGGTGTCAAACCATTAGGTACATTATCTAAAATTATCTCCTTGTACTCATTGAGTAACTTCTCAACCTCTGTAGGAATGCCATCTTCTGTATTCTTACTCAGTTTATTAGGAATCAAAGCATAACATATATCATTTCTTTTCAAATCTTTAACAAACTATCTACCTTTCATCAAACAAACTTTCACAGATGTACATATCTCACCAACATATTCTTCAACCAAAGGTAACAAAAATTTCTTCTTACCATCAAACCAAATAGAATATCTATTCAATCTTCCATCATGTATGGCATGTCTATCATATTTCCAAGGTCTACCCAACAAAATATGACAACAAACCATAGGCATAATATCACACAACACCTTATCATAGTACTTTCCAATTTTTAGATTCACAAAACATTGTTCACTCACCATTAATGTATGTTCATCCTTGATCCATGAGATCTGATAGGGCTTTAGATGATTCATCCTCTCCAACTATAACTTTGCAACCATTTCCTCAGATGCCAGATTCTCTGAGCTTCCACTTTGCAACTCTACATCTGGTCTTGAACAAATTTTTTCTGACAGGATCTTGCTTATCCTTCTCACTCCATAGTATCCTTCAGATCATGATATTTCCTTCCTTCTCAGCTTCATTTGGTGACTCCTCTTGCACCAAAGCATTTTTTCTAGTACTGCCTTTCTTGCTTGCATGTCTACACTCAAAGGATTTATGTCCTTCCTCTCCACAATTGTAACAAGTTACTTGGAACCCTTTTCTGCTATAACCACCTTTGGAGTAATTTCCTCTTCCTCTGTATGAATTTCCACCTTTCCATTCAGTCTTTCCTTTGCCTTGAGATGTGTCTGAAATTGACTTGTCTGGTTCAGATCTACTATTTTAACCATGAGATCTACCTCTTCTTCTAGGGAATCTACCACCTTTTCCTCTTTGTCTTTTTTCATATCTTTTGTTCAACTTCTCCTCATCTTTTAGGGAAAATTGATATGCCTCCTCAATGCTTTCCATCTTGACCAAACTGATCTCATCTTGTATGGAACTTCTCAATCTATTCAGGTATCTTGCTACACTTTCCACTGCATCTTCAACATGTCCAGATCTGATGTCCAATCTATATAATTATTCAGTATAGTCCTTTACTGATCTGTCTTTCTACTTCAAACTTTGCATTCGCTAGACTAGGTTAATTTGATAATCACAAGGTAGAAACTTTCCTTTTAATTTGTTTACCATCTTATCCCATACCTTGATTTTGTCTTTATCTTCCTTCTTTCGATCCAATTGCAGATGTTCCCACCCTAAGGATGCATGACCTTTAAACTTTGTGCTTGAAATCTTCACCTTCTTATCCTTTGATACATTCTTATATTCAAAATACTTTTCCATCCCAGTTATCCAGTCAATCAATTTATTAGAATCCAAATTTCCACTATACTCAGGAGGATTAAACTAAGGTGTGGATTTCAAACTTGTCAAAGCTCTCAGGAATCACTCTTCTTCCTGATTCATCACAGGTGCAGGTGCAACTTCACATTGAACCTCTTCCAATTCATCATCACTAACATCTTCAAGATGTCTTCCTCTGTGCTGGGCTGTCTCAAAAAATTCCAATCTTGCAACCATCTATCTAAACATATCATCTAGACCTGGATCTGCATTTCCTCTCCCACGAACCATCTTGAATCCCTCTGCAATTGTAGGTCAGATCGCAATCTACTACCCCACAAAAATACCAACTAGGGTTAGGGTTTACAATAAGGAACTTAGATCTCACCAATGCTCTGATACCACCTGATCCAAGGATGGTTGATAATGGGGCCAAAGGCTCTCCCAACTACCAAACCAACTTTCCAAAACAATGTGAAAGAAACAACAATAGAGTGAGAGAATAAAAAACATAGATCCTTTTCATTAATTGATCAAACTCATTACATGTCGGGCTATAAGGCCTTCCCAGTTTGGGCCATATATTCAAAGAATTACAAATTGATCTTCATACATGCAAGATCACAAACCTGCTTATAGATAATCTGATCTCCAATGCTATTCTCAAACTGATAACAAATCTAAGAAGAAAGAAACAAATATACACAAGAGTCTACCAAGAGAGGTCGACACTCAAACTCATAAGTGAGACCTAGATTTAGGTCCACACAGATCCCAATGAGAGACCCCAAATCAATTAAGCCATAGAAATTAACTAAAGAAGTCAGCCACCAGATCCAAATCCAAAATAAGCAACTCAGGAAAAGGATGATAGAGCAACAGAGTGACTCAGGCAAAGAACACTCTGAGAAACAGGAAACAAACCCAAGCGTCAGAAGAGAAACCCGAGCAACTAGAAACAAACAAGAATGTCGAGCGACAGAACCCAAGAAAAAAAAATCACACCTAAGAGACAGAACCCGAGCAACAGAAACAAGCATAACCAAGCGACAGACCGGAGCAATATAGTACTTCTCGAGCAACCGCCAAACAAACTAAAGAACAAAACAATTTTTTTTTTTGGTTGAGCAAGATTGCCAATAACCTAAAATGCTCTTGCATCACTTATCCATTGGGTAAAATCCTAAATACAATACTAAAATTGAAACCACCTATTGGTATAGATTCAAAGCCATAAACATAAATATCTCAAATCACACACTATAAGATCCTTAAGTAGATATCCGGATAGAATCAGTGTAATATCCAAAGCATTTTAATTTGATCTAAGATCAAAGACTTGTGGAATACACATATGTATAAGCAAGACTTATACAGTAAGCCAAAAAGCATACAATTCATAGAGATAATCATAAAGGAGATACTTACAATCTAAGAACACTTATATTAAGTATGATGAAATCCTGTTTGTGAATCAATATGACAAGGAAATACAAAATAGGACAATATGAAAAAGATCTTAAAATTTCAATTCTATCTTTGTAAAATTTGAAAAAACATCTGCTATATCCTAGACTGGAAACAAATACTAATGCTTTACAATATTTCTTCCAATTTTCCAGCCCTTTCTAAATGGTCTTGAATATTCCTTTATAGAAATAGGAATGCAACAAGCTTCAGACCATTTAGAGTTAGGGTTTACAACCAATTAATGCAAACATTCAATTCTGTCATCAAGTTGAAACCCTATATATATCCTTCAATCAATGCAAATCTGATCTGCATTCAAATTTCCCTAGTCCATGGATGTGAGTGTAGTACTCTAAAGTTGAAGAAATTCCAAGGCATGACATTGAGAGTATCTCAACATAAATGCAGAAAAGACCAGGCCGCTCCTTATGCATTTATCCCTTTGATCTAAAAACCCCTATCTGTCAATTCTGGTCTTGAATGCATCTTTCCATATCATATTTCAACCCTTTCATCATTCAATAGCTGTGCACAATCGACCCACAAGATTAGATCACAACATTAATAGCTCTGAGATAAAATATCAGTCGGCTGCCATGAAAACCTCTGAGATGAAGATTTAAATATTTAAATTACAGTTATAATGGTCATAGGTGGCGCGGAGCAAGATATGGACAATCGAGATCAAGTCTCAGCATAAGTTTAAAATATAGTTGTGGATTCCCTTTAAGTTATCCGAGCTCATGATCCAATCTTGCCAGGTTTCATCATGGCACAATTCCTTAAAGAGTATCTCATTTGTATCTTTTCCTTGAGCCTTAGCATTGATCGCAAGATCTTCTTAGACTTGATCGATCTTTACTTTACCTTTCAAACTTCAACTCGGCCCCTCCATAGACACGTGGCACAACGACGTAATTCCTTGAACATTAAAAAACTTCATCTTGGCCTTTAAGCCTTTATGCCTGTTGTCCGATCTAACTCTAATCTGAACTTGACTTATAACTAGCCTTTTAACTCTGATCAGTCAATTTCTTTGTATCTCCAAGTCGCCAGATGATTTCTCTAACCCTGGTTCCATTCCAAGATCAAGCGCACACCACACGATCTATGGATATCGCTAGATCTTTGAAAGAAAAGAAGACTTTGACCTTTATCTGGAGATTACATGTAGGCCACAAATTTTGAACTCAATGAACGACCATGATTCTTTCTCAATGAACCTGTACTTGACCCAGAGTTATCTTGCTCGAATCTGAGTCTATCTGGAGATTCAGAGATAACGTAGTCTCTGAATCACTGAACAAATTCTTAACCTTGGGTTACATTCAAGGATTAAGTGCAAGCCCTTTGATTCTTCTCAACACTAACTGCTCTAATTTAATCCTGGAAACTCGACCTTAACTTAACTTGGG
The DNA here is from genome assembly GCA_018584345.1 of Thuja plicata. Lineage (NCBI taxonomy): Eukaryota > Viridiplantae > Streptophyta > Pinopsida > Cupressales > Cupressaceae > Thuja > Thuja plicata. The sequence continues at coordinate 5,177,100 of MU226272.1, read as the reverse complement.
TCAGGTACCCATCTGGAAATTGCCGACTGAAGGAAAAACATAACCCTGGCAAGTTAACTTTACCCTTGGTCAAATCTAGAGATTTAGCGGCAAGAATTACTCCTGAGTCGCTGAATGAAATTAAATTGACTCGGCTCAAACTTAGGTTTCATTATGAGAGTACGAGATAACATAGTTGCTAGGTCGATGAATAGATCTCTTAACTCGGGTTTGATTTTGAGATCACGCGCTAGCCACAGATCTTGATCTCAATCGACAATCAGTGCTGAATTGAATTATCTTGTACTTTCTCATTTATTTCTGAGATCACGTGCCAACCCTAGATCTTCATGCACATCAACAGCTTGCGCTGAATCTCTAAGTAAACTTGAATTGACTTGAGCTTTACCCAGGTTAGATCTAGAGATTGCAAGATAAACTAAGTTGCTGAATCTCAGAATGAAAATACTAACCCCTGGTTTATCTGGAGACTCAACGATAGCCACTGATTTTGATCTTCACTTGGACACGTGTATATATCTCAGCTCATCTCTCTTGATTATTGAATGCATGTTGAATTCTTGAATTTATCTAGCGATCTGGCACCAAACCTTTATCTTTTCTCTGATGAACGGTCCAAATCGTGTCTGTGCAAACTCTGAACTAAACCGGACTTACTTTTCTTGACCAGGGTTAAATCTAGAGATTCAACAACAACATTGTCTCCAAGTCTCTGAATAGTTCTTTAACCCTTGAGTTTATTCTGAGATTAAGCACGAGCCATAGGATTGAAACATGATCGATGATCCTTGCCAAGTCTCTGAACCAATTAATTAACCTCAGGTGCATCACGAGATTCAACGACCAAAGAGAAAAAGTAACCCTGCCTTGACCTTGGTTAAATTATGAGATTCAGAGATAAAGGTATCTCTGAATCTCCCATTGCTTTCCTTGACCACAGTTACATTTTGAGATCAAGCGCCAGCCACATGATGAGATCTGCATCCACGGTCCTCACTGAGTTGCTGAATAAAAACTTGAACTTGAACTTGATCTAGTGAGTCAGCGTGATTAGAACAAGAAAGGAACTTGATCAATGGTGCGCGCATAATCTCATAATAAATAAAGAATATTCAATTTGATTGGGAGATTGTGAGACAAGATAAAGGGAAAAGTGCACATGACTTAAAAAAGATTCTAAGTGGCTTGGAAAAGGTAACGAGAAATGAGAACAGGTCTTGAGGGTTTAGGGTTTAGCATGAAAATAACTCAACAAGACTTAGGGTTTTAGGCCAGAGGCCAGAAATAATGGCAGAGGCATGGAAAGAAGACAAGGAAACTAGCAAAATTTTGCAAGTGCTAACAACACGTAAGCATCACTTGATAGCAAAATTCTTTTTAGAATTCAAGACAACATCTAACATTTCAAAGGGGATATTTCTCACATTGGTTTTGATCAAGTTTCATGTCAATACGTACTTGATTCTATCATTTTAAAATACAAAAAATGGATCCAAAAGACATAGAAATCCAACAACTAGAGAAAACACAACACCAACTCACAATGGAATAAAATAGTTGGGCTAAAGCTAACGATGGAAAAACCAACAACCATGACTAAGAAGTAACCGAAGAACATATAAGAGAAGCCCAACATGATTCCAAGTTTCAAAAACTCATGGAAAAATTCCTAGAGGCTTATAAGGAAAGGTATTTCATGACCCTAGAACAATTAGGAGTCAAATTACCCCATGACTATGATGTTTCAAAGTTGAGACAAGATGAAGATGAAGTTAACCCCTTAGGTGGCTTGAACAAACAAATCAAGGTTTTACAACAACTTCACGACATACAAAGGGGTTCATCAACAAAAAGGTACACCTTGGAGGACATTTTTCCTTTCCCTTTGAAAAAACTTTAAACATGGTACCCTTTCCGCCCAACATAGATATGCCCAAAGATGATAAATATATGGGTACCACGGATTTGCAAGACCACATTAGGGAATTTTTTTACCTTGAGTATGGAATTTATACATGAGAAAAATTACCTAATGAGGTTATTCCCAAGGATGTAGGAGGACAAGCCATGGAGTGGCTCTCAAAATTATCACCTGACATCAAAACCTTTGAATAATTAGTCTCCATGTTTGTCACTCAATACTCCTATAATATAGAACACAAGGTTACTATGTTGGATCTTTGTAATACCAAACAACAAAAAGGTGAGTTATTTTTGAAATTCTTACAAAGATGGAGATGCATCTTTGCAAAATATCCTAGGAGTGTACCTGAAAAAGAAAAGATGGGTATTTTCATCAACAACTTGAATAATGAGATGAATTAGTGTCTTTAATTATAATTTCCTCCCATGTTTGACAAATTGATAGAAAATGGTATTACAATTGAGGATGCCTTAGTGAGAAAAGGTGAATTGAAATTATACAAAGACACCAAGGGTTTTTCAAACAATTCCAACAACAACAACAACAACAACAACAACAACAACAACAACAATTGCAACAACACCAATTCTTCAAACAACAACAATAACAATGAAAAACCAAAGTTTTTGGTTGAATAATAATAAACATGTGGTGAATGATGGAGTGGTAGATGCGAACAATGTCAAACCTAAACCATTCTACTTATCAAATAACCAAGCAAATAGTGCCAATCAATCAAATAATTCATCCAACAACAAAAAAGACAAAAAAAGACGTAGGGTTCCACAATATCAACCTAAAAGGATATTTACACCCTTAGGTTGACCTCTTGAATCTTCTTTAAGGATACTTTTAGCCAACAAATTTATTACATTACCCGGATCAAGAGAATATGAACCCCAAGTGAAATCTTCTCGGTGGAATGATTCACACCATTTTGAATACCATTTAAAAAAAGGTCACAAAACCAATGATTGTATGAGACTAAAACATGTGGTTGAAGATTTGATTAATAAAAACACCATTACCATTTAAGGAGCTGGGAATAATGATGCCCACACGACATTTAAAACTCCACTCCTTAATCTTGAAAAAGGAGAATCATAAAAAATATCACAACCAAACAAGAAGAGAGATACAATGATTTTTTCTCATGCTTATGATAACACCATAAAAACCTTATCATGATTTGATAACACCATCAATGTCATCATTATCAAGGATAAGCAAGAGAAAGAACCCACACATGTCATCAAAAGGAGTCAGAAAAAGTGACATTACGAGGAATGACTAATAAAATATCAAATGACACATCTTCAACATCTTGACAATAAAATTTGGTGGATTAACTACAAAGGACACCACCTCAAATATCCATATTAGAGATTTTAAATATTTCACCATCTCATAAAGATATCTTGTAAAGGGCTCTTGTTGACTTGACCATACCTAAAAACTTGGATGTGGATAAATTACAAACTATGGTAGGACATCTAATCACACCTCATTGATTAGAGTTTTCATGAGAAGCACATGACATGTCGTTAAATCATCCTCATAATCTCGCATTTCATATAGAACTCCTCATACAAAATAACATAGTGTAGAAAATGGATCAATTAAATCGATCAGATTTCCACAATCCATTGAGTTTATAGCTAGATTTCTGGTTTTTGATTGTGTGTGTTTTTAAGCATCAACGTTTCGGATCACACTCCGTGATCCATCATCAGGATGAGAGAAC